>CM077115.1:251905691-252505691 GCA_039619475.1 Icerya purchasi | reverse complement strand
ATTAAATTCGCCGAATTTCCCTGAAAAAGGATAGAGATTGACAATAAAACTGGAAATAGTAATTCCTCGGAGGAAATTCCTTTAACGAAATAAAACCGAATATTAGTTGTTAGTTTTAAAGATTACTCGTCGACTGACTCTAGTTAAAAATTAGTCAGATGGCCGCTTTTATTTAAAAGTCTTCCCCAGTTATCGAAGTGTTTCAGAGCAAAAACACTTCTAGCAGCAGTGAAAATTGAGTTGTCACTGAAGAAGTTTTACATTTTTTCCGACACTTTGGTAAGCCTATATTATATTTCCGAGTATGCAACTTTTTATGTTCTATTTCCATTTTAATCGCTAACGTCTTTAACAACATAAGAATCCTTCTTCCCGAATGTAGGTATTTAAAAAAAAAAAAAAAAGAAGAAAATTAGAGAAAGAATTAACCGATTTGTACAGGCAGTTGTGCTGTTATTTTTTTTAATTATTTCGCAATATTTCGCAAAATTGTGCATTATCAAAAAAATTAAATTAAAAAAAAAAAAAAACGATTTTTCTCTTTGTTTGTGTGCGTTGTCCCGGTAATTTTAGTTGACCTAATGAAACGCGGCGGATATTATATCTATATTCTACTACAAAAAACTTTATTCTACCCTAGCATGGATTTTAATTTCCTAAATATTTTCGTACAAGGACCTGATTGAAAGATAACTACGGTAAAACCATACAGAAAATATTTGATCACAAACTGTACAGAAAATATTTGATCATCCGCAATTTTCATGCGTATTTTCAATATATAGCAATCGTCTGCGTCAATAACCGTTTTCAAAATTATCACTCGACTACGCTCTAGAAGTTCCCGCGAATAATTTCATAGGCGTCACGCGGTAAGCGTTCAAATAAAGAGACAACCTCCTCCCCTTTTTTTACCTGTCGGAAATATTAATTTAAACGCTATTACACATTTTTCATAAAACGCGGGAAAACATGACATCGTAACATTTCGAAAATTATCAACCGAAAATTAAACGAATCGTAGGCGTTGCTGTTGTCGATAAATGCTTTATTGTTCGCGAAAATGTCAGATTTATTCGCACAGCACTTTTTCCTTCTCCTGGATTTGTTTAAAATAATACTGCCTATCACTAAGGCAATCTGAAAGTTCGTTTGAATCGTTTACTGCGTATTTTTTATCGAGACTCGCAGAGAGTGCACCGCGCCCCTAGAATACCTCCTCACGATGTTTACCGGTAATTTTTAACGCTAATTCTGTTATTTCCTCTTCATAAGAATACCGCACACGTCACTTTTTACTGCCTACCGTTAATAAACGCTAATTTAATGTATCCCCCCGTGTTAATTTGTGATTACTGCCGCCCATACTAAAGGATATATGTAATAGAGTGTTCCGGTTGCTTCCGCTGAGTTTTGTCACTTCCTAGCCCCTTTCGATAGACATCTAAAAACAAATCCGAAGGCAGCGGATCAGCAGCGGCAGTGTGAAGAAAAATGGGAAGAGAGCGGACGGAATGAAAACAAAATGACTGAGACGCGAAAGAAGGAGCGTATCAATTATTCAAAAAAGAAAAACATACGTGATGATGCTTTGCCCGTGGCCAGACAAACTCTTAAGAGAAACGATGAAGAACAAAACGGGGAAGGCCGGAGGGAGCGACCGAAGAATATCCCGGGACAAGGATTACAGGAAAGTGGTCGTCCTGTGGAATTCGAAGACCCACGCCGGCCAAAAGTCATACAATGTCTCTCATAATGATAGTGAAAGCGCGTAACATGGAAAAACAGGATGTTCTCAGGAATACTTAAGTTTTCTTAATTATTCGGTGGTCCGTTCGCGTATTGTACGAGTCGAATTATAACGAACTCACTAGTGAATTAATATGGCGGTAGTAATTGTCCCTGTTTAGTAGCTGAAAGGTGCTTCAAGTTGGTATGCCGATCTACTGAAATTACAATCGCTCAACGAAATTTCTAGAAATTATCCGCCCTGATGCCGTCCGAATCCTCTATAGGAAAATCCTAATTACTTTCTGACGAGACAAATAAGTTCTCTTCCGAATAGAGTTTGACCGATTGTAAAATTGTAAGAAAAATGTTTAAGCCCCCCACCCCTTTCGTTGCTTTCGATGATTCTTTTTTTTACTCTCCATTGAAACACTTATTAGAAACACTATGTTACTTTTTCGTTTACGAAGCGCTCGATCTTTCGCACTTCGCTCCGTCTGCGACCAGCCAAGCACTGTTATCTTTAGTCGGATCTATATTTACCTGCGATGATCGACGTTTGTTATATTATTAAAAATTTCTCTAAGAAGATTACCATTCTTTTTTTAACTAACTCTTTTTTGTTTTTTTAACGACTTCCGAGTATATATATATATATATATATATATATATATACTCAACGCAGGGCTTAACCACAACTGACCGGTTTTCGATTAATCAAAACGAATCGTATCTAATTAATCAAAAGTTACACGGAACAAAACCGTATTCTTTTTTTCAAGCCGGCAATAAGAAATTTCACTTAAAAATAAGGTTTTCTATATGTTCCTTTTTTTTTTTTTTTTATTTCCCTCCAGCTACACATTGTAATTGGTTAGGCAACAGCTGTTTCGTTCGGCTAGAACTTGGTTCGAGTTCCGTTGTCGCACACTGAAGCTTGCAAATAATTTCATTTGGGCAGTTTTAATATCCGTAAACAGAAAAAAAAAACAAAAAGAAAAAAAAACTTTTCCCCTTTCATTTTTTTTTACACTGACGGAATGAAAAGTAGTGCAGAGACGTGCAGGAAATATTGATGGAGAATATTTCGAGCGATCGAATCGGATGAAAAAAGTTACACGTGAAAGAAGAACGAATCAAAAAGAGAAGAACGATTAGAAAAGCGAACGAACTTTGAACTTGGAGCGGGCGCCGCACTATAAATATAAGTGGGTTAAAGGTTAAGAGGACGTGAGCGTCGTCTAGCCTGCGCGCAGTCAACAAGTGGCGGATGGAACGACTCTCAGCGGCTTCTTAATGCGCTAGACGTAAAAATGTGCAGACCTTTCCTTAAGACGGCCCGCAGAAGAAATGCGCAGAAACAGCCGAACTAGTCGAATAAAAATTACTTCAGCCGGTTTAGCCGTCGACCTCCCTACATTCTCGCGGCTTGCCGAGCTTAAAGTTACCGGCAGCGCCATCTGCTCGAAACACTTTCAACCTTTCGCAGCCCCCTTTTTTAAACATTTTAACGTCTTTCTTTAAGAACTTTCTTAAGTCGCTACCAATCTTTTCTTACGAAACACGTCTCTTTTTCTTAACTTTTTCCGCATTTTATTTTCACTTTCCAAGCTTTTCCTACAGATGGCGTTAGCCGGCACTTTTTTAGACAGACGATGTTTTTGAAGAAGTACTACGAGCGTCCGTTCATCAGAATATCGAACACGCGCAGGGGGCTCAACCGGAAGCTGACATACACCTAATCATATCGCGAAGTAGGCGAAAAGAAGATTTAGTTCGAATTTTACTTTTACATCCCGCTATGGCACGGTCGGAACTGATCTTAAGGAGATGCTAGAAGGAAAGATGTCCGGTAATTGTCGCCAATGTTATTCCGACACTTCGGTCAACTGGCTTCCTATTTCTTAGTATTGTTGATTGTTTTGTTCAATTTATGTTTTCCGCTTCATCCTTTTCTCATCGTAGAACAATAATTAACGGTTTTTGAATCAAATTTTTTGTCGAGGATACGGTACGATACAATAACGATTATGCAAATAAATTCATTTTGTCCTTCTGTCGAGGATTTTTTTTTTTTTCACGTAGGGGTTTAAGGTTACATCTGTGTAACAAGCACGTCCGAACAGTTAGTGGCGAAGCATATATATTATACATATATATTAAGTCCCGTCTATATTGACTATGTCATTTTTACGCTGGGGGTAAAATCCTGTTACGTTTTTGCACTAAAATTCGGTTACGAAATCTGTTACATTTTTGTGTAACGTAAAATATTGAATACGTTTTGAAAGTAACTAAATGATTTTTTCCGCCAAGAATAAAAACGTAATTAATTGAAAAAATCGACTTCTGTATAAATATTATAAACAAAACTGACTGGGATTTTTTTTTTTTTTTTTTTTTTTTTTTTTTAGTGGCTGTGACCACTAACTAGACTTAAAGCTCACCGCTTGACGAAAAAGCATCAACACCTTAAAATACCTCTGAATATATTTTTTTATTCTCAACAGATTTCTTACAGAACATTTAATAATTAATACAACTTCGAAACAAGTGTTTGAATTTTTTTTCGGTTATTTTTTTTTTTTTTATTATTACGCCATGTACAGCCTTATGGCTAGAGACGTGAGTACTGTTAGGCTTCAGATTTTGGAGTAGAGACTGGTAGCTTGCGGGAAGGAGAAGAGCTTGAGAGTTTTGTTTTGATGTCATTATCTGAAAGTAGGGATTCAAGAGATTCGTTTCAGATGTGTAGATTTCTTTGAAATTTCGGACAATCGATTAGTTTTTTAATTTCATTATACTAATTTTATATTTAAATGAGCAAGTTTTACAAATAATACTCGGTCAAGTACAAAAAGCGATTCAGAGTGGAAGTTCTTCTTGGATGTTTCTTTTTGAAGATTGAAATAATTCTTAATCGATAAAGCAATAATCTCTTCCCCCCCCCCCCCCCCCTATAATACGTTCTTATTTACAATATTTCCATAATGGTTGATTAATATATGTCCAAATCTTAAGTTTTGGTGACGCATTAATTCCACTTTACATTACTACATTACTGTTATACTTATCTGTTTTAAAAATATGCACACTTAATACTAGGGGATCTTTTAGTATAAATGCGTATACTATTTTTGCGATATATTTCATTAACTGTAAATTTATTAAATTCCTTTAAAACAGTTTGTTTGTAAGTTCATCTATATTACTATTGAATATTGCATCCTTGTAATATGTGCCTTCCTCTATTATCCCGTAAATTACGTCGAATACATATATATCTGAATCTGAAATTTCATATCTTTTTAGATAATAATCCTTAAATGCTGGAAAAATTTACGTAAATATTATTGTTAATTCCTTCAATTATACTCGGAAAAAAACTGAAATGTTACCCCCCCCCACGCCTATCATTTTTTCATATTTCCTGGAACTTATTAATATGTTATTCACATTTATTTTATTTTTTTAAACTGATACAAATACATTAAGCATTTCGGTTACATATCTATAGCGCCCCTTCTAATTGACATATATACCTATATAATATATATATATATATATATATATATATTTTTTTTTTTTTTTTTTTCATTCTCTTCCCGAATACAAAAAAAAAGGAACGATTCATGTTTCAAACTCGTGCGAATATATCTTCTCTGGTAAAATCGGCTTTATTCACATATCCCATTACAAAGGCTGCTGCCTATCGCGTGACTCAATGTTCGTACTGCATTTAGTTCAAAAATAAAATGGTATAGAAAAAAAGTAAAAATTCGATAAAATATTTACTATGGTAAATATTTGAAATAAAATGATTTCCGTGGTAAATATAAATTGAACCGTAAAAGTTTAAACATGCAAGCTAACGTTTTATTAATAAGAATAAAATTAATTTTGATGAAATTACTTTTCCTATGCTGTCAATATACTATGAATATTGTTCTCGCAGATTAAGAGCTTTGAATGTACCTAATAAAAATTGTACTACAATAAATATATCGCATTTGATTTATTTATTGAAAATAAAATAAAGCTTCTACTGCGACGGATTTTTGTATAGAATAAGAGGCAATCGAATCTCCACTACTGGGCGATACTAATTATATTAAATTGACCGATGAAGCAATATGATTTTACATTTTTCACCGAACAAATGCATATGTTCAATTTCTTCTTAATGAATTTATAACATATGCGGTCTTTAAACGGATGGATAAAATAGTTTATAAAAATAAATAGGACTACGCATTTCTGTATATATGTTTTATAATAAATAGACCAATAACAAACAAAAATATATTATTTAAATATAAAAAACTGGCTTGTATCGTAGAAAGATTATTACATATATATATATATGTATGTATTATATTTATAGTATTATTCTAGTACCATAAATGTATGTATTATATTTATAGTATTATTATAGTACCATAAATGTATGTATTATAACTTCTGCAAATTGTTATCTTTTCCTTTTATATTTAAATAATATATATATATCTGATTTGTTATTGGTCTATTTAGTAGCGTAAATTATTTTACACAGACTGGTACATCGATGACATTTTTCCAAATGGTCCAACTTAAGTTTCGTAAAATTTTTTTACTTCATTAACATATTTTTAGATATATATCTATGTATATATTTCCGGTTAATCGTTAAATTCTGTATTTTTAAGAAGTTATTATTAGTCTTTATATTTTACTTCCTTTTCGCATATACTTTTTCTATCTTATCAATACCGCGATTATTTTTTATTTGTTTATTTTCAACTGCCTCAGACTACTTACGATGGGAGACGAGCGCACCGCTACTTCTCGCTTCTTCGTCATGTAAAAATTAGTTGCTTAACCGGCACGTTTTTGGTCCGGGTTATATCCCCCTATTTTTAAAGAAATACCAAATTCAAATTAGTCAACATCATCCCACGTAATTAGATTGAAAGCATAAAAAAATCGAACAATAACACAGAGGTTCTATATGCTAGTTAAAATTGTTATTTATAAACGGGATTTGCACTATATTTACTACTTCAAAAAAAAAACAAAAACAAACAGGTTATGAGTATGTTTCTCTCCTTTTTTTTTTTTTGTATTTTCACGTTCATTCGCGCTTAATTTTTAGTCATTTATTCGACTTCAATGATTTCCTTTGATTATTTCGAAGTGTACTCTAGTCGGCGACGGTACCGCACGTAAGTAATCCATTAAATATCGGCGAATGATCAGTAGTCGTTGAAAGAAACACGTTAAAAAAAAGTCTCTTTAGGTAAGTTTTCAATAGTATCACAAACGTCACTGACCCCTAAAATATTACCAATTTACCGAGAAAAGTTAATTTAAAAAAAATAAAGTTTTTAATTAGCACTGAGATAAACATAATTTCGAATAATAAAGAAAACTGGAAACGCCATTAGGTCGTACACGAGCTCAACACTGATGGAAAATCTTAACATTAGCGAAGAATGTTTAACAATCAAGACTGGACACTCCAACCATATTTTGTTTATTAGTAATTCTACCGGTCGTTAATGGAGTATCGTAAGTATGTCGATCGTTATCAACTGAGGGGTCATTAAAATAAATATTAAAAGAAACGCAATCTCTCTAGAGATATAAACTTTATTGGTCTAATGTAACAAGAGAAAAATGAGCGAAAAAAAGTATGGGAAAATACCATCACCTAAAGTTTTAAGATGAAAATGAACGCGTTCGACTTCTAAAGGATTATTAATGTTGCCTTATACAAATGCAGATTCGAATAAAGATAATTGAGAACTTTCATGGCGCGAAATTCGAGCGTTATATTTTCAAATCGATAGCCAGCATTCATCGAAATAATTTTAGGTCGTTCTATTCGTATTATCATTCAAAGATATTTGTTCCAAAAACTGTGAAATAAAATAGTTAAAAAAAATACAGCCTTCCATATTTACTCTAAAAATTGAACAAAAATGCCACAAAAAAAATAATCACTCCGATAAAAAATCATATATTTTACCGGATATTTTATTTTTTATTCGGTAGTTACTTTATTTCATTAAATTCTTAAAGTAAATCTTAAAAACGATATACATATATATATATATATATATATATATATACATATACATATACATATATATTTATTTTTTTTTTAAACTCGACGCATTCAATTAAAAAATGGTCAAAAACTGAAAATTGCACGTGCGTTCTGAGATTCCAGCCGATATAACGAAATACACTAAAAAAAACCTATAACACCGCTGTGTTGCTACTATTTTTTTGCTGGAACACTTGTTTATGCGAGCTTTGATATTTTACAAAAAAGGCAGTGAGACTGCATCTCATCGTAAATTCATTCATCCGGGACTACACTTAATACGTGTTATTGTATTTAAACGTTTATAACTTAAAATCTCTATACTTTGTTAGTCTCTGGGTTAAAGCAGTTATCTGCGAACGATATTTTATTTCAAATCACTTTATTTATTATTACTGTTTTACAATGTCCATCTATGATCTGCGCGAGCGATGGAATTTTATGTAAATAATAAAAATTTCTTGAAAACAAATAAAAATATAAAAAGAAACAGAAAACAAACGTAAGTACATATGGGAACTTCGGTATCCAAATATGAATATAGAGACGAAAAGATGTAAATGGAAATAAAATAAATGAAATACCTAATAATAATACAAAAAAACAAAATAGATGTAATAGTCGAACTTAACGATAGTTGATTGAATTATAACTATTGTATTATTCTACAAAAGGAGAAGTATTTAATTCTTATTATCGGGGTTATACATGGTAAAGCAAAAAAACGAAAAAAAATCATCTTCCAATTTAGTCGGTCGATGGCGATTTATTTATACCAGCAAAAACTCGTATGAACATCATTTTGACAGAATAATTAAACTAAAAATTACCCGGGCAAAATAATGATTTTGTGAAAAAACCTAAAAAGAATAAAAAAGAATTACACAACCGTAACGGTTTTACACTATTATGAGTTTTTATAATTTATATAACGAAATACACAATTGAGCTACAGCGAAAACAGTAAATAAAATTTATTTATTTGATTTTTTCGGCTGAATAACTGGCGATATGTGTTTGTACAATGCCCCCGACTTTTAAGCTGGGAAGGAAAACTGCTAATTTAAACGGTTTGTCTAACTTGTCTAAATTTATCGTATAATTATTTTTACGGTATAAAAACCACATGACACGTATTCGGGGCGTTTACACCGCAAAAATAATTATATAATGAATTCAGGAAGGCGTACGAAAATTTTTTCTTTGTACAAATTTAATTCTTCTGGACTGCTCACGAATGTAAAACTCACACAATAATCTTAAGTTTGAAGATGAATTTTTGGAAGAGACGTAATAATGAATCGAATATGAAAGCAAGTCTCGCTTATCATGTGTCACATTTATTATTGCATAACGAATTGAAGAAAAGCTTATTATGCGATAGAAGAACAATCCGGTATGTTCCGAAAGATCATTGCGTTAAATAAAAAATCGTTGAGTTTTATTAATTTTATTATATATGCCAAAGATGGAATTATTTTCGAGACTTAAATATTCGTTCTAACTAGTTTTGTGCGGGAAAAATTAATAGAGGTTCTCTTTTTGGTAAACGGGATGAAAAATTATCGGAATTTTTTCAGCGAAATGAGGAAAATGAGATGTCTCGGATAGTCTTTCGAATAAGTACAATGTGGTTTGCGGTTTAGTTGCAGTGGGCGGTACTGGCAGGCCGAACGCATTCTGGCGAAGGGTAACAGACTAAAGAAAAATAAAATAAAAGGCTGGAAGTTGTACATAACGCGATGATTGGACGACTAGTTGTGGTTAACCGCAAAGCCGCAACATTGCTCCAATATAATAAACTCCAGTCCTGGAAAGATGTCAGCCAACCAATGACGAAGTTCGCGCTCCGGTCGCTCTGTGCTGCGCACTTTTAAAAGGGGTATGTCCTAAATGAAACATCGATGTTTTAATAGCTGCTGTTTTGTTTTTATATATTTATTTTATTCGCTTTTCCCGGCGAAAAGGAAACACCACAACTGGACATCGGTAACACGTTTCGATCGATTTAAAAGAGTTTTAAAAAACCCAATTATTATTAGAGTTAGCACGAAAATTTCAGCGTGCGAAATAAACTATTATAGACGTACATTACACACACACACACACACACACACACACACACACACACACACACACACACATAAAAATATACATTACACATGCGCTAAAGACTTCTTTCACCGGGAATAATGTGCAAAGAACCGGAATGGAATAACAGTTATTCATTGTGTGTGTAATGTTCTAACATTGCATGTAGCAACTTTTTAATTTTAACGCGAAATACTAAAATTTTGCTAACATTGAAAAGGAGTGATTACTGACTACTGTTTAAAAAAAGCGGGAAGAACGTTAATGTTAAAATAACTCATCTACAATCATTATAAATGAACCGGTACGCGGAAGTGCATTTACCGCCGGCTATTTCTCATTAATTTCTATTAATCGCTAAAAGATAATTTATTCAAATGGAAACACGATTTTATTTGAATGTTTAATGCGACCGCTGTTGGTTGACAACACACGTCGGTTTTCACGATGCAAAAAGTAAAATCGTACGCAGGTTTTAAAACATTTTCGATAACGTTTTTCGATATCATCAAGCATGTAAAACTAAATTTTTAACGTTTTATGAGCTGCATAGGCGGATGCGAATGTTGTTTCCTTAAATCGATCATTTTTCAAATGAAACGAAGGAAATTAAAAATATATATATATAGAATCAATAATAAAAATTAATAAAAAAAATTATAATCCACATAAATATTTTCCATAAAATTGTTGAATGTGGTGTACAATTCTATTAAAAGTGTTTCTAGAATTTCTGGTCTAGAACATTCCGAACGTTATTTTAAAATGGGAAATTATAATCGACATAAATATTTTCGATAAAATTGTTGAATGTGGTGTACAATTCTATTAAAAGTGTTTCTAGAATTTCTGGTCTAGAACATTCCGAACGTTATTTTAAAATGGGAAATTATAATCGACATAAATATTTTCCATAAAATTGTTGAATGTGGTGTACAATTCTATTAAAAGTGTTTCTAGAATTTCTGGTCTAGAACATTCCGAACGTTATTTTAAAATGGGAAATTATAATCGACATAAATATTTTCGATAAAACTGTTGAATGTGTAGAATTCTTTTATTTTTTTTTTTTTTTTAAATAATTTGCGGGTCCTACAAGGCAAATGCCCGTCTGTGGGTTCCCAACATAATTATATCGTTTATTCACAAATATAATATACATCTTAATGCTAACATATTATATTGATCTTATATCTATTACTTAATTATAGTTTAGCTTTTATTTTCACTGAATTACATCCCATTTTTAAAACAAATACATTCATGCCCAACACACATTCTAAAGCAATATTTACTCGTAAGCCAAAAGGTATGCAGCTAAAGAAAGGAGCTACCGTGCATTTTTTTTTTTTACGTACCTTATTTATAATTATTCTCTTTGTTTCGTTCCTTCGTCTATTCTTTTCTCAATCTTTGCACCACGCTATCAACCAAATTTTAATTTTGTCTTTCCATATTTTCAAATTGTCTTCGTCTTTAAATTTCCCTCGGTATGGGTCCCATAAAATTTGACTCCAAATTTCCTCTTCAACATTGTCAATTTGATTGTAACCCCCCTTTAGGTCTTATAATAGATAATTTGTCATAGTTTCTAGTCTCATAAACACCTTTTCCCTTGACGGTAATATTTTTTTTTTTCTGTTTTATATCTTAATAGTTTACTGTAATAAAAAACATTTTTGGGGAGACATTTCTTTATTATTATCCCAGTAAGTAGTAAAAATGTTTCTAGAATTTCTGGTCTGGAACATTCCGAACGTTATTTTAAAATGGAAAATTATAATCGAGATAAATATTTTCTATAAAATTGTTGAATATATCTACTATGACTGAATTTAGTGTGTTCGTCTTCTCTCTATTCGTAATTCTTCTTAATTACCTATCTGCTCAAATAATCTTATCCATTTGTTCTTTTCCCCGTTACAATATTGACCCTTTATCTCCAATAAAATCTCCATTTTTTGCCATGTTTACGCTCATTTAATTAAATATTTTCCCTTTGTCGTTTTCGTTGACAAAAACATCCGCTATTTCATATTTCTCTGGCACTATTCAGTCTCTAAATTCTCTGACGTCCGGTATGAAGTTCTTTCCTCCTTAATAACTAATGCATTTAATCACAATTAGTCGCATCTGTTAACATTCACTTCATTTTCGCCGATAAGTCTAGAAGTCTAGAACGACCCATCGGTTGAGTACATTTATTTTCATTCACGCTCTTAATTACCGTACCGTAATTGCCACCATTCTGCTCTTGGTAGTCAATTTTTCATGCAATTGATTTTATTCTGTTTCTGTTCTTAACCATGAAATGTATCTTTCGATATCTCGAACCGGTCTTTGATTATTCATCCTTCTTTAGATTCGATTATTTTACATATTGGATTTTTCACTTCTGTCTCTGCCCGCTCGTATTCATTTCATCGGAACCTCCTAGAGTAACCTCCACTCGTGTTAATACTGAAAATAATAAGACGGCTAACTTTATTGCTCCTTCAGCTACCATTTTTCGGCATTCTATTGGGCGATTTCCTTCTTCTGAATTGCATAGCCAGAAATATCGAAAACAGGAATACTTTTCATTACAAATTCGTATTTATTAAATCTACCTCTTCAACCTCTTATCTGTCAAGGCAACCTTAATTGTCAGACTCCCTACATATCTTCATCGCTCCACATGTTTTTAATTTATCGTCCACGCTTGGAAGACATAATTACACGTGACGGTGATTTTTCAAGCGGTCTCCTCTGGTCCCTGAAATCTAAGCTATTTCGATATTTTCACTCCGTGCTGCGCATCCTTCATTTTACACTTTCCGATTGCTGTCAGTTATTAATACTACTGTTAAATTCTTATCCTTGACATTAACATTATCTTTATTCATTTTTGTGTTTCTTTAATGCGCTAATACTTTTAAAATAAACACACGCTTATACACTAAGTATAATTATAATTCAAAATTAGTTAAATATTGCCGACTAGTTTCGAATAAATTGGTAACATAAAGTAAAGAAACAAAACGTAAATAAATAGTTAATTACTATAGTATCACAATAAAATCGATATACACATATATATAATATCTAAATAAAATATCAAATAAACTTTAAAAACATTTAAAAAGCATTTAAAATTAAAATTTTTAAAAATTTATAAAATAATTAATTAATTATAATCTAATAATGGATTATTGTCTGGAAATTGTGTGTTTAAAATATTATTATTATTAAATTTATTGATATAAAAAATTGTCCCACAAAATCTAATTGATTGATATTTTTTATAATTTTCAATATTGTCTATGCTTATGTCGTTTCGTATATGATGCTTATTTAATATAATATGTTATGCGAACGTACTGTATTGGAATATGTTGCATAACGATAAATGTGTTCGTAATAGTTCCATATTCAATTTGTTCTTCTTCTTATGCAGTTCTCTTATTTAAAATCTAATACGCATCTTGTCTGCTTTATATTTTGTAATTCTTCCAGCGTAATTATTATTTCGGATTTTAATACGCGCATATATCGGGTGTGACTTCGTATTGCAAACATCGATTATTGAAATAAACATTTGCTAATGTTCTTCTTATTTTTAACTTTATGTTACAAAAATTTGTAAATCTACTTAATAAAGTTTTACTTGAAATTAACATTATCTTTATCCGTTTTTGCGTTTCCTTAATGCTGATAATTTTAAAATAAACACACACTATATATAAAATAATTATAATTCAAAATTAATTAAATATTGCCGACCAGTTTCGCATAACGAAAATAAATCATGGCTTTATAAATTGGTAACATAAAGTAAAGAAACAAGACAAAACGTAAACAAATAGTTAACTACTATAGTATCACACTAAAAAAATCGCTATATATATGTATATAATCTAAATAAAATATCGAATAAACTTAAATAAACATTATATACAAAACGACATAAGTATATATATATATGTGACAATATTGGAAATCATAAAAAAATATTAATCAATTAGACTTTGTGGAACAATTTTAAATTAATAAATTTAATAGTAACAATATTTTAAACGCACAATTTCCAGACAACAAGCCCTAATTAGATACAATTAATTAATTGTTTTATAAATTTTTTAAAATTTTAATTTTGAATGTTTTTTAAATGTTTTTGAAGTTTGTGTGATATTATATTTAGATTATATATATATATATATATATATATATATATATATATATATATTTATATTTATCAAGGGCTTCACCAACCGATGAACCAGCGGGGGCAAGATAAGTTGTCTTCCGCCAGGAGGGGGGGGGATGATAGAAAAAGGATATGGGTTATAGGAAAAATAAAATTTATAATTTGTAAAGGGGCTTAATATTTTATTAAACAAGAATAAAATCTTAATTAAAACATAATTTTCGTGGGTTTCTGGCAAATTATTCTACTACTTTATTATAAAAGTCTTCCAAATTGCCCATGATTACGCACCTATGAATACTCATCGTGGCCAGTTGATTAAAAAGTTTCAAGTCTCCAGGGAAGACAGCTCCCCCCTCCTCCCGCCGGCGAAGCCCATGATACAAATATATATATATATATCGATTTTATTGTGTTGACTATTTGTTTACGTTTTGTTTTGTTTCTTTACTTTACGTTACCAATTTATAAAGCCATGTTTATGGATCTCTATTATTCGAAACTAGTCGGCAATATTTAATTAATTTTGAATTATAATTATTTTGTGTATAAGTGTGTGTGTTTATTTTAAAAATCTTGTCCTTGACATAGTTTCTTTTCATCGGAGCAGTTTTGTTCTTCCACCACTTTTATGCCTGTATGATGGGCCTCTAAATATACAAATGGTGGCCGTTGGTGCTACTGCGTCAAGGTGCTTATTTATCTGGACCAGCATGAATTGTGCCCGTTATCATGTGGCTGTTATGCTGCTTCTTTCCTTATTTATAGTTATTCTCCTTCATTTTCTTAACGTACTGTAAGCTTATCCTTTGCAGCTTCCCGTTTTGAAGCGATCATTACTGATTCTTCTTTATCCCGTTAAACTGCAATCGTGACCATATATCATCTCTTTTCTAACTTGCGTTGGCATTGTGGACACTGTGGTTGCGGCAATATTGATGGATCGCGAGATTCCTTCTTTAATTTCTAATTTTATTGTACATGTTATTTCAATTAATTCGTTTATCTACTTTATTTCAATTAAATTGAGTTCATCTATATCATATTATCGTTAATTGTATTTCCGTGTATTCTATTTGTTTTGTTGGTAGTTATTTTAGTTATTCGGTTCGGTGATAAATGTCGATAATTTTCTTTCACTGTTTAATTCGTCATCTATTCCGACTATCTGTGCCGATTAGTGTGAAACTTCACTGAAAATATTGTAAACATGCACGTCAGGCCCGTGCCCAGAATTTTGGACGGCGGGGGGGGGGTGAAAATTTTCTTTGTATATTTATTTTATAATACATTTTTCACTAATATCCTCATACTATTAATAATTTCCGTCATTTTGATTTATATGTATTAATAATTTACATAAATGAATTACCCCGTGTATGAACATTAATAAAAATTACACATATATTATTAATTATACTCCTAATAAAAAAATTTTTGCATAAAATATTAATGAAGTACCTCTAAAAATATGGAGCATATTTTTTCTTTTTTCTTTTAAAGGTAGGTAAGAACACCCTAAAAATCATCAATATTTATTTTAAATTTGTAATTTTTTTCAGATTTTTTTGTATTTATAATAACTATTTCAGTTCTCATGGGGGTACCCCCCTCCACACGTGGACACGGCCTTGATGCACGTTTGTTATTGTCGAGTGTAATTTCGCCGGGGATTTAATAATAGCGCTGTTTCATTAGTTTTCCGTAAAATTAAAAAAAAATCGTTTCTATTAATGGCTCACCTTGTTTTGTATTGCGTATGGTCTTCCCTTCGTTCAATCATTCGTTATCTAATTAGAAACAGACCTTTTTTAAAGATAGTTTTCTTTTTTGTTTATTCACGTTTGTTATTATGAAAAATATCATTTCCCTCTTTTCATTCGCGTTACTTTATTCGTTTTGCTGTGACATCGTTTAATATTCGTTTATCTTTTTCGGTTTTTGGTAAACTTTTACATGAAGTACCCCAGTTCATTCTGACTTTTTACAGTTCATATTTTGGTTTGGTAGCTTGTTTATTTTCTTTTTAAATATTTTATTTTAAAAATTGTTTACTGGCTTCCATTTTACACTATTAGTTTGGTTTGGTTGCTTGTTTATTTTCTTTTTAATTATATTTTTATTTACCGCCTGTCGCATGATACTACTGTCCGACTGCTTTTTTATATTGTTCCATTTAAACTTATTTCATCTTGGAATACGCCAACAGAAATTAACCTTTGCGACGCACCTTTAGTACGATTTACGGAAGAGGAGATAATTCGATTTTATCATCGCGTTCTTCCGTATTTCAGGTAAAATTAATTACAAAAAATTTCCTTCTTTTTTTTTTAAAAATCATTTCTTTTTCTACTTCTTTTACTTTTTTTTACAAAATATGGTTTGTTATATAGCTTCTTAGGGTTTGCGTGGCGTGTCAAAATTTATTGACGATTAATAAAAGCTTAAAATTTTCGCCGAAATTTTATGCCCCCCGTTTATTAAGCTATGTTAATTTACTGTCCGTTCCGGTATTCCACTTTTCGCGCTTTTTTTCGTTATATTCATTTTTGGTCGTTATTTTAGTTCGCTCATTTTCGCTGCCATTCGTAGTGAGTGAACTAACTCACAAGTTATGAATAACAGCGAAAATGAACGAACTAAAATTACGACTAAAAATGAACTGGGATACTTAATGTTGTAAAATTCTGAGCGTTTATTTTAATACATTAAATGCTGCCCATAATACGCATAATTTTGTGCAGTCATTGCAAATTACAATAACTAGCAGCGACGTAAAAGCTCTCCTTTCCTTCTGCAGCCATACTCCGTTCCGGCTTTTATTTTTCTACAGACTAGCCCGGCTGTGCAAATCCGATTTAAGGAAAACGTTGCATCAGGGCAGAGGTCTTTTTCGCTAGTATAATGCTCGCGAGAAGAAACAAAAACCGGGAAAATATGAGACTATTATTTTCATCGATTTGAAATTCGGCACTAATTTCAAATTAATAGCGGCAAATTTTACTCTCAAATCTGATTCGACGTTAGTTCAAATGCGGCAAACTGTTCACCGACACGAAATATGTCAGATAGAGTTTCAAAGAAAAATATGATTCGATGAAATATTTTCGATGCGGCGTTATTCTCTTGATACGGAAAAAGAAAACAACGAAAAAGGCTCAAAAATTCCTTCAAAATCCGCGAACTAAAAGGCGAGAAATTTCGCGAATTTTATTCATACCGTAAGTGTAAAACTAGGGTCGCGCACATACCTTCGTTTACGACTCTATGCCGAAAGAACGAATCATTTTCGTTTCGGTAAAATATGCGATTTTCCATTTAATTTAGTTTCAACAACAATATATATTTTTCCATTAGTAGGTATTATAAACTTTAATGTTCAGTGTGGTCCTTTTTAATCTTCTTCTTTATGTGCCGTACGCATTACTGCGCGTTGACATCACAACATCGACATCTCTCTACTTTTGGCAGCCCTTATCGGTGGTTTTCAGTTCCCCTCCATTGCTTTATATTATGCAACCGTATCGTGTTCTTTCTTCCAGGTCCTCTCCGACCTCTTCTATATTTCCCTGAATTATTGATTTTAGCAGCTCGTACTTACTTTTCCTAACTATTATGTATGTCCAAAATAACTTATTTTACGTGTTTCTTTATATCTTCTCACCACAGACACTTTTCTGTATGACCTCTTATCAGTACTTCGTCGTTAGTTAATTTCCGTACGCAGGGGATACGTAAAATTTTACGTTGAACCACCATATTTCACATGCTCCTAGATATCTGAAAGACTTGGCCGTCTACGTTCCAGCCTCTGCGCCATATAAGAAAATGGCATAAACATAACATGATTCCTTGCTTCGCGTTCTTACATCGATTGCTCGATTAGTTAATAGAGAGAGCTTAGTCTTTAAAAAGAGCTGTTTTTACATATACGTATAATTCTACGTCTGATTTCTGTCTCCGGCTCTACTACCCCCTGTTTGTTATAAGTTTTTTAAATACGCAAGTTTCTAATTTTTAAAACCGTTTGATAAATCTTAATTAGATGTATGTATCGAAGATCAAATGAACACCTTATTTAATAATAAACAGAACTATTTATCGAACAAAAGTAATGGGAAAAAAGGATACTGGCGAATGGTAAGTGAATTCTAAAAGCTGTCTCTAATGACTTTTCGGAATCTCCAGGCTATGCATTTCAAATCTGACTCAGTGTGGATTTGACAAAAGTTACGTGATTAGTAATAAGCCCATTGGGGTAGAGGGGAATATTTTTTTCCGTTCATAGATCCCGGGCAGTGATTTTTTTTGTATTTTATAAAATCTGCTCGTAAGGAATATTTTAACATACTCTTTAAAAAGGTTAACGCTATATAACTATGTTATTCCCGATTCATGTCAAATACGGAGATTGAATTCAGTTTACGTACGATTTGCAGTCAAACCGGATTCGGTGTATAAGCAAGTCTTTTTTTGACAGCCCTATGATAGGGGCGAATGGGTATTATTACGCTAGAAGCAAATATAGTTCACTAATTCAACATAGAGTGTGTTTTCCGATGTACCTACCGGATGATAGAATCACCATATTTCTCGGATAGTACGTACATTTACGTTGCTCTAATCGTGTGTAGAAGATTCAAAAAATAAATAAATAAATAAATAAATAAATAAATAAATAAACAAGCATCAGTTTGGCCGCAGTCTATGCAGATTTATAGAAAAGATGTTTTGAAACAACCTTTTCAGGTGCATAGGGAAAAATTTTCGATTTACGCATATTTTGTTGTACGGCGGGCACGTTTTTCCTTGCAGCATCGATTCTGCAGTTCGTTCTTTCTTTATGTTTTTTTCACGGTACTTCTAATTCGCTGGTCGGTATTTTTAATTTAGGAATTGCCAAATTCCTTCCTCCGGTCTAGCATTCGCAGAAGATAGATAATTATTATTATTGCTCGCTTTATTTTTGTAAACTATCGATGGGCCTATCGGAGAAGTCCCTTTTACCGAATAGGTTTTTAGTTAAGCTTTTTGTTCCCAGTTCGGCTGATTCTTTGAACATCTCCGAGCTACTATCGGCGCCTCTTTAATAATTCTCGTTTGCAAAGTACTTTTTCTGTACAGGCTGTGTTTCTAAATGCGCGGCGCGCTGTATAGTCTTCATTCGAATTCGATGCGCTCATCTTCGCTGCGGATTTCAAAGAAAAAGCGAAAGAATGGAAAGTTCGTCTACTTTTCGTTCTTAACGGCCTCCTTTTAGCCCGGCGAAAGAGCTAACAGCGAAAAAGAAAAAAAAAAAGAAAATTCCCCGACTTGCATAATTAACGAATGCTTGTTCGCGGAGATGGTCTCGTTAAAAATCAAGCCCCACTTCACAACGGTACCGCATGAAACAG
Source organism: Icerya purchasi (assembly GCA_039619475.1). Taxonomy (NCBI): domain Eukaryota; kingdom Metazoa; phylum Arthropoda; class Insecta; order Hemiptera; family Monophlebidae; genus Icerya; species Icerya purchasi. The sequence continues at coordinate 252,486,199 of CM077115.1, read as the reverse complement.
GCTGCAGAAAAATTAAGTACGCACTTTGTGAAAGAATTTAATCAAAGAGGAAACTCCGTCTTAAGACTGTTTCAATCGACTGGCGATTGTTTTCTCAGTGTCTGGCGTAAAACATTTGTAAAATTTCCCCTTAGACGACGATGGCCAGCCAACGCGCATCAGTGTAATGTGTAAATTAAAAGAATCATTTACGATATTCTAAGGCAAAGGGGGGAAAAAACTGAAAATGAACAAATTCAGTTTAGAATAAAACCTCGTCGTCAAATGTTACACCTAGCCATCGACTTTTAAATCACGCGAATTCATTGTGACTCGATGAAGTACGTGAATTAATCGATTTGTGAAGTTAACGAATCAATATTGAATTTAAGATTTAGGATAGATTTAGTTTTAGCGCAGATATACGGTTAAAATTGTTGACGTCAGCTCACCGAGAACGACCAGAACTAAGAATGAAACCGTGGAATTTTGCGATCCGGATAGAAACGGATTGGATACAGTTGAAGCAGAAAAAATAGCCCTATGGCAGTTGGTGGGATGGCTTTTGTGAAACATGAGAAATACGCTGTTTTGGAGAAATTGTTTTCGTAAAGTTTTTGATGTTGACTGAAGACATTAAGTTCGAAATCGGAAGCGATTGATGTGTTTTTCACATTTTGGCAGAAACATCGTGTAAAAAACTGAAAACACAATGTGAGCGTTTTAATCGATTTTTGTCGGTTTATTCATTTTTTAAATGAAGCGAGTGCATCTTTAATAATTGTAACTTTCGAGAATTTTAGATGTATTAAAGTTAAAGTTTTACTTTCAAGTAAAAGTTCATTGGGAAAAACTTTGCTACAGAATTATCTTTCAGTTAGAAAATTAATTAAAAGAGGTTCCACATAATGGAATTACAAACAATCTTAATACATTTTTTAAATATAAATATTTATATATAAATATATATATATTGTCACGCTCCCGCTCACTAAGGATAACGAGTTACGTGATTTATTCTTTTCTATTTTCTATTTTCTATTTTTTAATTGATAAAATAAATATTTATATATTTTGCCGATCTGTGGAAATTTACCTACACACTCACACGCAATAATCTGACACCTTTTATACAATTTTCTTTATGTATTTCAACAACACGAAAACATTTAACGATTGTGACATGCAGCTGCACAAAAATATATAAATTAATTCACATTAATACACCACATATACTACTCACATATACTTTTCCAGAAGACATTATTCACAATTTACAAACAATAACATACAAATCGATATACGTATAAATAAATGATTTATCTGGCCTGTGGTGTTTCCTTCGTGCTGAATATCTGGCCTCCTTCGACTCGTGTCTTCAAAGCTGGAATTTTCTGCTACTCCACTGGCTGCTGTTGGGCACTGATGTAATTTATACGCCTTAATCAGTCCTCGGTATTCGAAGTTTTACCGTTCGGCGATATTATCTTGGCTCCAACCTTTACCGTGTGTGTTTTATTCGGCTACTTCTTATATCACTATGCTTTTCTTTTTACAAATAAGTACAATTTAGAATAGTTTAATAACATGCGGATTCCGATAATTTACGCTACCACGTAACACGTTTTCGTTAATGCAACCGCGAGAGCTAATAAACGGAATTCACCGTTCGAGATATACTCCTCAGTAGAACAATGAATATTTCACACACACAGACACATGCGCATAGATTACCTGCACGACTGTACTCCGACTTTCTTATCAGCGATCGACATGATTCCCCGGGTATACCGTTAAATACGGAATCATGACAGAACCCCCCTTAAGAATTTTAAAAAATTTTAATTTTGCGAAATTCTTATTATTATTTACAGTTATTCTATCACCCGTGACGGTTATTTGACTCTGGAGTTGCTCATTATTACAGGTGCTGATGTATCCCGATCTCATGAGACATTTTTTTTTTTTTTTTTTTTTTTTTTTTTTTTTTTTATTTTTTAACCTTATTGACAACCCCCCTTAACATTATGTCTACTTTTTTATTCATAGCCTTTATTGCCATTCACACATTCTAACAATCATACTCTTATTATGCCCCTTAACTAGAATTAAGAATGACCTTCAATTTGGTCTCCCTTATAAAGGCATTTATGTCGCTAATGCGAACGATTTACAATAATTTACACTGGAAAGATTCTTAATTTTAAACAATTTTGAATTGCATGTACCTACGCCGCTATTGCGAACGAATTACGGTAAATTAGACTATAAAGAATTATAATTTAAAATAAATTTGAACTATGCGTACCTACGCCGCTACTGCGAACGTTTTACGGTAAATTAACTATACAATCTCTAAAATTTAACTACTTGTGAATTATACTGACACCTACGCCGCTATTGCGAACGATTTACGGTAAATTATATTTTATCTAGATTAAATTCGTACTTAACTTATCATCTCTCTATTTTCATTGATTGTTTATTCCTATTTTTTATTTACACTTATTATCCTTTCCTCAGGTTAACACTTCTTCTTCTTGTAACGTTTGAATTTTCTTCGCTTGCTGTTTATAAATATGTATACCCCTGTATTTTTCCTTGCCTTTATGCGTATCTGCCAGAGGACGAGCATCACGCTGGCTTAGTGAAAAGACTGCAGCAATAACTGTTCAAGTTTATCGAAACCTTTAGCACTAAGATGTACTCCATCATATCTTTGCCCGATATACCTTTCAAACAGCTCTCGGTCAGCTCGGTCATTCCTGTATAGACACGCTCGATATAAATCCACTATCTTCACATTCTCCGTTCCTAAGGATTTAATATACTGATTCAACTCTTTTAGCCTCTCCCAGTCGTCCGCCCTCCTTCCATACATTGCTGGCGGAACCGTAACCAACACCAATTCTTCTACACCTTTACCTTTTAATATTTCTATCAAGGTTCCGTACTCTGCGATCATTTCCTCTGCAGTTTGGTTTTTTAACCAGTTATTTGTTCCAATGAGTAGGATAACTTTGGGTTTTATATATATCGCACTATTTACTCTTTCTGTAAGTTGGGCTACTGTGGCTCCTGGGATACACAATCCAATATTATTTAATCCATTTTGTCTATTCCTAATCAAGTGTAGCTTGTTTTCCGCAAATCGAGTCAGTTGGCTATCCCCCAGTAATTCATACCCTCTAAACACTGGTTTTCCGTTTTGCATATTCTCGCCTTTATTGTTGTTATTATAGTTGTATGAGTGATTCCGAGTTCTTATTGGTCTATCATTCTCTATGTCCTTTGCGATTGCATTTATTTTTTTACTAAAATTTTGTCTTTCTTGGTTACGATAGAATGTACCCATTTGCGTATCTTTAAACTCCTTTATTTTATTCGCTAATTCCCTCTTTGATTTGATGGAGCAACACGTGAATATCAACTGCATGTCCGCCGGAAATTTTCTTTTCATCGCGCTTACAAATTCTTCATCGGATATTGGTGAATCTAAATATTCAATTTTATTAAGCCAGTTCAAAACATATTCCTCATACGTCTGTCCTGACCTCCATCTCTCCTCATCAGAAAAAAAACGCGACCTGATTTGCTGTTGTATATCTTTATGCCAATATCGATCTAAAAAGGCCTCCTTTGCACCAACCCACGACTCACTATTTTTTACAAATGCTTTTGCCCATAAATATTCCTTTCCATCCATTTTTCTTAACGCAAATTCGATTTTCTCTTGATCGCTCCATTCGGAATTCTGATAAAAAAAATCAAGATTCTGAATAAACTCTTTAATGTGTATTTTTGTATTATTACCACCAAATCGTTGAATTATGTCTTCGTAATTATTTTTGTTGTGTTCATACCATTTCGTAAATCTCGTTTTATCTCGGACTATTTCTAATTTATGTTCTAACCCTTGTATTTTTTCATTTAACTCACTCGCGGATTTATCTATAATATCTTTGTTATTTTCTTGTTCGATGAACTTTATATTTACTTCTTTTTTAACCTCGTTAATTTGTTGATTGATTGTTTCCGTGTATCCTTCCATGGATGTTTTCACTTCATTGCTAATTTCCTTCCGATTCTTTTCTACCTCTTTCTTCAGTTTATCGTTATTCTCTATAATTTGGTTACTTAACTGTGCGTTTAAATTATTACACCTTTGACTTATTACGTCGTTTACCTTATCTATTCTTTCATTTGCTGCAATTACACTAATACGAATATCATCTATTTTATTATTTAAATCTTCATTGTATTTATGTAATTTTTCATTCAAGTTTTTATCGTATTTATCTATTCTGTCGTTAAAATTTTTATTGCATTCCTCTATTTTGTTATTTAAGTTCTTGTAATAATCATTCATATTATTCATTTTATCATTAAGATTATTATTACATTCATCTATTTTGTTATTTAAATTCATATTCATATTATTTAACAACAATATTATTGATTCCAAATCAGATTTATCCTTACCCGAATCATGTCGATCGATAATATTTTTCTTACTATCTATTTTATGTATTATACTCGGTGTACCTTCTCCAACATCAGGATTTCTACCGCATGTATCTGTAACATCTCGATCGTCCATCACTTTTTCTTCTGTTTTTGACTTACTTCTGGTCCTTACATGATCCATATTCTGTTTATCCATATTTTCTTTTATTTCCGAAAATTTTAATCTGTAATACTAAATTACGATTAGCCACAAAATATTTTACTTTATTTTTATATATATTTTTTTTTTTTTTTTTACAACCTTGCTCGGCTATCAAACGTTATCCCGTCGTGGTCGCCAATGTCACGCTCCCGCTCACTAAGGATAACGAGTTACGTGATTTATTCTTTTCTATTTTCTATTTTCTATTTTTTAATTGATAAAATAAATATTTATATATTTTGCCGATCTGTGGAAATTTACCTACACACTCACACGCAATAATCTGACACCTTTTATACAATTTTCTTTATGTATTTCAACAACACGAAAACATTTAACGATTGTGACATGCAGCTGCACAAAAATATATAAATTAATTCACATTAATACACCACATATACTACTCACATATACTTTTCCAGAAGACATTATTCACAATTTACAAACAATAACATACAAATCGATATACGTATAAATAAATGATTTATCTGGCCTGTGGTGTTTCCTTCGTGCTGAATATCTGGCCTCCTTCGACTCGTGTCTTCAAAGCTGGAATTTTCTGCTACTCCACTGGCTGCTGTTGGGCACTGATGTAATTTATACGCCTTAATCAGTCCTCGGTATTCGAAGTTTTACCGTTCGGCGATATTATCTTGGCTCCAACCTTTACCGTGTGTGTTTTATTCGGCTACTTCTTATATCACTATGCTTTTCTTTTTACAAATAAGTACAATTTAGAATAGTTTAATAACATGCGGATTCCGATAATTTACGCTACCACGTAACACGTTTTCGTTAATGCAACCGCGAGAGCTAATAAACGGAATTCACCGTTCGAGATATACTCCTCAGTAGAACAATGAATATTTCACACACACAGACACATGCGCATAGATTACCTGCACGACTGTACTCCGACTTTCTTATCAGCGATCGACATGATTCCCCGGGTATACCGTTAAATACGGAATCATGACAATATATATATATATATATATATATATATAACTCGGCCATTTTGGCCTCGCAAGGGGCTGTCCCCTTCACCCCTCTTGCTTTCATTTCTGTCTCTTTCTCTTCTATACTTTGTATAAAATGATCAAAATTTACAACGTAATTCATACTGGCATCAACACACACAAAAAATAACATAACCAGAAAAGTCCTATTCTAACATTTAACTTCCGTTATATAAAATTAAGACATTTTTTCGTTACATATTTCATTACATAAAATTATGACATTTTTTAAATAACAATAACAAAAATCCTACAAAATATAACAAACGTTACATAAAATTGGGACATTTTTTTGGGATATTTAGCGTTACATAAAATTGGGACATTTAGTGTTACGTAAAATTGGGACATTTTTTCGAATGGGGGGTAGCCTAAGAATTACGTTGTAATTAATATATATATATATATATGTAGACGCTAGTTTTCGTCTCTTACGTTTAAAAATCTAATTCGTTAAAAGGGTCTAGCCGGGTAAGATAGGAGAATCGGCTCCCCAAGCATATCGAAAAAGTTATGGTGCCATCATTTTGTATATGAAAAAGTATACCTCTGTGCAAATTTTCAGCCCCCTAAACCTAAACCTACCCTCAAAAAAAAATGTTTTCCATTTTGGGGGCTTTTACGTCTAGCTTCGTCAATTTTTCACCTGGAACACTCTTTTTTTTTTAAATGTAGGTTTTTTAAGCACTACAAAGTGGTCAAGGCCGATTTTTTTTTGCGCGAAATTCAAATTTCTGGGCGCGTTCGAAAATTTCATTTTAAAATATTTTTAAAACAAAGGTAGACGACACTCCGGAAAAAATATATGTTGTGTAAATTAGCGCCAAAAATATGTATGAATTTTTTCAGATTTTTAAAAGTGGTGGAACAAGGTCAAAAAAAATAAAAACCGTTTTTTTCCGAATTTTTGCCTATATACGCCCTCTTTTAATAGACAATCCAAAACAATGCATTCAGTACCAGATGTATCTTCCTTTTCAAAGAGTATATAACGTGCATATTTACACATACTGTAGAAGAATATATGCGTATATGCGTGATTGTCATCAGTATAATGGACTTTTTAAGGTCTCTGGCACTTGAGAGTAAAAATTGGAAACTTCTGACTTCTTTTCGATATGTTACAATCCATAATGCTTCCAAAGTTAATTTTCTGCCTAAAATTATTGCATACGAAAGTGTTGGATGCGAGGGAGAGGGCGTATATAGGCGAAAATTCGAAAAAAAAAAAACGGTTAATGTAACGAAAAAAGATAACGAAAAAATTTTGTCGAACGGCGTAGCCAATGAAAAAGTTTACTCTTTTATAAGAATTATAGAAGAACTAGACCTGCGGTTGAAGAGGGCTGCCCCCTTCCGAGAAGGGCCGAATTTTATATAAATATATATATATATATATGTGTGTGTGTGAATAACATTTTACGCGTATTCTTAAAACCGACAAAAAAAACAACAAAACAAAACAAGTAGTTGGCAGATATGTTATAATAAATCGAAAGTAGACCGAAACAGGGAACGAAAATGGAACAAAACATCACGATCAACGAAAACATTAGGAAACATGAGATCAAAATTGACGATGATCATTTTGATTAGAACGTGCTGACAATGTACCACCGTTCATTTGGATGTTGCTTTTAATAGGAGACCAAAATTTCGACAGTTCGTAATGCCCATAACGAAATGTACCAAAAATAAATTCGATTAGTCAGAACAAAAGTAATTTTTTTTGTTTTTTGTTTTTTTTGTGAGACATGTGCTTTTATTTCGTAGTTCGCTAATCATACTTTTAACAATGTGTTTCGTTGAACTAAAAAAAAAATCGGTGAGAAAAAAAGGAGAAAATAAAAATTGCCAATCATCGCGGGTATGTAATAATGTACATTTTTTTCCTTATATTTACCCGTTTATTTTCATGTTTTTCGCATGCTTAGTCATCATAAAGCTAAGCTGTGTTGTTGTTCATGGCTATTCAGATGAATTGATGTAGTATTCTCATTTTCCTCGTATAGTTTCGAACATTGATCATACTAAACATGTGTGCGAAAGGAGCACGTTCGTAATTTAATGTTTACGGAAAAATAGCATAAATGCGATGAAGAAATGTTGTAAAAATGCGAGTCTAACGCGTTACCAGTTGTTACGGAATATAGGGAAAAAAGTAAAGATGTGTTTTTTAGGAAGAAAGAGGAATAATGAATAAACGAAAATAAGCCGAGTAGCTGGCGTTATTAAACAAGAGATGGGTGGGTCGTTTTTAAACTTGTATTCTGGCTTTATTAAAATGTCTTTTAATAGTGCTTTATAAGTATGCGTGAACAGTCTAGCATGAATTATAACAGGCATTTCCGTGCTTGGTATTTTTTCAGGAAACTGTTCAAAGTTTTACGGACTTTATGGAAGTCAGCGAAACTGAGGATGATACAGGAAAAAAAAAAGGATATGTACGTACAGAAGATGACTTTGTATACACATATATTATATATGTGTGTATGTGTGTATTTACGTATAGCTGGCTCTTTAAATCAACCAGTCTGTATGTGTGTATATTAATGTCGGTCTGTGCTCCTTCGGATCGTAAGAGTGTAGAGTCGATGGTATTTTTTGGTGACCGGCATTTGCTTGTACTCGGCCGACACAGCGAGCAGATATGGTATGGGGCTTCATTCTTGTGCTTAATATTTATAGAACTGAGCTAGGTTTTTCCTTGCACATGTAGCGACTTGATTTACGACACGCGGCGTCGCTGGAAGGGCGCACGGTGTTTCTGTGTTGCGCGAGACGGGGAAATATCATAAAGCCGTTTTGTTTCTGCGAAAGCTTTACTGGTGATATTTTATTTATTTTCACGAGCCGAATTTCGTACTTGCTCGAATATATGATTGTTCTGAGGAAACGGATGTAGGAGGGAAGAGAGCCGTGAAGGACGATGTTGAAATTGAAGAAGCAAAAATAATAACGGCTATAAATCGTTGATAAAAATCAAGAATATACGGCGGTAAATAATGTTCCGTTTCTCGTTCTACACGTGTGTCGATGTATCGATGTTTAAACGACCGTTTTTGTTTTTTATTTTTATTTTGTTTTTTTGTTTTGTTTTGTTTTTTTTTTTTTCGTTCTAAGTAGATTCACCAGGCAAGACTTAAACACATCGAACTAGATAGTAATCTAGTTCGGTACCGTCCGAACTTTATTGCCTTACAGATTTCATTCGCGTGACGAAATGCGTAACATGCAGCCTTTAATCAAAACGGGAAAAAAAAGCATCATAAAGTCGAAACATATAAGCCGAGGAAATAAAATACGTATGTAAAAAAATAACAATAATTCGATTTTTTTTTTTTTTGTGCAGTCAAGCAGCTCTTTATTACAAGATGCAACAGAGAAATTGATCGGAGGAATAAAACTTTGAAGCCCCGAAATGTTGTGTACATTTTATATCAAAAAATTAACCAAAAATAATAAGAAATTTAGTCGAAAAGAAATGTACACACGAAGAACCGATTTTTCAGTCGAATGTTTCGATAATCTGTAAACGTTACAGCGAATATAATGGTAGAGCCTGTTTTTGTTTTTTTTTATCGCCTTCAGTTATATTGCTTTTTAGAACTGAATTTCAATCGATTACGAAATCGATAATAAAATGGCGCGAGCATAACTGCGTGTCGGTTGTCGAATTCCAAGTTTCTATTTTTTGCAATTTTCGTTTTTTTAACTCTCCAATTTAAGGAGATAAAAGTTTTCACGACACAGAAGTTCGGTTTTAAAATCTATCGAGAGGTCATACTGTAGAAAGGTAAAGAAAAGTCGACAGTCGGCAAAACGCATCCGCTTCTTTTCGAATATCGATTTTTGAAAATGTTCCGAAAAGTGACCGAATCTCTACGCCATAGTCGTCTAAGCTGCACCGGAAGAAGTCACCGAAATTGAATTTTCCATTTTATTAATATTGTGCTATACAGAAATATTCGTATAATTTAAATAATCGCCGTACCTACCTGAATGTTCGCATAATTTAAATAATAGAGAGAATGCGGATGAATGCGTGACTGTTAACATTTATAAATATAATATAAATAAATTCGTAAATAACAAACAAAAATAAGTATAAAATAATTGATCCCAGTACCTCTTCGCTGGTGTGTTTTTAGTTGTAACTGGATGTAATAGCTGATGATCTGCTACTATGCATGAAAACGTTTCCTTAAGTTCGGCTATTTATTTAATTTATGAAAACTAATTTAATACTTATTTATTTAAGAATTCATTTATATTATACTTATTGATAGAGAGAATATAAATAACCGCTTCGCGGTTGACGTATAATGTCGAAAGTAGTCAGTTTAGGAAAAATCGAAAAAAACGATATCTCTACCATCTTCGCTTAAGAGCGCATACGAAAAAGCAACCGGTGTTCGAGAAAAGTTGAGAAGAGCCGACGTTGATCGATACCGATATGTGAAGCGCCGAATATCGAAAATTACGCGCCGATTTTCCCGGTACTGCGAATCGCTAATCGTCCGGCGCAAACAGACTAAAACTTTTTTTCTTTTCTTTCCGGCGAAACATTAGGCTAGGCGGAGGTTTCAATTTCGTACCACGAAATATGTAAAAATGCGCATATCATTTATCGTTCATTTATTTATTTCGTTTTCAATCGAAATTACTATTAGCGTTCGTTATTTAAAGTATAATTAAAGTTGAGAAGTTTATTCGGACCTTTCAGACTGAAACGAAAAAGGAGGTGTGTCATCCTTTAAATTTCCCTCTACTAGCTAAAAGCCCCTTTTAAAAAACAAAACAAAACAACAAACAAACCTCTAAACGTTGATGCTTCTCTATTTTGTACTCTTCGGTGCAATCGAAAAAAACCTTTTTCAAGCACATGGCGATAATGTTAAAGATAAATATGGCGGCTGAGAAAAGTTAGCGCGCCCTTCTATCGCTTGTTAAAATGTGTTAGCGACAAACAGCATCATACAGTGTATCTGGAAACTTTTGCACAAAGATTTTGATCGCTGGTCGGATATTGCTACGATCGTTGTCGGACTATTCGCTAACCGCTACTAGTGCGCTTAATGGTCATCGGATTTATAAGCGGCTACACACGTACCGGCTTTGCCGGAAGATGGGCATGGGGTATCTTCGAGGAAAGACAACTGGGAAAAACCCGATAAAAAGGGATACGACCCAATTTTAAAGCGAACATCGCGACTGTTTTGAAAGTCGGTCGCCAGTCGCACGTTTGCGCCCTAAGAGCAAAAACCTTCTCCGCTCTGCTTCCGGATATCGTTGAATTATGTAATGAAAGCGATAATTTCATTTCTTAAAATGCACGTACATCTCCGGCTCGTCAATCAGTTAATAATTAAGAACGACTGACGTACACGTTCGAATTAAATATTAAGCTAGAATTCTCGCGGAACATAATTATACCTTGAATATCGCCTGCAATATGGCTAAATTATTGCTAACTGATGGACATCGAAAGAACCATATACTGGCGAAGATGAACGTGAAATATTTACGAACGTCTGCTTCAGATTCAGGCTCGCGCTCATTCATTTTCGCTGATGTCGCTGTTTGCCTTTCCGAATCAGAAGATAGAACTCGGCTCCTTCAGATATTATAAGATACATTTATCTTCCTTAATAACCGGTGTGTTTCATAGCTCCGATAAAACGTTTATTATTCCGCTGCTTTTACTGTTATCAGCCCCATTCGTCTATTACAAGCCATGCCCGCGTTATTCGCAACTAACATTTTTCGTATATATAGATATATATTTATCATCAGAGCAAAAACGAAAACAGTGTTGCATAGTGCTGCTCTATTCGAAAAGTTAGCCCCGTAAATATTTTGGACGTGGCTTGTAATCGACGAACGGTTAACAAAAAAAATCACGCAAGTTTCACGTATATTTGTTATTTGTTTTAGCATTTTACTCACATTAGTTCTATTGTCATCAATTTTGTTTTCTTCGAAGACCATATTAATTGTTTAATATTCGTGTGAACGACGTAAATTACAACACTACCGTTAAGTAACCGGAATTAGTTCATATCTATAAGCTGAGTTTTGAACTTGTTGTTCCGCTGTAGCTCGCGAGTAGCCGATACGTCACCGTCTTGCTGACAGTTTATTTATTTATTTTACGTGTCGTATACAGCAACTTAGGCTAGAAACACGGCAAGAAATTACAAAATTATGAAAGTTGAAAGGAAGGAAAAAAAAGTAAAATAAAGAGAAATTAACAAGGATTAGCAAAATTATAACAGCTTTAACAAATTAGAAAATTTTAGAAATTGAAATAATCGATTAAGCACGATATCGTCGTCGCACAATAAATCCTTTCGAATTGCATGTCGAAGACTGGGCTTTTAATCAGTAAGTGTTCGACGGTTAGCTGACAATCACCTGGCACTGGGGCGCAGGTTCTTTATTTAACAGATATGAGTGTGTAAGGCGAGTGTGCCCAAGTCGTAGTCTGCATAACGTTACCTCCTGTTTTCCGCTTTCTCCGTTTGAGGAAAGCCATGGTTTTGTGGATGATTTTATGGAGCGTAATTTATTTCCTGTTGGTAACTTTTGCCAATCATTGTTCCGGATGTTGTTAAAATGGCACTTACGCTGATGTTTAAAGACGGTAAACGATACCGTTACGTTTGAAGTTGACGCACGTTTGTTAATCGTTTTAACGGAGCTTTCCGTATTTTCAAAGCTCTGTAGGCCGCACCGAGCTTAGTTGCACCATGGTGGTATAGGAGATATCGGGTCCCGGACCAGTAATGGAATTTGGATGTTTAGCTGATGTAGAATGGACATAACGTGATCAATTGTTGTTCCGTTCTGGTTCTCAGTGGTATCATCTGGAGAGTTTAGCTCTGTGCTCCTTATGATGCTGAAAGCCAGCACGATTAGATAAGTTCGTCGCAAATCGGCCACTCCGCTGAATCACATAGTAGACTCGGTATCGGGGAGGTTCGGAAACCTCTAGTTGCCTAACTGCAGAGCAGTATGATGGAGATAGTATCCAAACATTTTACGGTCGATATGTTAACGGAAGCATAGGCTGGTGCACCATAATCGACTTTGGACCTTACAAGGGTACGATACAGCATTAATAGATTATGTCTGCTTGCGCCGTAGGTTGTATGCGATAGCTTCCGCAGTAGGTTTAGTTTTTTACCGCAGCTAGTTTTCAATGCGTTAATGTGTGTTTTCCAAGTGAGTTTGCTGTCAAATGTCATTCTTAAATATTTTAACTTTATTTACGGATGCTATACGGTTGTTATTAACAGTTAGGCTTACTATGCGATGGCACTTTTTCCGCCTACAGAAATGAGTTGCTGCGGTTTTTGTTGTTGAAAAACAATTATCTTCAGACCATTGTTGCAGTCTATCAATCATGCTCTGCAGAACGTTTTCTCTTAAGTTGATATCGTTGCATGGAAGAAATATGCATAAATCGTCTGCAAAAAGGAGTGATTTTACAGGTTTTTGCACTTGGTTTACAACATCATTTATCGCGATATTAAACAGTGTTGGGCTGAGGACGGATCCCAGGGGAACTCCTGTCCTTGCCGCATGCGGATCAGACAGAACGGATCCCAATCTTACTTGAAAGCGGCGATCAGAGAGGAAGTTTGCAATAAACATACAAAGGCGACCTTTGAAGTTCCAGGAGTGTGTAAGGTTAAAAGAATTATGCATCTCCGTATGTTGTCAAATGCTTTCCTGAAATCGAAAAAGACGGCTAATAAGTGGTGCTTGCTGGAGAAAGCTTTACTTATGGAGCGCTGTAACGCAAGGATCGGATCAATATGGTAGATCGTCCTGACCGAAATCCATATTGAATATTTGTAAATAAATTACGTGTTTCGATTTCCCATAGTAGTCTGCCATTGATAATTTTTTCTAACACTTTGCATAGAACTGATGTAAGAGATATTGGCCTGTAACTATGGAGGAGTGTTGTAATTTGTCTTGAGTAGTGGGGTTATAATGGCATTTTTCCACTGCAACGGGAGATAACCTGAGAACCATATTCGATTGTAAATCACAAGCAGAGTTTTTAATATAAAGTCAGGTGCATATTTTAAAAGATAAATGTGAAAATTATCCGAACCGACTGCTTTCGGCTTAGTACGTTTAATGGCAGTACACAGTTCTCCCATCGTGATGATAGGTTGGTTATATGGTTCTCGGTTGTTGCTGGTAAAATGAAGACCAAAAGTAGCATTTTTAGTAGTATTGGATAATTCTGTATTGTTTATAAATTGGTTTCCAACTTTAATTGACATCGTAAAAAATTCTGCAAACGCGGCGTTTATTTTGTCAATATTACTGCATATATTAATACCGATTTTTATACATGTTGGTGTAAAGTATGGCACGTTGATTTTTCGATAGATTTAATTTTTTTTCCGTACAACTTTGGTCGGTGTACCAGGAGGTTGCTACATAGTTTTCTCGGGCAGTTCCAATTTTGCTTGTTTGAGAATATACCTGGCTTCTGCTCGTAATCTTCTAAAATTCAGATGGTTATCCATGTTCTGGTTCGACTTTAACTTGTTTAAAGCGTTCCGTCTGTTTCGGATGCAGTTGCACAGTCCTTAGACCAACAAGGGACTTTTACGCTACCAATTTGTATAATAGTTTTATTAGATGGTGAGCATCTTTTTTCTCGCTCGATGAGTGCGTTTGTAAACGTCTGCACAATGCTGTCAATATTGCCCAATGCGGTGGTATAACATTGTAGCGAACATCGAGCTTTGTAATTTAACCAGTTGGTTCTTTTATACTTCGGCAACAGATTTACATTATTTCCGGCATAAGTTGTAGTTTCTGGTTGTAACTGGCTTTTTATAGACAGTACTTCGCGGTGATATTCGATTAAGTGATTTTTTAACGAGGAAAAAGATAGTAAATCGAACCGTACGCGAAAGCGAGAAAAAACCCATTACGTATAGTTCTGGTGAGCACACATTTCTGAACTTTTCCATTAATCAAAGAAATGTTTTTTCGCAGTTCACTAACGACGATCTGGATATTTGCAAGCGTTAATTTTACCGCCTGTACCGTACTCGTTTCCGGATTCCGCTCTTCAAATTTAATCTACGGCTGCATATTATATGCGGTTTTTCCAATCTGAGTGAGGTGGCCTCTCGTAGAAAGTTGGTCGACACGAGCTGCTAAAAATGGAATGTGGCAGAATCGTCAGCTCTGAGTGAACTAAATTTGAAAGAACTCGGTGCTTATAAGGAGTGCCTTAAGTGCCCGAAAAAATTCTGCCACCTGCTCGAAGCCGTGTTTGCTGTTGCAAGCTTCGGAGTGTGGCAATATGACCACTCCCAAGCAACGGAAATAAGAAAAGGAAACATACGGCCTTTAGCTAGACAAAAAACCGAATGGACTTTATAGTAGAGTAAAGATAGCAGAGCGTCGGGGGTTGTGGATTTACAGAGTTCTATATTAAATCATCCGTGCACAAAATACGCAGAAATACGCCGTTGCCAATATGTAGGGCTAATCGGCAATATCGCGATCATCGAATTAAATTGCACTGAAATCGAGCTTCAAATTTTTTAATTTATAGATTATTAGCGGATATATTTTAATACTCTGTCTGTTACCGGCATAAGAAGAAATTAAGGAAATCGTTATAACAAAGCGCTGGTTACCAAGTGACATCGTCATTGTGTTTCACATGCAAAAAGGGAAACTGAAGAAAAAAAATTCAGGACCAAACTCTGTTTAACCTTGAAAATATTTAAACTGAATTTTCTCGATTTTTAACATAAGTTAAAGCATCAGAAGAAAACGATAATCTTTCTAATAAATACGCATATAGAAAAAATATATATAAATACATAAACCTCGCTATTTTAACTGCGCACTGCTACTATTATTATTATTATTAATAATAATAATAATAATAATCAAAGAGATGCCGTTTCCTGAGGAAGTGCGACCAGCGATTTTACCAACGATTAAGTGGAATGCGTCCAATTGACAGCGTCAGGTGAATAATATGACCCTCGAATTTCAAAAGAAATAATTTTTTTATTTATATGTAAAATTTTGAGTAAAATTTGTTTTTAATTCTTTTTGTATTTGTTTATTCTACGGAGATGAAAAATAAAAATCTTGGCGAGAATACCATAAAACTATCAAAAGATTATTTAGTGAAATTGAAACAACATTTTACGACAGTTGTAAATAAAAACATAAATTTTATAGATATAAAATAAATGAATACCTCGACAATAAATGTAAGTATTAAATTACTTTAATAAATTAAGATAAATTATACTTTAGAAACGTTTTCGGGCTATATCATCATGTACCGAAAATCAAAAACACACTCATTTATTTACATTAATCGTAGTTATAACAATAATTCGATCCAAATAACGAGCCTACCTACGTGTGCGTTAGCTAAGTCGAAACCGTTTACAAAAACTGCTCACCTTCTCCAACCGTCCATCATTCTATGGTTACCTACTCGTACACAACACGCTAGCTCTCTGGCCCATTTATTCGAAACAGAGCCCACTACACTGACATCATCATACCGATTTACCAGTATAATCGCATTAGCGCTATCCCGCTACAGCAATGTATAAAATCATCTTAAACCCTTGTTAAATTAGTTTTCAAATTTTTTTACATTTTTACAATTATCATTAATTTATGCTGAATATTGTTCCAACAATTCCGAATATCTCACACAGATGATATTTGCCGGAATATGTGTTACACACTGATGTAAGCATCATCCGGATGAAATATTCGGAATTGCTGAAACTATATTCACTATATAAATTAATGATAATTGTAAAAATTTTAAAAGTTTAAAAAAAGATTTAACAAGATTTAAATACCATATAGCGTGGTAGCCTAGTGGTTAAAGTGCTTGCCTACCAAATCAGAGGTGTCATAAGTTACCGAGACTTGTCTCGTCCCGGATCCAAGTCGCTTCCCAGTTTACCCAGCCTGGAATAATTGGGTACCAGAGAAATCTGGAAGAGTAAAGGCGGATCCCAAGTAGAAAGTATTCTCTCCTTAGATCAATTAGGCTTAGTACATTGTGAACCTTAACTTCACAATCCCGATGCCCTATTAAGGGTATGAGACTTACTTTATTATTAATTACAACGAAATTGTTAGGCTACCCCCCCATAGAAAAAATGTCCCAATTTTATGTAACGTTTGTTATATTTTATAGGATTTTTGTTATTGTTATTTAAAAATGTCACAATTTTATGTAACGAAATTTGTAACGAAAAATGTGACGAAAAAATGTCTTAATTTTATATAATGAAAGTTAAATGTTAGGATAGGATTTTTGTGATTATGTTATTTTTTTTGTGTTGATGCCAGTAAGAATAACGTTGTAAATGTTGATCACTTTATACAAAGTATAGAAGAGAAAGAGACAGAAATGAAAGCAAGCGAGGCCCAAATGGCCGAGTTATATATATATATATATATATATATATATATATATATATATAAACTCGGCCATTTTGGTCTCGCAAGGGGCTGTGCCCCTTGACCCCTGTTGCTTTTATTTATGTCTATTTCTCTTCTATACTTTGTATAAAGTGATCAAAATTTACAACGTTATTCTTACTGACATCAACACAAATTTTTCCCTTTCTCCTAAAACCGGCTAAGGCTAACAGAACTATAGAGCTGTTCATTTTGTTCATCAATTAAATCCTTTAATATATGCTGGGTAATTTTTCAACAAATTTCCAGTATCCATTGAAGTTGCTGAAAAAATGCAGCATAGGACGAAGAAGTGTTGAAATAGTAGAGTAGGTTAGCAAAAGCCTTGTTTTCTTGAGAAAAGAAAAAAAACAATAGAATAAATTTCGCGGAATGATTTTCTCGTACGATGAAAAGAGTATAAGAAAGAGTGGGGTTTATTGTGAAAAAGAAAAATGTCGATGTAAATTCATTCGGACTGCTACCCGGCTAATATCAGACAGAGTATCAGTGTTATGAAAGAACTGTTACTTTATTGTCTGCGATCTTGCAGATGAAATTGTTCCGAAATTCTGCTGGCTAATCGGTACGGTCGGCTAATTACTTTTCATCAGTAGATGCGCTAGTAATGACTTTTCTGAACTGCAGTGCGCATTTAACGTTTTCTGGCAGAAACTTACAATTAGTAGAAGTTCGTTTGACGTGCTCTTTAGGCGGTGCATGCGCGGGCACGGCTGTATTTTGTAGCGGAGGCGATAAAAGATTTTCGTTTTCTGGATTTAATTTAGCGTCTGAGCTGAACGGCAGAGTAGCTGGGTCGGCGGCATCTGAAGAGCGGCAAGAGAAGCTTCGAATTTCAAACAGCGAACGTGCAACGAGATGGAAAGATAATTCGGTAACAGGAGACCAGTGACTTTTATTAAAGCGCGTGTTGCCTTGCTCGGGTTACATAGAAAAGGGTGTTTGTTTTAGTTTTTAATTAAATACCAACGCAGTTTGCCAGTACTTAAAAACGACGACGACACTGATCCTGCTCGACATAACTTGGTCCTGCTGATCTACCATCTCGTTACATCGAATTGCTTCAGCTGGAAAATTATAAATTTAAAAGGTGCCATAATAGGGCCAAAGCCGCCCAGAGACTGGAATAAGTTTGCATAAACCGCCATCGGACACACGTAATATTAAGACACTTACAACATTTCAAAAAAGTACATATCCTGCAGTTAAAATTAACGAAACTAAATTATTATTAATTAATCAACTACGAAAAAAACAAAGCGTCTAGTAGAACTCGCGTCATCATAACTGATAACATTCCCAGTTCAGCTTAGAATAAATTCCAGGTGTCTAAAAGCTTTGGGATATTAAATTTTCATCAACGGATTGCGTCGCATCGAATTTTTAACCATATATAAAATTAGCTCTGAAAACACTTTGTTTTTTTATTTTTGTTTTTCTTAATAATTCAATATGCAACATTATTATAAGTATTAAATAATAAAATGATAAAATATGTGTCGGTATAGTCTTCTTGCGTATGTGTACACTCGCGTTGCATATAATAATTGCCTGGTACACAACCTATATCTGTACTAAAAATGTATGAATAGGTTGCGCCAACGCGCTGTACGGCACCTAAAGAAGAAGTGTAATGGCTAAATTCTCGTTATTTCTTCAAATACGAATCCGAAACTGAATTGCGGGTTACAGAACTGCATCCTTTCGGGAAAAATATATCCTTATCGGTATCACATGGACCATCCGGTGAGTTTACACTGGTTGTCGACATATCAATGTTAGGTTAGATCACGCGTGTGTTAGAAAGAGAGAAAGAAATTGCAAAATAGCTAACGTAATTGCATAAAGAGTTGCGTCTACAGAAGAAGTGATAAAGTTTTTGTCTTATTACAGTGTTATCATTTAAGATGAGTTGCCAGCCGCCAGGGGGGGGCAAGATGATAGAAAAAGGATATGAGTTATAGAAAAAATAAAATTTATAAGTTTTAAAGGCTTAATATTTTATTAAACAAGAATAAAATCTTAATTAAAACATAATTTTCGTGGGTTTCTGGCAAATTATTCATGATTACGCGCCTATGAATACTCATTATGGAGAGTTGATTAAAAAGTTTCAAGGCTCCAGGGGGGGCAGCTGCCCCCCTGCCCCCCGCTGGCGACGCCTATGCCTATATACCTGGAAGCGACTAAGTAACGTACGGGGGTAACTTCGGCTTGATAACCGGGAGCGCCGTAATACACTTATATAACAATAAATCACAAAAAAATAAAAATCGCTCAACATTATGCTTCCGAAAATAAACTGTATTCGTGATTCGTCATAATTTTGGTTTTAAAATGGTCATGTTTTTCGGTATAATTATAAACAGATTCAAAAAAATTTTCACTTTAATTAAATTTATTCGTACGTAAATTATTTAATAGGAATTTTAGAAAAGCTTCGATTTGATTTGCTTTATTTATAATTTTATATTTGTCCAAATTTTGTTTTAAATCAGTTTAATAATTTGCAATTTACATCTTTATACCATTGTTGAATGTGTCAATAAAACGTAATTACATTTCTATTTAATGAAATTGTTCTGCGAAATATTAGTCTGGTATTCTAGAACGATCGAACTTCCCCCCAGGTATCCACTAGCGGTGACGAGTAAAAGTTATTAAAAGAAGAAATAATCGCTAATGTAAATAACGGCAAACCAAAATAGGTAATAGTGTAAAAAAGTACACATACTTGGATTGCACCTGCATTATTTATAATATCGGTCTTTTAGGTACACACATTCGCATTGCTCATAAAATTTTATCGTGAAAAGCCCTTTCTCTTTTCCAAAACAAAAAATGTGATAACCGTGACAAAACAAAGATCTTAATTCAAGATTACTTAGTGGTAGTATAGATGAGGAGTTAAGCGCCGAAGAAATCACTGTGTAGTATATGTCAGCGCGATAGATAACAAAAACCAGAGGTGTTATAGATTATCGAGATTTGTTTTGCCCCGGTTCTTAGTTGCTCATACCTAATCTGAAATTGAATTGGGTAGCAGATAGAAAAAAGTGAATCCCATGACAAAAAGAACTGACACCGGTAGTTTCTTCAGATCTTATGAATCTCGACAATCCCTGATACCTTATCAAGACTGCACAGGATTTACTTACTTACTTACCGCAATATTTAACTCGCGAATTACTGATGTAAATTTGAAAAACATTGAAGTTGCCTCCTAGTAGCGCATTCATAGACGAAAACGTATTAATAGTAATTACGAAAAAAAAAAAAAAAATTACATTACCGATATCGCGATTAATGGTTTTAAAATAATCAAATAATGATTCAATTATTGTTATTATTAATATTATTACTACGATTTAATTCACGATCATTTAAAAGGAAGATGATTATATTGAACAGTATATTGGGTAGTTTGGAGATTTTGTTGACAATATTATTAGAGGTTTCAGGAAAAAAGGATATTTGGAACGTTACTATGAAGACCGTTAACGTTACATAATAGTCGTAATAGATGAAACATAATTAACGGTAATTTTAACAAAAATTTAATAAAACAAATAACAAAATATCTGATGATCGGGCATTACATTATTTACGCAACAATGCGTAAACTGAAATCAGAGATGATTCTGAAAGCGGCCATACCCGTCTGACTCCAATCGCAACCGTTCTTATGCTATTTCTTCCAAAGGCGTTTTTCATTTTAGCACATACATATCTGTTGTGTTAACAGTTCTTAATACTATAGAGTTGTTCACTTTTTGCTTTCTTTTCGGATCCAGCTCATCGTCAGCTAGTAAAACTTGCTCCGGCTTTGAAACCTACTCTGGTTTTACCCTTAACCGATGATGGACTGTATCGAAAATATTACTGCAGATAATAAGACTGTTACATAAAATTTCTAACAACATGAATAATTCCTCTATAACTTTTAATCATACTTGCTGCCTCCAGTATTCGTTTCTAGACTGTTCTACGGAACACGAACTTTTTCTATCAGAAATATAAGCCACGACGAAGAGCGTCCTAAAAGAGTTAATAAAAGAGAAGCCGCAAGTGTCGGAAAAAAGTAACAGGAACAGTCGAAAACACAATCAGCGCCCGATGTGACTTTTTCGAGTATTTCTTTCTTTTCCCTGCCGGAAAAAATGTCGACTGCGACATAATCGAGTATTTTGCTGATGTTCCAGCGCGACATGTTGCAAAGTTCCAGAGCTGGAATATAGAAAAAGTGGAAGTGTTTGAGGAATTTGAAATGGAGAACGGAGCCTAGGTGCGAAGATGGCGTTTCAGCTTTTAGGAGAAAATCAAATTTGTCGCGGCTGCTATCTGATATCTGAACTGCCGGTCGGATGCAAATGTATTTTAATGTTAATATGCAGAAGCACAAGTGAAGAAGCAGAAACTGGCGATGGCGAGAGCGTGCGCAGCGACGGTACGCGATGTATGGGTAATGTGGAAGAGAAACTTTTATCGAATGGCTCTGCAAAACAACTCCTCGGGGGATTAACAACAGCCAGAGATCCCTGTTTTCTAGAAATTCCAACAACCACTTTTGCTTCTCCCTACGCACTTCGTATACCTTTCTCTGTTCCTCTCTCCCTGTCTCTCTATCACTGATTCCTCTGCCCTTTCGTTCTTCATTCCTCTTTCTCTCTCTCTCTCTCTCTCTCTCTCACACACACTCTGTATGTCTGCAGCATCTGGTTAGGCGTGTGTCCTTTTGTTATCCCATCCAATCTCCGTTCCTGCGAGCGAGAACATTCAAATGACCAACGGCAAGGCATACACAAAGAACAAACGAAGTTGTAAGTTTTAAGATAAAGAATGGACGTGTTCGCTTTTGCCTGATACCCAGATGTGACCATGCACACCCTGTATAACCGTTTGTGTAACAAAGTAGCACCAAACTTATGTACCCAACTCGGACCTAGTTAAGTTTCACAGATTATACTTATATACATTATATACATACCTACACGCACGCATATATATATATATATATATATATATATATATATATATATATGGATATACATACACACACACACACACAGAGACACACACACATATATATATATATGTACACACCGATAAATATATGTATATATATATATATATATATATATATGTATGTATATATTAGACGTCGAACGAACACGGTTAGAGAAAAGACACTATTATTTGCAGCACTTCTACAAGCGAGCCATCTACAGTTTCGCTGCAAACTCTATCTTTCAACCATTATAATATCATCGTTGTCGAGCGGGCATTTGTTTGATAGAAATTGCTCTTTCTGGTACCAACACAAAAATACCGGTGGACTTTGAACAAGAAACTTTGTGCATACAAAATTTCTTTACCGAACTCCATCTCGTTCTGGGCCAGCTGAGACAGTTCTCCGTTGCAGTTGCCGAGTCCGCTGCTGTTTACTCCATTAAGCGTTAATACCTTGTCTACGGGCAGCGGATGCCCTTATTTGAATATCCATTTTCGGCGCGTAAAACGCCGTACCATTAGATCGCGGACGAAAGAGAAAACATGCTCAGAGAGCGACAGAAACGTTTATTCTCACCCTCCGAAATGCCGGCCAAGAATCCATATAATTCGATACTTGCCCTTCTTCTAGGTGTACCATCGTTCTATAAGCGCACCTTTTCCCTATGACAATTTTTCTAAAAGCTCGCCTACTGGCCGGCAACGTAGCCATATGTAAATTATCTAATCTGGCCGAAAGTGTTACATTTGTTAATCGCATACGAAACTTGCCAATCCTAGTCATCGCGAATAATTCATTTATATAGCACAGGTAAAATTCTCTACTATTATTGCAATGACTTTCTTTGTTCTTTTTCGGTTCGTAAAGTCCAGAGTAATTGTGTTCGCTTTCAAGTAGCAGGCGCGAAATATTCGCACGAGCGTGATATTAAGTTTCTGCCCGAATAAAAATCTGATTAATTAACAGTAAGCCCGGTGTGATGTCTGTTGAAATGTTAATATTCTTTCATAACATCAGATTTCCGGATAAATAGAGCTGCGTAAATAGAAAAACAGACACGGAAGAAAACTCTCCGGCGGTTTAAATCCGCCATGCAATGCAAGCTGTCGAAATTAACACATTTTCTTGTTTAAACTAAAAAAAAACAAAAAACAAAAAAACCGAACAAAACGCTTTGCAAAAACAATATTTGCTCTATATCTATCAACTTTTAATATGAAAAGTACGTTGATGACGTAAAACATTTAAATTCAATTATTAATTAAGCTGCACATTCAAAATTCGACTCTTTGAACCTCGCCATTCTTATAGATAAGTCGATTTCAAATTACCGTGCCATTTTTTTGCCAAATGAAATAAATGTCTTGTAAGTGTGACGCGGAAACGTTACAATTTCTTTAAAGAATTTTTTCGGCACATAGTTTTCTTATTAAATTGCCACGAAGAAAAATATAGTATTAATATATATACATATGTGAGTAGCGTGATTTTATATAAAATACGAAAGTAACTCTATAGTGGTATAATATACACACAATTAGGAATATTACCATTTGTAGAATTACCATATATGTATATCAGTTCAAATCAAATCAATACATATTTATGTAAATTCCATCGCGCGCAAAATTAACGTGAGCAGTGGAGCACAATTTAAAAGTGCAAAATTGTATAAATAAATAAATTTCTTAATTTTAAATTGTAATATCTAATAATTACCTTTATATGCTATTATGTATACAACTCATACATACACACAAGACTTTAATATGCAAGAGTTATGATCATTTACCCACATAGACACGTATGACATTTGTATATACGCTGAATAATTTAATACATAGATGAGTTTATAGAATACTGCCCACACATACGTATATATTCAAATTGAAAATCATATAAACAATACAAAAGCAACACATACGTCTACAAAAACGTTTTAATATGCAATACCTGAGCAAAGCGGTTGATTTTATTATTTATGGTGTTCAGTATCTGTTAAAAATTTGTGTGTGCTATTTTACACTCTTCTATGGAATTATTTAAAAAACATCTAATACTCGATAGCAAGTAGTTTTTCTTCAAGAGTATTCAATTTACATTTTTATATGGAATTTGTAATGTCTAGGAACTCTAGGGTTATAATTTGCCTAAGATGATCTGTTGATCCGTATTTAAAAGCAATATTAAATTTTCCCCTATTAGGGTATTTACATCCATGAATAATCGTAAAGAATATAGATCATTTAATAGAGAAATATGTTTTATATCGCTATTTATAATTTTCAGTATTGCAGCGTTATACGTTGCAGAAGATCTGTTGATCTATATTTACAATTTTATTTGCAATTTCTAAAATTTACAAGATTATTACAATTTATTAAGTTTATGCCGTTTATGCGCTTGGTTGCGCGAGTAACGGTAGTATAATTAAAAGTACACGTGTGCTAAATATGTGTTATGCAAAATTAATAAGTTTTTGTATTATTAGCCCAGAGATTTATTTTATGTTAATGTTTTATTTAGCCCATGTTTACAGTGCTTTCTTAATAATTAAACAGATACGGATATAATTACCTATATGATTTTTAATTGTAAAAAAGTATATTGATATCTGATCTAAACACACTTATTCCCCTATCCCTTGGACTCTATATAGGAACTCCGTTACAGTATATATTGACGAAGGCTTATGTATAAAGCTATATATGTAATAAAGCTGTAGGTAAAGTTAAATCTCTATCGTTAATGTTTAATAAGTGAGATAAGTTCACTAGGTAGTAGTATCGTGTTGTCAAATAAGTTTATAGTTTTAACATATTAATAATTGTATCTTGGACTATTAAGATAGACGCTATGAACTACGATTAATAGTATAATATCTTAAAATGATTTAAAATAAATTAGTGTTACGTTACATGATAATTAAATAAAAATGTATATCTGTGTAATATTTAATCATCTGCTTACTGTTGGGTTTTGATTTTTTCCTCTAGTTTGCGAAAGGTTTTTGATTACATAAATGGTGTATAATTAACCCAGTTTCTGTTTATTGTAATTTTTATTACATTCCATTTTGTACCATTTTGCCTAAATTTTTAAGGTAACTTTGCAATGAGAGTCAAAGCGGAGCAATGGAGTTTTCTATCATACGTATCATACCTGTATGCTACTATTTGTCAAGTAATCATGTAATATTTTACGCTTATATTTATAATGGTTCCGGTAGTGAGTTATATATTTTTGAGCCCATACATATATATGGCTTGTGTTCTAACGTGATATTTATTATAACGCTGTATGTATGATTTCTCGTTTAGGGATGACCTTGCGATTCCATCACGAACTGTTATTCCAAATTTGTCCTTATTTTTTAATATATATACATATATATAGCAGTAACTCACAGTACAGGTTTCTAACATTTAAAAAGTTGTTTATATAATTGTGCTGCTTTTCCAAATTTAACTTTTTAAATATTGACTTTTGTAAATAGTTTATTGGTAATAAGTGGTAACTAGCTGAACCTCCCCAATGGATAATGCCATACGCTAATGTTGGCTGGTGCAGTGCTAAATATAAAGTCCTAAGCTGTCTGGGATTAAAGTATATTGTTCTAAGTAGTAGAATAGGTAGTTCAATTTTCTAAGTTTTACTGATAGATATGACAAATGGGTACCCCATAACAGTTTACAGTCTAGGTAGATTCCTAAATATTTTATTTCATATGCTGTTTCTATTAGTACCTCATCATTGCACTTTATTTTTAATTGGCCCCATCTATGTTGCTGGAGGAAACTGTATACTAAGCATTTTGTTTTATTAACGTTTAATCCTATACCGTTCAATGACATCCAGTTGTTTAAACGTCTTTCTGTACTAATGTTTGAAGTATTTTTGGATAACGGGAACTCACAATGAGAACCGTGTCATCAGCATGGCTATAAAGTTTTCCTGACGTATTTAAATTGCATAAATCGTTAATATAGAATAAGAATAATACGGGACTTAGTATGCTGCCTTGTGGCACGCCATATTCCTGAATTACACTGTCACTAAAAGTGTTGTTTATTTTTGTGATAAATTTACGCTCTGATAAGTACTCATAAATAAAGCCACGAAAGTCGCACGCATATATCTTTCTCAACAGTATACTATGGTCGACTAGGTCGAATGCTTTGCAAAAATCAAAGTAAATTGCCACCACAGAGCGGTCGTGTTCTAGGCTGTTGATGAAACAGCGCGTCGTTTGTGCATTTGTTCTGTAGGAATCCATACTGGTTTTTACTGAAAAAGTCATTCTTATGCAAATAGTATTCTCTCTTTTAAACATTTTTCAAAAATTTTTGCGAAGGATGATAATAAGCAAATCGGTCTATAAAAATCTCCAATCCCCCATCTTTGTATTCATTAATTCCAGTTTTCTTCTTGTTTTTCGAACTTTCGCTTTAATTTTCTCCTGTGTGATCAGGTTGAGCAAGTCTTTTTCTCTAATCTTAAAATGTACGCAGCTTCGTCTCCGCCCCATATCATCAAATATTTTCGACTTGTCGAATTTATTCAACACTTGCTGGTTTATTTTAACCGCCCACGGCATTCTCAGCATACGTCTGCATGCTCACATTTCGACAACGCCAATTTCCACTCCTCCACCTTATCTCTCGAACATAATCTTCAATAATCTCACGTCCTCATGGAAAACCCATTGGTCCTCGTGTCAGACTTTCTCGAGGTTAATTAAACCCTCAACCGAACCATGGTGGCCAGAAAAAAGCATTTCCCGCAGAGATTTCCGTGCACTCAGCCGCTTGCGCACAGGCCACACGGCCATGTCGCATAATTTTATTTTGCAAAGAACCCCCTCTCCTATGAATTGTCCTTTCTGTGGCCAAGATGTTGCTCCCTTAACTCCTCACATACTGTGCGACTGCCCAGCACTATCACCCCACCGGCCCCCTTCAATTAATGACAAAACAGTCACCAACCTTCTTGAGAATTCCCCCGATGCAATTTTATCTGTAACACAATTTATCAGAACTAGCGGAATAAGCAGATATCTATAAAAACAAACTGCGCATCTTCGTACTGTAATAGCTACAGCAGTTAAACACGGTACAGGATGTGTTGCTTTCACAAGAAAAACAAACTGTGTTTTAGTCGAGGTTTTATCGATGTTACGTTCCAGCCCGTAGTTTACAATTGCCAATAAAAGTTTTAGCTCATTACCGTAGTTGTTCAGTATTTTGAGAAGTTTTTCAAATTTTTCTTTTTGGTATTGCGATGAAATTAACTTTTTTTAAATCTATCGGAAAACTTCCTTCGTAATATATTTTATTAAAAAGATTTAGTAGCAGTGTCCAACATTTTTCTGGAATGTGTTTAATCATATTTATTGAAATTCTATCAACTCTCGTTACCTTTCCCTTTCTTGCCTTTTTAATTGTTCTATTCTAGTCTAGAGGCACAAATTTAGGAGGTTCTTTCAAGGTCAATAAAAAAAAACAATAAATATTTTTACAATAGATTTTTTTATCATTTATTTATTCATGTTTTAAAAATACACAAGAAAATTATCAAAAAAAAAAAAAAAAAAAAAAAAAAAAATCAAAATTTACAAAGTTACGGGCTGATGAAGTATAGGGGTAAAAAAAAGGGAGTGTCCTACGGTTCCGACCCTTCTAGTCATCTGAAACAAAAAAAAAAAAGAAAGATTCTTAATTAGTAAGGATGTGGCTTCAGCCCCTACCTCAGAGAAGAAAAAAAAATTCTCGTAAAATGGTGGCTGTTTAAAAAAAATTTTGACTTTTCTGAATTTTTTAAAAATAGTAAAAATTAAATTTTTGACTTTATTCTGATAGGGGCGCAATAAAGAGATATATAAGGAAGATCCATATCAAATTTCAAGTAAATCGGTTTACTAGAAATTGAGATATCAAGTCAACCGTGTTGAAAAAATTAGTTTTGAGAAAAACGCGTTTCAAGTTTTGAAAGGTTCAAGTAAAGTTCTGAGGCAGTCTAATTCATAGATCGGTACGTTACTCTTATACATTTTCTTAATCGGCGATTCCTGCTCCATACAATGGACCTTCTGCTACTTTAAATTGTACATTTTCTGAAGTTCTAAAATTAGACGAGCACAGTCCTAGCTTCCTTTGAAGCATCAGAAGCTCGGATTTCAGAGCATTCAATCCGAATTACGTCCAGCCTGACAGTCTAAATATTCATTTTTTTTGTCTATCTGGACGCACAGCACTTCCTTTGTTACTTTTTGTTATCCATTTTACTACACTTAATAAATAAAATATTCACTCAACATTCTATATTTTTGGACTGTACACAGAGTACGCATATTTGCGTGAAGATTGAAAATTAAAACGGAACTGATCTGAACTGAACACTAAACAAGAAAAGAATTCAATAAAATACGTTACAATGGCTTTCAGTTAATCGATTTTTAAATATATATAATATATAAAAGAGTTTGATTTGTCCTCAGGTAGTTCAAGAATGTCTATCGTGTCTATTGTTTGATCCGCTCCGACTGAGCCGATTTAGTTGCTGCGTCACGAAAATAGCTGTAACTCCGTAAATAATTTTAATTTTGAAAAATCCTTTTAGGGACATATTCTTAAATATCTGAACTATCAGAATATGTAAAAAAAAAAAAAAAATTTTTTTGCTTTTTTCATATTTCGAGACTAGAATACCCCCCCTCCCCCTTAATCTTAACATTCATTTCCAATGCCGTTCTTGTGGCTCTTCAATTTCTTTACATTTTTCGTTATACCACACAACTTTTGTATTTTTACATTTCTTCATTATTAATTTATGTAGGTTTTTTGTATTTAGCGCTCGATCTGTCTAAAGTTTTCTTCTTTAGTTTAAGACGTACTGAAATTTAAAAAATAACACGTTTTTATACTAGTTTAAGTGGGGAATAAAATAACTTCCGTAAAAATATTCATTCTGATATTAATGCAAAAAATCAAAAAGCCAAAACTTGTCGTATTTTAAATTTTACAGACAAATTTTTGTTTAAATAAAATTTTGTAGCGGGATATTATATTATATATACATATACAGTCGAGGTTAGCATAATGCAATGCGTACGTCCGGGTAAGTACAACTCTATAAGCACGTTTATCTTCTACCTTTATGACTGTAACTGGTCCTTTCCAATGGTGAATCCTGTCTACGTTACTGTTACGGTAACTTATTCGGAAGGGTATCGTTATCAACTTCAGAGCTCGTCCGGACGCCAAATAAAATACAATCATTAGTGGACTTGAAATCAAATGTTACACACGTTTATCCGGTATCGTCGATCGAGCCCCGTCGGTGTAATATATAGTTGCAGTTTTCCAACAAATATTTCTTGATGAGGATAACAATGTCCGAAGTGCGCAATTATTAACTCAATCGGGCGATTCTCACGTAGCCCTTTCTTCCACGAACTTAATAACCGGAGTGCTCTTGCTATTAACTTTAATGATGAATGGAATATATGACTCTTTATCCTCTATGTGCCAGTTTTCCTGCGTATGTGTAATGGCGACTCTTTTTAAACGCACACCACGCCCTAATTAAGGCTTAAGCAACATTTATTTTCTTTTTTTTTCAGAATTTTAAATTATTTTTAACGAATGTAGGTGAATACATGCCTGTTTGTTATATAGTAAAAACCAACTTCAATAACAAAAACAAATATAAGGTTAAAAATAATTTATAACAATAAATTAAATAAATTAAATAAATACCTTATTTAGGAACGTTTTCGGGTATAACCCATCATCGGCTAAAACTAAATCGAAACTTTTCCAGTGTGTTTTAAGTTTTGATTAAGTTAGATTTAACCGATGATGAATTATACCCGAAAACGTTCCGAAATAAGGTATTTATTTAATTTAATGTTATAAATTATTTTACCCTTATATTTGTTTGTTATTGAAGTTGATTTTTATTATATGTTTTTAGTGACTTCAAAAAAAAAAAGATATATATATATATATATATATAATTTTTTTTGTTAATTATTTACGTTTGCCGGTGCGTAAATATTAACCATGTGGATCAATTTTAATAATTCTTTGTTTATTTGAAGGTGCACCAGTCAAGTATAACACAGACTGAGCAGTCATTAAATGACGTGAAAAAAATGTGAGTTCCCTCGAAGCAATTTTTAATATAATAGGATTGACTTAAAATATTACCATTGTTATTTATCATAGAAGTGTAGATTGAATTTTTGACATAGCCAAACTAAAATTAACAAAGAAATTTTAAGAAAGTCCACAGCTTGAGGTTTTGCTGTTTTTTTTTTTTTTTTAATAAACGTTTTCCATCATTAAAATATAGGAAAAATACGAACCAAAAAGCAAATTTTAAAATTTAAGGATAGATACTTTAAGTATTCAGTACGGACTGACTAGTCATCAAATGGTGGTAAAAAAGAAAAATCTTCTTGGGAAAATGTTGGCTTTATTTAACGTAGCTACACAAAAATTAGCCAGCAATTTTTTTATTGGGAATACAGAGAAAATATGAATTTCCAAAATAAAATGCTTTTTTACAAAAAATAAATACCGACTTCAAGGTTTATTATAAAAATTTAAAAATGCACTAAAAAGTAAAAAATAATTACTCCCGATAAAATATATATATCAGAGTGATAGAACTTAAGGTGATATCGTAATTCTTATACAACATTAACTTTTTGGAGTTGGAATTAAATTCATGTTAGGAACAATTTAATCAACATTTAATGCGGTTTTTAATTATTCTTTTAATATGAATTTGATGCCAACTCCAAAAAATTAATGTTGTATAAGAATTACAATATCACCACTTAAGTGTTATATCACTCTGATATATATATTTTCTAATCGGGAGTAATTATTTTTTATATTTTAGTGCATTTTTAAATTTTTATAATAAATCTTCAAGTATCGGTATATGTATTTTTTGTAAAAAAGCATTTTATTTTTTACTTTTTAGTGCATTTTTATTCAATTAAATTAAAACATTTATTTCCACGGTAAAAACACCAAAAGCTACATTTCCATGTTAATTTGGCAAATTTATAGTATTTCAAATCAAAAATCTAATCCGACGGTGAAAACAATCATGAATGAAAAGCATCCAAAAAGCTTCAATCTCCCGCATTATTAAGGATAACTCAAAAACTATCGGTCAGACCTTGATCAAATTTAAATGAGACCACATGACAAACACCACCTTTCAAATAAAAGAAGAATCATCAAAATCGGTTCATCTAGAAGAAAGTTCTGCGGTAACACACATAAAAAAATAAATAAATAAAAAAAAATACAGTCGAATTGAATACCTCCTCCTTTTTTGAAGTCGGTTAAAAATTTTAAAATTAAAGGAAAGGTGAACGGGAGTGGCTTAAAATATTTTCACAGCTTCAGGTTTCCCATGGAAATGTAAACTCGAATAAAAATAACTGAAACCTCCGAAGCGCGATTTTATCAATAAATTTTTCGTCGGAAAAAATTTAGTGAAAAACGGAACGTGTACTATCTAAAATTAAAATAATCGTTTTTTTTTTCAAACGATATTGTAATAAATACGGGTGGAACAACTAATTTTAGTTTTTAGCCCGGTTTTTTTCAGGTTAATTTAAATTAAATAGTAAAAACGAAGATCACGTGATGTTGCTTAATTGTATCAAATGGCATGAATTTTAAGAATATTTCGAAACGAAACGTTCACTCATTGAAAACATTTTTTAGATGCTTCTGTAGATGATAGGATTATAAATTTTAATGATAACACAAATTCTTCTTCACACCTTGCGTCCATAAGTTAATAATTTTGTTTCATCCGCATTTCAGGCGACAGATATTTTCACCGCTCTGTATATAAAACTAATTTTTCAATTACATTAATTTAAAGTAGCATTCTGTAGCGCGTACATTGTTGACTTAATAATCTGTACATTTTTTTTTTTTTTTTTGGTTTTTAAGTTCAGTTTTCTTTGCTTCAATTAACAGCTGGCCTATTTTCAAACGGAGTTATTTCCCCGTCAATCATTAAACTTCACTACTCCCTCTTTCCGCTATAGTATACCATATGAGTCGATGTACTCCTGTTTACTTCCATTTTTTACATAGTTACATTATTTTATCGATTATGACAACAGAATACTATCACCGACAAAAACAGAACGCCGTTAAAAAATTTCATTTATGCGCCGCGTGCAATTGTTATAGCAGCGACCTCAAAACAATACGTTTGACACTTCATCTTCATAAAATCGCCCGTTCGAAAAAAAAAAAAAAAATTATACGCTGTTAAATAACACTATTGTATCGTGTTACGTGTTAACTGTTTTCTTTTACACTGGTATTACCAGTACTTTATATCGAGGGAAAGATAACAAAGGCTTCGAGAGCTAACGACAACAATGTTCAATGGTATCTACAGCGAAACTCCATGACTGCAGTTGAGATCAACTCTCATCGCGGTTTTAACGAAGTCCCACAATACACGATCATCGTAAATGATACACATTGCGAAAAACATTTTCCGTATAATACACGTATTTCCCGAAAAAAGGTGACTGAAATAAAACTCCCGGAACCCGTGGGGAAACACCAAAAAAGACCACTCAGCATGGCCCAAATTCATTGGCAAGGCATGTTTACCAAGATTGGAAACAGCTGTAAATAGAGTTTATCTTGGACATACTCTTACGACTCACTCGTACTTACTCAGCAATCAACTACCACCAGTATGTGACGCATGTCAAGCTCCGCTAACGGTCCACCACATTGTCACAGTTTGTCGAAAGTACGCCCAACACCGTTCCAAGGAGACAAATGCGGTTATCCCAGATGTTTACAACCTGAAGAGCCTTACAGACTTTCTGATTAAAACTAAGATTATTAATAGTATTTAGTAATTAAATTAATCATCGAGTAATAGCCACGAGGCATTAAATACTCGTTAAAAAAAAAAAAAAAACAAAAAAAAAATCTTGACGTCGAATGCGTGTGCTAACCCAACGATGACGGGACATTTTATTGACTTCCGAAAAACATTTGATTAAATAATCGTGGCAAGTGATCGAGGTCCTCGAGAAAGCTGGCGCACTCGGATTTCCGCTCACTGTGTTAGTCCAGATTCGCGGAAAATCTGAAAAAAGACGGGTTGTTCCGTTAATAGATTTGCAGAAGGTACTCTTCTAAAAGTTACGATACAGCTGGATTCTTGTTCTTTTCCAAAATTGAAATGACATAGTTTCTTCAAAAATAATAAAAAGAAACCATTCCACAGAGGCGAAACAGAGCACATGCCAGTTTTTAAGTGTCCTTTGGAACCCTGCTCGATGAAACATGTAGACCCGAAAGAAAGACGTGCGCTCAAGAATTGTACGATCTCCTGTGTGATTGCGAAGTGTGGACTCTTAATAAAGCGCAGGAAGCCAAAATGGAAGCGTTCCGAATCGTCACCTATAGCTCTGCTCGAGACATCGTAGAAAATCACTAATACTAAAGCCTTACAGCGAGCTGCCGGTGAGAGGGGATTGTCGAAGAACGCAAACTGGGTCCATCTAGGATACATCGTGCGAGATAGCGCAAGTACATTAGTCGTCGAAGAGAATATCTGCAGGAAACGACGATCAGCCCCGGCAGTAGGCTCATACTGCGTCAATGTTCCGCAGTGGACATACCCAAAGCCAGCGATGTCAAAGTTAATATGCATTATGCGCATCGTGATATTTAGGTAACATTGAAAAAGTGCCAATGTTTTTCAATGTTTGAAACATTTCCGATATTTTCAGTTTTTTTTTTTTTTTTTTTCATTGCACAAGTGTTTCTATTATTACCATGAACCGTTGACGTTGCAGGGTACACCTTTTGGGATCCGGAGGAGTATGTTAAAACGATACTGCGCAATTTACGGCCGAAATTTCCGCTACACCTGACATTATGGTAATGAACCTGGTAAAAATGGGCATGCTCTCTGGCAGGCCTAAGGTGCTAATAAATAACGGGAAGTTACCGGTCCGAGATTTTCGCCGTGTATCCAATTCTTTTCGCTGGACCGAAGTTTTTTCTGAGAAGCCGGGCAATTTATTATTAAAATATTAAGCGACGGTGGCCCGTTAATCATCTGCTGCCGGTAGCAGAAGCGAGAAAGAGTTGAAAAAACCGTCGCCGTTATCGTCGCTGTCGTCGTAGTCGTCGTAGTTGTCGTAGTCGTCGTAGTCGTCGTTGTCGTCGTTGTCGTCGTTGTCGTCGTTGTCGTCGTTGTCGTCGTTGTCGTCGTTGTCGTCGTCGGGAAAAAAACGGGAAACGACAGAAGAAAGTGGGGGCGACGCGTTTGTTTCGGCATCGTTTTTCGAGTCTTTCGTTCGCGTAAAATTACCGTCCATTGAAAGTTCACTTTGGTATGGACAGCGCAACGCTGCAGGACTTTTAAAGTTAACTATGTCCAGTGAGGACAGAAGTGAATCTAACAAGCTAGTTAGTAGGTATTGTCCCCGAGGGTACCATTCCGCGTTCTCACAATAATCTGTTATTGTGTAATCCTTGTCCTTCGTCTTTATCTTGCCTCTGATCGACCTACCTACTACCTCTTAATACCGTCCTAGCTGACCTTTTTAGTTGCCCTTCTCGTTCTAGCGATATTCCACCGCATTTTTCGCCCTTGTTTTACTTGTGCCACATACGAAAACCGTGCTCCAACTTTTACGACTTTTACTACTCCACATTTTCGATTTGTCGGAAAGCGAAAGCGAAAAAGTTTTATTTCGTCCTAAAAAAGTAGCCGCAAGTTTTACACATTTCGCCCTTTTCCATAAGCGAATTAATTTCGGACGCGTTAGCAATCACCGCGCGTAAAAAATTTATTTTACTTCCTGCTGGTCTACTCTCACGCGCGCCCGATAAAAACTTTTCATTTTCTTCCGGGCCGCTAGTTTTACATCCGTTTTTTCTTCCTAAATTCTCCGTCTTTGTTCTCAAAATTTTATTGTTTTATTTTTCCTTTCGCTCTTTTTTTCCCGCGATAAAAAATAAGAAGCAGCAAGCTGCTTGGTCGTTTTTTGTTTTTATGAAATTTCCAATATCGATTTTAGAAGATTTTCCTTTCTCTTTCTAGCTGATTGGGGTAGCTGCCTTTTTTTATTATTTGGAAAATGAAAACTGAGTACTATTTTTTTTTTTTTTTTCTTAATCCATCAACGTTAACTGACTAATTATTTATTTTTCATTTTAACAAAATATTGCAAATTGTTGTTACACGTATACATATATATATATATATATATATATATATATATATATATATATATATATATATATATATATTATAACGAGTCTATTAACTGACATGAAAAGGAAATACGGTAGCCGAGATGTAAGCTTATTGTTCGCTGATAACAGCGAAAGAATTCAATTAGTTTGTTATTATGCCTAAATAACAGTGAGGACTTAAAGGCAAAGCATTAAAACGTTAATTTAAATACATCGATGATGGTGGTACCGATGTAAATATAATAGAATAGAAAATCGTATTATATTTGCTTTTTCGTACACATCGATAAACCGAAGGTTATTTCGGAATGTTCACCTTAAAAGAAATCGTAGCTGAGCACCGACAATCGTTCCGGAGAAATTTAGATAACATCGTTTTCAAATAAAAGAAAAGAAAGGACCTGGAAGAAAGGAGAAGCAAGATCATTCTGATTCGGAAACCAACCAGAGACTAGTCGAGCAAGTTGATATAATTTTCCATATATTTTTTTTTTTTCGTTTTAGTCATATTTTCCCATGTTTGTGTTGGATCTTATTTCGTGAATAGAGATTTGTGCCCGTGAAAGTATAGCTGTTATAGCAGCGAGATCGCCCGCTATAGGTGTGCGTAGTCGATAAGCACCGAGGAAGCGAATTTATAATACATTTATTCTAAAATTTCTTTCATTCTTTGGATGGGGTGTAAAGGACGCAAGGCGTGCGAATAGCTGTAAAAAATAAAATATTAATAAATAAATATAATAAGTATAGATAATTAAAAAAAAAAAAAAGAATACAACAGAAAAATTATATATATATATATATATATATATATATATATATATATCGAATAAATTTTTCTCCGTAGTTTTGTGGTATTTATCCGGCCGCCAAAATAGGGAATCGCCATGATATATATATATATATATATATATATATACATTCCTCACCCAGAAACGCCGGTAAGCGAGGGTAACTATATCTTTTTTCATCCAGCACTCTTGTCGTTTAAAAATACTACTAAAAGTTTAGTTAAGCGAAAATTAAATCAAACGAATAATAATATAAAAAGTAATAAAAATAAAATAAAACACAAAGTTCATACAGCTACTCTGAATGTAAGATCACTTAAAAGTCCAAAAAGCCTGATTGAGTTAGAAGAGGCATTTCAGAAATCTCATATTAAAATTTTGGGATTGTCCGAAGTAAGAAAACCTGGAGAGAAAATTGTACGCACTCAAAAGGGGAACCTATTTTATTATATAAGTAACAACTTAGGACCAAAAGGAGTCATCGGTTTTATTATTAAAAATGAATATATAAATAATGTAGTAGAGACAAAGGGGATTAATTGTCATTAATAGCAATCTTAAAAATAAAAATTAATAAAGTTATACTAACATGTATTCAAGTTTATGCTCCGACTACAGCTGCAGAAGATTGGGAAATAGAAAATTTCTACGAAAATTTAAGAAACATTTTAAATTCCCAATTTCAAATAAAAAACAACAACTTAATCATTATGGGAGACTGGAATAGCCGGATAGGGCAAAGAGAGAAAAAATGGAAAACTAACAATGAGTTTGTACATTTATGGGAAACGCAACGAAAAGGGTTGGATGCTCATAAGATTCCGTCAAGAATTCAATCTAAAAATAGTAAATAGTCTTTTTAAAAAAAGAATAGGAAATAGATGGCCATGGATATCTCCAAACTAACCGCATAAATCACTACTAGACTATATACTAGTACCTATAGCAAGAATCAGACAATTATGAATTTTGAAATAAAAGGTTTGAATAAATTCAGCTTCTATACAGATCATAGACTGCTAATTGTAACATTTGCAACTAATAAAGAAAAATACTACAAGAGAGAGAGTCATAAAAAATTCACATACAAGACTAGCCTACGAAAAGTACGAAAACATAATTTAGAAAGAGTTAGGGAAGAGTTAGGGAAGATAAACTTAAGTAGTGATTAAGAGATTAACGAACTATATAACGCCATATCTCAAACAAAAGCGTCAACGTTCACAAATACATCCAAGAAAAAAAGTAAAAATATCCCGCAGATAGGCGAAGTAGACGACACTTATCAACTACCCAAAAGAAGAAAAGGAATTTTAAAAATCGTTAACAGGTTTTCAAAAGAAAAGATTGAATTAAATCTAGTGTCAAGAGCTATAAGAAATAAAATAAGAAAAAGGGACCAAGCTCAAAAAAATGAAATTATTAATAATATTTTAGAAGGAAGTAAAAATATAAAACTGCTAAAGAAGAAACTCAGTATAGGTATGCAATGGTCAACTCATTATATGAACCTGAAAGGGGAGAAAATATACGACAGAAAAGAAATAAACAACTTCATAACTGAATATTATAAAAATTTGTGTAATGGCATAAGGTAAGGTGGGGTAATTCAGATTTTGGGGCAATTCCGATACCTCGTTTTAACGACTTTGACAAGTGCAAGTTGGCAACATTGATCGGCGGAGGGTTAGTAAGAAACAGTTCTTTTTATTTTCCTTCAGTTGTAATTATAAATATCTTAGTAGGTAATTATCACAGAATGTTGAAAACTGAACAAAAACGATTATGAAAGGTTGAAGTGTATCGTAATTGCCCCAAAACATATCTCATGAGAACACAATGCATTTGGAAGAGGGGTATCAGAATTGCACTAAAAGTGGGGTAATTCCGATTTTTCGTTTTTGAAAAACTTTTTTAAAATTACCACAAAACCGTTCGATCAATCTTCTTGCTCCAAGTCTCGAATTGTAAAGCAGAGTTTCCTTTCCAAATATGGCTATAGTATATTTCCAAAACATTATTGATTTGGTCACGAAAGTAAAAAATACAAAAATTTTACATTTCGCTATCGGAATTACCCCATTTTACCTTAGATCACAGTATAAACTATTCTGTTGAAACTAGTTTCCCGATAGAACCAGAATTTCTGAATGAAGAAGTAGAGGAGATAGTAAAAAGATTGAGACGCAACAAAATCTCAGGCAGTGACAAAATAATGAACGGTCACATAAAATTGGGAAGTTTACAATTAATAAAAATCTTAACGATCCTATTTAATAGAATTTTAAAAACAGGCATTATTCCTTGTAATACTCTGATATAATATTATTGTTTCAAAAGGGGGATCGACACAAAGTTGAAAATTATCGTCCAATATCTTTAAGTTTGACTATTTCAATTTAATAATTAAATTATAAAATAGCCTTTTTACCCTGGCCCATGTGCTGTAATAACCATTGTAGTTAAAAATGGTGCATGGGCGCCACCAGGAAAAAAAAAAAAAAAAAAAAATTTTTTTTCAAAGTTGTTAGAAAATAGAATACAGCCTATTATAAGAGTCGAACAACCTGTAGAACAAGGCGGTTTCAGAAGGTCCTTCGCTACAATAGATCGCCTACATGTCACGAACCACTTCACTGAGAAATGCAAAGAATATCAAGTCGAAATATATATGGCTGTAATTGACTATAATAAAGCCCTCGACTTTTTAAAATATCAGTACTTATTTGCGTCACTTAAAAGTCAAGGAGTTCCAGAAAACTACAAAATATTAATAAAAAATATGTATAAGGACCTTAGAGCCAGAATATTAACAGGTGTAGAGGGTCGATACTTTGATATTAAGAAAGCGGTTAGACAGGGAAACCCATTATCACCGGTTTTATTTAACTGTGCTTTGGAAGATATTTTTAGGAATTTGGATTGGGATAACAAAGGTTTAAATATAAATTGAAAAAAAAAATCCAATTTAAGATTTACAGATGACGTGGTTCTCTTGTCTAATTTCTTGGAAGAACTAAAAACAATGATAACAGAATTAGACGATGTGAGAAAAAAAGCCGGGCTTTCCATAAATAACGGGAAAAACGAAAATATTTACAAAAAACCGCAACGCTAAAATAATACAAGGAATGGTCGTAGAAATAGTAAATCGAGCGACGTACCTAGGTCAGCAATTATCTTTCGAAAATTGTATTGAAAAGGAGGTAAATACACTAAAATAACAAAAGCTTGGAACAAGTATTGAGCACTAAAATATACTTTTAAAGGCCCTTTTAACAATTACCACAAGAGTTTAATTTTCAACGCGACTATTATACTCAGTTTAACATACGGCAGTCAAATGTGGTGCCCGACTTCAAAAATTCTTAATAAAATGAAGGTGACACAAAATACCATCGAACGGTATATTTTAAATATTAAGAAAAAAGGTAAAGTACAAATTGATAAAACAAAAATTAAAAAATAATACAGGTGCAGTCAGTTATATTAGAAGATAATAATGAGCTTGGGCTGGTCATTTAGCAAGAATGAAGCATGACAGATGGACATGTAGAGCCACTTTCTGGTTTCTTGCACATTATAAAAGAAGAAGGGGTTCATCAGTTGACAAGATGGAGGGACGATTTTAGTCATTTTTTATTGAACAAAAATTTTCAAAGGGTAGCCATAGATAGGATTGAATGGGATGATTACAAGAAACCTTTGCTCATCATGGGCTGAGGAAATTTAATATTTAGTTTTTTTTTCTATATCAAATTTATACTATTCATGTTCGTTATATAATTTAAGAATTTCCTCAATAAAGGTTTATTATTATTATAATACATATATATATATATATGTGTGTGTGTATGTATATATATATATATATACATGTATTAAGTATTTGTTAGTACCTCGTTGAATAATTTATTTAATTTATGTTGTCAATAGATTTGTTACGTAATTTATGAAAATATTTTCCGGAAATACTGGGCGTTCATATTTAAGAATACTTTTAAATTCCATAGCCGATTTTCCTTCTTTAAAAGTTTTGTATCGGAAGTAATATAGAATAAAATGCTTTTTTGCAAAAAATAAATACCGACTTCAAGGTTTATTATAAAAATTTAAAAATGCACTAAAAAGTAAAAAATAATTACTCCCAATAAAAAAGTATATATCAGAGTGATATAACACTTAAGTGGTGATATCGTAATTCTTATACAACATTAATACCTTAATCAGAGTCGGCATCAAATTCATATTATAATAATAATTAAAAATTGCGTTAAATGTTTCCTAGATATTGTAACATAAATTTGATGCCGACTCTGATTAAGGTATTAATGTTGTATAAGAATTACGACATCACCACTTAAGTGTTATATCACTCTGATATATACTTTTTTATCGGGAGTAATTATTTTTTTACTTTTTAGTGCATTTTTAAATTTTTATAATAAACCTTGAAGTCGGTATTTATTTTTTGTAAAAAAGCATTTTATTTTTTGCTTTTTAGTGCACTATTTTTTTTTAAATTAAATTAAAACATTTCAATAAGAACAGATATTTCCACGGTGTGAAAACATCAAAAGCTACATTTCCATGGTAATTTGGCAAATTTATAGTACTTTAAGTCAATAAATCTAACCGAACGGTGAAAACAATCATGAATGAAAAGCATCCAACAAAAATGCTTCAATCTCCCGCATTATTAAGGATAACTCAAAAACTACCGGTCAGATCTTGATCAAATTTAAATGGGACCATATGAGAAACACCACCTTTCAAATAAAAGAAGAATCATCAAAATCGGTTCACCTAGAAGAAAGTTCTGTGGTAACACACATAAAAAAAAAATGAAAAAAAAAAAAAATACAGTCGAATTGAATACCTCCTCCTTTTTTGAAGTCGGTTAAAAAACTTGATAAAACTAGAACAACTGAGGCAGCCTTTGATACCTTCTATGTAATTCTGTTTGACCGAAATTTTAATTGTATAAGCTTTCGAGAAGAATACGGTAATTGGCGTAATAAACGCGCTGCTGTTTCGCGCAAATTGTGAATGTTTCATTGCTTATGTAGCACGTTTTGACGAAAGATTCCTTCAAATGACAGATTAAAAATAAAAAACCGAAACAAAACGGAAAGGTATACCATTTCTTCGAAACACAAATTAAGAAGGTGTTTTTGAACTTGGCATAATTACTGATTACCATGCAAATGGTAAAAATAAACTTTACGGCACGCAAACTCATTCAGAGGTAGTCACGCAAAGTTTAGAACGGCATTCATCTTAAAGACGTAATCATTCTTAAAGTACGAGTCGCAGAAAAATGCATTTCACTGCTAAATACATTTTTGGAAATGCAAATAGTAAATATTTTTACCGACTTCCAAAAAGCAGGAGGTTATACGTTCCTGGCGTATGTTTTTTTTTTTTTTTAATGTTTACTCGCGCGTAACTCATATTTGTATGAACCGCATTTACGAATACCATTTAACTTAGGTACCATGTGATAGACGAGATTATAACTTTATATTTTGATCCTCAGGGCGCCGAAAGCTCAAAAGTTTCGAAAAAAAATAATTTTTTGATCGCTATTTGTCGGGAACAATTAATTTCCTTAACGAAACTTTCAAAGTTGGTGAAAAATTCAAAAAAGCTTAAAAATAACGTATCCACCCCTTCTATTATGAAGCGAGTAGTATAGCTAAAAATTTTAAACAAGGTTAAAAACATATGAGTAACCCCGTATATTTCTCTGATTTGGAACATCCGGATTTCCAACTTTAAAATCAACCCATCGGGGCGCCGAAAGCTTGACATTTTTGAAAAAAAATTTTTTTTTTTCCGTGCAAATATATCGTTGGAAAGAAAACTTTGTTAGAAACGAAACCGTGTTTCACTTCTTTAACGAAACGTTCGATGTTGGCAAATAGTTCAAAAAAGCGCGAAAAATGACGTATCCTTCTTTATACCGCAAAAAATCAGATTTCTTTGTTCCTTGAATTTAGTATTGTGTAAACATAAATTATAGTGTTACATACGGTACACTCAGCTCATGAAGTTTACCTGAACTTGCTTTTTTTTTTAAGCATAAAATATGTAGAATAATGTGTCAAAAAAGTTGATTTTTAGCAAGAAAAAAAGTTCAATTATAATGCCAAAAATTGTAAAATGAAATGTTTTCTTTTAAAAAAAACACCGATTTTAAGATTCATTATAAAAATTTAATAAGAACACACTAAAAGGTAAAAAATAATTATTTAATAAAGGTGCACTACTAAAAAGTAAAAAATAATTATTCGATAAAAAATATATTTCAGGGTGTGGTGATATACCTTGATATTATGGTAATTCTTATACAACATTAATACCTTAATTAAAGTAGGCATCATCAAATTCATATTAAAATAATAATCAAAGGCTACATTAAATATTCATTAAATCGTTGCTAAATATTGTAATATGAATTTTGATGCCTATTTTAATTAAGGTATTAATGTTGTGTAATAATTACGATAATGGGGAGTAATTATTTTTTTACTTTTTAGTGCATTTTTATTAAATTTATATAATAAATATTTATGTATCGGTACTTTTAGTTTTAAAAAAAAACATTTTATTATTTAGCAGTATTCTCGTAGAATTGTTTTTCTTTTTACCCGTGTTGGAAGTTCCTCCGCAATAGCGAGAAACACACGTGTACGGTGTTGAGACCTTCGTATATATTATGCAGCTGAAAATTCAATCTGCCCGTTCGAAATTTTACAGATGAAATTTCTCATAGTACAGTCAGTCGTGGTAAGAGCTGTTGCCGCACTGAACTTACTTGTACGTCAGAGAGACATAGCAAAAATTCAATTGGAACTTGCAAAAGAAGGAAAAAAAAAACAAAACGCAATAAGCACGTTTCCTAATTAATTGTGCAGATAGTTTCTCGGATCTCGTCAAAGAGATCTTCTTCCGCTATTAGCGTTAAAACGAAAATTAATTATCGCATCCGATGTCCGAATTTCCGTCTGGGGAGATGTCGGAAGTTTTTCAGTTAGTTGGAACATTCAAGAGACGCGTGCAACAGGTGTACGACGTACGAAGTGGAATAATCACGATAGTCGGCAAAGCATTTGGCCGGTTTTTACAGTACTCGGCGACTGCTGCGTCTCACGTCATTTTGTACAACATCTGATAGCGCGACAACTGATGGCTTGATTTTATTGCAAGATTGAAATAATGAGTTGTTGACAATCGAGAATAATTTGAAGCAATTTGATGAGGCTACTAAAAAAATATTTCGCATTTCAAAAATTCTGAGAAATGATGATTATCACCGAATGTCATCAGCGATGATGATTTGCTTGGGCACGGCCTTAATAGAAGTGGAAAACCAACTAGGTTTTCTGACGCGGACGTGGACTGAAGAAGAACATTCAAGTTGAAAAGCTTATCATAAAGCGAGTCCTGTAGCCTTGATAAAAAGTAAGCAGTGCCAAAGTTGAAGTATTCGCCGTATTGAGTGTAATTGGAATACTTTATGTTTGAGAATAGTATTGCATAATGTAAATTGTCTTCATGGAGCCGAAGTTTGCTGTTCCGCCAGGCCATAAAAAAAAAAAAAAAAAAAAAAAAAAAAAAAAGTTTGCTGTTGTGACCCGATAGATAATTTTAAGTATCTTGGAATTACATTTGATAAGGCGTTAACGTGGAGAGGTCACATTGATAGTATTGCGAGGAAAATCACAGGCAGACTATACCGGCTATATACAAATTAAAACAGGTTATGAATTACAAAACCACAAGACTATATTTT
This sequence comes from Icerya purchasi, assembly GCA_039619475.1. Taxonomy (NCBI): domain Eukaryota; kingdom Metazoa; phylum Arthropoda; class Insecta; order Hemiptera; family Monophlebidae; genus Icerya; species Icerya purchasi. The sequence continues at coordinate 252,442,132 of CM077115.1, read as the reverse complement.
GACTCATTTTCCGTTTCCTACTTTCATTAACTCTCTTTCGACTCCCTTTATTATAGGCGGAGACTGGAATGCTCACTCACCTTTCTGGGGTTGCACTAACTATAATAATAATGGTGCAATCCTAGAAAATGTCATTCTTCAAAATGATCTATTTCTCCTTAATGACGGTACATCCACCTGTGTCAGCAACCCTCTAGCTCCTAGTTCCATTGATCTATCTTTTACATCTCCCAATCTTGGTTTTAGCTGCTCATGGAACACTCTGGATGGAACTTTTGGAAGCGACCATGTTCCCATCATCATTTCCTTAAATCAGTTTTCTCATTCTACTCTGAATAATCCTACTCAATCTCATAGATGGGTTCTCTCTAAGATAGACTGGCCCATCTTTCGTTCCTACGTTGACTCTTCACTGTCTCTAATTCCTTCGCATTTAAATCCATCTTCTCAATACGACCTTTTTATGGAATCTATTTCCAACGCCTTAACTCTTTCTTCTCCTCCTGCTCAGCTTCCTACACATAAAAGGTCCAAATTTGTTTCCTCTGTGTGGTGGAACCAAGAGTGCAAAGTTGCCTTTGATCGAAGTTTATCCACCTTTAGAACATTCCGTTCCTGTCCTAATCTCTCCAATTTTCTCGCTCACAAAAGTGCCAATGCCAAAGCTAGGTATACTCTTAAAACGGCAAAAAAGAACTCGTGGAGAAATTTCTGCTCCGCTTTCTCCCGTTCCACTCCTCTCACTCACATTTGGAAAATGGCGAAGACTTTCAAATCTTCTTCAGCTCAACATCTTTCAAATCATATCCTGTCTCCGGACAAATTAATTCCATTTATGAATTCCTTAGCTCCTTGTTACGTTCCTAGCTTCCAAGAATCCTGTCGCATCCCGGTTCCCCTCACCTCCTCTCATTTCCTACTCACTCCTTTTACCTACACTGAATTGGAAGCTGCCTTACGTAATTCTTCTAATTCTTCTCCTGGTAAAGACGGAATTCCCTTTCTCGTACTAAAAAGTCTCTCTGATTCCGCTCTTCGTTTCCTCTTAAATTTATTCAATTCATTTCTCTCGTCTGGTTCTACTCCATCTGTTTGGAATATTTTCATTGTTGTCCCGATCCCAAAACCTAACTCCTCCTCTCTTCGACCAATCTCACTTGCTCCCTGTGCCAGAAAGCTGTTTGAAAGTATAATTAATAGACGGCTAATTTGGTGGCTTGAGCACAATAAAGTATTGCCAAATAATATGTTTGGATTTCGCCCTGGACGCGGCCCTCCCGATTGTATCAGTACTTTCTTGTCAGATGTGTATTTATCTTTTATCAACAAAAAATTCCTCATTGCTTCCTTCGTCGATGTCTCTGCTGCCTTCGATAATGTCCACCTTCCCACCCTATTCGATTCCATGCTCTCCTTGAATATTCCACCCTTCTTCTCTGCTCTTGTCATTAGCCTTTTCCAATCTAGGACTATCTTTCTCTCTTCTCCGCTCGAACCTATTTCTAGACTGGTCTTTCGTGGACTACCGCAGGGCTCTTGTCTAAGTCCAACCCTTTTTAACATTTACCTTATAAAAACTGCTTCTCTGTCAACAATCTCCTCTTCCCTTTTTTTTGCTGACGACATCCTCATTTACTCCACCCATCGTAGTATCTCCACCGCTAATTCCCAGCTGCAACATTACTTAACGATTTTGGAAAGCGCTTTATCTAATATTCATCTGTCTATCTCTCCAACGAAATCCTCTGCTGTTGTCTTTACTCTTCGTCCTTTTGACCCCTACTTAGTTAGTCTTTCCTTAAATAGTAATCCGATCCCCCTGGCTAACCATTTCCGTTACTTAGGAGTATTTTTGGATAGCCGTCTTTCGTTCCACAAGCATATTAACTATATATACGTGTCATCACTAAAAAGGCTCAACCTTATTAAGTCCCTTTCACATACGAACTGGGGAGGTGATCCGTGCATTTTGCTCATGTTCTACAAATCCTGTATCCGTTCTATTCTAGATTATTGCTGTTTTATTTATGGTAACTCTTCCAGGTCTTTGCTCTCCAAGCTCGATCGCGTCCAAAATACTTGCCTCCGCCTCTGTCTTGGAGCTCAGAAATCTTCTCCTGTCCCTGCTATTCAAGCGGAAACCCACATTCCTCCACTCTTTATTCGGCGTTCCTATTTGGGCTACCGCTTCCTTATTAAACGTCTTCCTATCTCCTCTTCCTCACTTATTCCTTCTTATTCCCTCATTCTACAGGATTGGCGATTTAGTGCCAATAAAACACCAATTCTGTCTCTTATTTCTACTCGACTCCTTCAATTTTTACCATACATTCACACTTGCGATAAGCTCCCATATTTTTCTTTTAACTTTTCCTCCTTTCTTCATCCAATTAATTGCTTTTACTCTTCTGCTCCCCCTACAACCGTTCTGCATCACGCCGTTAGATCGGAATTTTTACATACCTTAAACTCCCACTATTCTAACCACGTTACAATCTACACGGACGGTTCCAAGAGCCCAAGTGGAGTTGGTGCAGCCTTTCTTTGTCCTTCATTAAATCACTCTGAGTCCTTTAAACTTCCTTCCTTCTGTTCGACTTTCTGTGCCGAGTCTATTGCTATCCTCCATGCACTTTTCTTCATCAGATCTTCGAAGGTCTCTCGTAATTTCCTTATTCTATCAGACTCTCAAAGCGTGCTACAGGCTGTTGCATCTCCTCTGCCTCCCCACTCTACTGATTATGTAATCCTTTTTATACGTTCCTTGATCCATGACCTCTTTCTTTTTTGTGCAATCGAGGTTAATTTCCTTTGGATCCCTAGCCATTCTGGAATAGAAGGAAATGAGTCAGTTGACTTATTAGCTCGGCAAGCTTCTTCTTCCGGCAGGTTCCTTACTACTTTTCCATCCGTCAATATTAATCTTCTGTCCTCTGCAGCGCACAACCAATTATGGTTTAACTCCTACTACTCCTCATTCTCAAACCCGGATTCCTTTTACTTGTCCATCCAGCCTTCTCTTCCTTTCTGTTCCTGGTTTCTTGACTTCCCTTTTATGCGTCGCTCACGCATCTCGGCAATATGCCGCCTCCGCTTTGGGCACAGCTGGCTTCCCTCGTCGCTTTTCCGATTCTCTCTCGCGGCATCTCCGTATTGTCCATTACATCCTCTTAACAGTCAACATGTATGTGATCCTGATCACATAATGTTCGAATGTTCATCACTTTCATCTGAACAATCTTCCTTTTACTCCTCTCTCTTATCAAACAATGTTCCTACTCCCTATTGTGCTGCATTTATTCTTTCCCTTCCTTCTCCTTCTGTCATCCAGGCGCTTGATACATTCTTGTTGAATGTTTCACGCCTCATAAAAATCTGATTTTTTCTCTATTCCCATTTCTTGGGCTAATGTCCTCGCTGACGAACCCATAGTAAAAAAAAAAAAATAATATCTAGAATCAGATACGGAATTGAAATTTGGGGGGAGGCAAAAGAAAAAACGGAATTAAGGAAAATTAGTAAGCTACAAAAAAGATGTTTAAAAATAATTTTACCGAACTGGAGAAATACGAATCTCACAACGGATACTACTTGGTGGGACAATAATAAAGAAATGTCTCCCCAAAAATGTTTTTTTATTACAGTAAACTATTAAGATATAAAACAGAAAAAAAAAAATATTACCGTCAAGGGAAAAGGTGTTTATGAGACTAGAAACTATGAAAAATTATCTATTATAAGACCTAAAGGGGTTAACAATAAAATTGACAATGTTGAAGAGGAAATTGGAGTCAAATTTTGGGTCACATACCAAAGGAAATTAAAGACGAACACAATTTGAAAATATGGAAAGACAAAATTAAAATTTGGTTGATAGCGTGGTGCAAAGATTGAGAAAAGAATAGACGAAGGAAAGAAACAAAGAGAATCATTATAAATAAGGTACATCAAAAATTAAATAAGGTACATCAAAAATTAAATAAGGTATATAAAAGAAAAAATGCACGGTAGCTCCTTTCTTTAGCTGCATACATTCTGGCTTACGAGTAAATATTACTTTAGAATGTGTGTTTGGCATGAATGTATTTGTTTTAAAAATGGGATGTAATTCAGTGAAAATAAAAGCTAAACTATAATTAAGTAATAGATATAAGATCAATGTAATAGCATTAAGATGTATTATATTAGTAAATAAACGATATAATTATGTTGGGAACCCACAGACGGGCATTTACCTTGCGGGACCCGCACGTTATTTAAAAAACAAAAAAAAAAAACAACTACTACTTTCCCGGACATCTATCCAGGTCGATTTCAGCCGAGGGTATACGTAGAGGAATTAAATGAAAACCAACACTAAAAAGGAAAAAAAAAAAAAAAATCGCGACGAATAACGAAATAATTTTTTCACCCGTATTAGGAAAAATTCTAGAAATCAACGGAAAAACTAGCGAAATTGGACTAAAGAATGGGAAAAATTAAGAAAACGAGAACATTGCAAGACGTCTTAGGAAAAAACGAATTGAGCTGACGTGTGATATTTTTGCGAATTAACAATATCCCGATAGCGCTTTGTTGTTGAGAATGAAAAAGAAAATATTCGTAGTAACCGGAAAGACTGTTACGGAAGGAAAGAATTTGCAGTGTTACAGAGAAATAAAGAATTTTCCGTAGAATTTCGGAATTATGACTAAGCCGTCAGATTCGTTAGTATGTAGATTAGACACAAAAGTATACACAGCAAACTGACCGAATATTACCGCAGAAAAAGCTCCGGAAAAAACGAGCCACCTCAGCCAACTTGCCTAGTCTACGTACAACAACGACCAGAACGGGAACAAGTGTCGGTTGAGAATGAAAAAAAGCTCAGTCGGTGGAACAACACAGAGCGCGCGCGCGGAAAATCTAATAAGAAACGATTATTAAAAATCGTCCGGATAATCTTTTTCCCCTACTTGTTGGGCAGCAGGGGACGCTAATGATAAAACTTTTGCTGCCATGAACAATAATAATTGCTCGGGAGCGAACGGAAAAAACGGGAACAGGATTCGGCGATTGTCGGAATAATATCATCAGACAGGAGAAGTTTAGATAACGAGAGAAGTGAACCCCAACTTGTTCGGCCCGGATGCTGCATACCGAATCGGAGCTTAATTGAAAACCGAGAGACGGACTGAAGGCGAATATTTAACGTCATCTTATTCGCTTGCTCGCCTTCTATCCGCAAAAAACGCGCCAATCTTTGTCGCCTGCTGCTTCTTCCCCCCGCATCGCGCTACACGTCCTCTTTGGCCGAGTTGGAAGATTTTCTCTTTCGGTTGGCAAAGCCGCTGGCTCGTCCAATTTCGTTTTAATTTTAATTTTTATCTTTATTTTTCCGGACTGTCTGCCTGGCTGCCGCGCACAAGCATACCGGACAAAAGATTTAACGGTTTTCGTTATAACGCGCGCGCGGCTTCCACTGGAACGTAAGAAATCCTTTTATCATTGTCAACGGCAGCCCTCCTCCTCGTCGGTCGGCTACTGTTTCGTCGTGAAAGAATTCAACGAAATGTCGAATTCGATTGCGCCATTACGACGAAGCCGTCTTCGTTCTTCGTTCGCCGTTGTCCCGAAATGAGGATAAAAATCGTTTTCCGGTTTTATTAAACGTGTAAACGAGCGCGATAAAAATTCGACCGAAAGAATAACAGGCTATTTTTACCGGCAATACGTTGCTTCATCCGGTCGCGGAATTTTCCGGAACGCCGAGGCATCTTCTTCGTCGTTTTGTCTGCCGACATCGAGCATACTGCCGCCTTGCTTAAAGCAGAACGCCTTCCGAACAACACCTACTGAACACCACCGGTTTCACCTTAAAATACGACGTTTGGGAAATTTTCTAAAAGCCATCCACGCCATTTTCCGAATAGCGTCAAAGAAAAGTGTTAAAAATCTGCCGACATTGAAAGCGGACCACCTCCTCAACGTCCGAGACCATTTAAAGACAACTAGGTGTGTGTACGCTGTCGCGTTCGATGACGTGTAAAACCGAAAAAGTCAAATTTGCGTCAAACGACGATGAATGTCTTACATTTTTTCATGCCTACCGATTGTAAACAGGATTTTTACACACTGCCCAACTCACTTGCTTTTTTGATTTTTCATTATATCTGTATTCTTCCGCACACCTTTCATCTCCTCCATAGTGATTCAGAAACGTTCAAATTATTAATTTGTTTCTTTTTTTTTTGTTATTATTATTAAGTTCTGTCATTCGAAAATTTCCATTAACTGTCGGAATAAAAAGTGACTAAATTTAAAGTACGAACTATGAAACTGTTGATTTCTATAAAAAAAAAAAAAAAAAAATCCATCGAGATGGTCTGCAATGATGGAAAAAGGTAGTAGACGATGAAAAATAACGGACATAATGCATAGATAAAACATATATATATGAAATAGGCCATACACATATGCCGTTAACGAGACACTAAGCTCTGTTTCATAATATATCTTTATTTGTGTTTTCTCTGAACCGGTTTCAATTTCTCAGATTTCTCTAGAATAGTCAATATTCAATTTCAGATATTAGCTACGAGACAAGTCTGGATCCCGTAACTTCAGTTTTGGTAGCCAAGCATCCCAACTATAGAACCCTGTGTATATATGTTATATAAAGTTGGTCTTTTAGACGTTGAGGATACTTCATAAACCCACCCCCTGTATGATAGTTCTAATATTTGGGGGGGAGGGGGAGTAACTTTTAAAATTACGGTTTGCCATAAAAATTTCTTTTAAAAAAGTTACACACTTGCAACGATTTTTCATAACACCGTTTTTTATATAATATATTACCGTCGACACAAGAATGCCGTTTTACAATTAATGTACATATTAATATGTATATAAAATAAGTCCCATACCCTTAACAGGACGATAGGGATTGTGCAGTTAATCTTTTCATAGTGGTACTTAAGGGTCTAATGGATCTGACGAGAATACTGGGGCTAGTTCCTTTCTACTTTTGGATTATCCGCCTTTTTACTTTCCACCAGATTTCTCTGGTAACCAATTAAATTTCAGATTAGGTATATACCACTGAGGCAGCGATTTGGATAACGAGACAAGCCTCCATAACCTATGACACCTCTGGTTTTAGTAGCCAAGCATTTTAACCACTAGGCTACCGCGCTACCCTTATATTATTATATGTGATACATAAATATAAATAAACTCGACGATCCTTCAGATCTCACTATGGGGACATAAACATGATTTTTTATAAAATAATCCGGTTCAAATTTTTCGAAAATAAAATAAACATCTTATGCAAAAAAAAAAAAAAGATAGCAGTTATAAAGTCTACAGAGTACACTCGACATAAAATCGTTATTTATATAATCCAAAACGTTAGATAAAAATGTTGCATGATTTTTTATATTATCGGCGGTATAAAAATTATACATTTATTGATGTATATTTATTGAGGATTGTGTGCCATTCTTATGCTAGCAGTTATTGTGAGTGTCACAGGATTATGTAATGGAAGCAATGTTATATTTTATTAGAAAAAACTGAAAAAAAAAAAAAAAACAAAAAAAAAAGAGATAAACGATTTGGACATTAAGTGCTGGGGAGAAATTGGCCCCCTGCCAGCTCGTTAACTCATTCCAGTGTTTAATTATTCGCGGCTATTTGATCAATACTGAAATATTTTACAATTTCCATATTATAAAATAAAATCGGAAAAACAAAAAAAAGAGAATATACTAAAAAAAGGTGGAAATTTTTTAACCTAGCATTTTATTTTACGAAGAATGACATACTGAAACCGACTATTCTATAACGATTATGGAAGACTGTTATATCGGCGTCTAGGGGATGTTCTGCTGGCGAGTTTCAAGGGATAAAATTGTAAAGAGCCAAGTCCCCTAAACTCTCCCGTACCGGTTCGTTCATAATGTTTATACATAAGTTGTTTTCGTTGACAAGATGTCGTTTTTATCTTTTTTTCGACTACTAATTGTTCACTATTTTGCAAAAATCGTTAAACTAAAAGAAGTTATTTACAAATACGACATTGATCCAGTGTGGATTTAATTTGTCAGATAATATGTATAACGTTTGCAAACGAACATTACAAAAGAAACAAAAAAAAAAAAAAAGCGTTACAAAAGAACAAAACAGTGTTTTCGTAACTTACCTTTTCCCTTTAGTCCTGGGCAGAGAAGTGACATTAATACACGTAACTCGACCTTTCGGACCGTGGACACACACATTTTTGTAACTACCCCGATGTAATGCTACACGAGACCCCAACAGATGCGATATATCTTTTATCATTATAGTAGGACGGATTATGGAAATTTTAAGAAATTGATAAAATTTCGCGGTTGCCATATATTTTTATCTGGGAATTAATAGATATCATACGAACCGACCAAATCGGATGATGTCAGCATGGAGGAACTTTTAGGAGTCATTTCTTCTGAGATTTTCAATCAATCAACCAACTGTAATACATACATGTACTAATGACAACGTGTTAGCCCGGCCCCCATCACTTTTTTTATCTCATAACGTTACATATATTATATATTATAGGAATAGACAAAGCACCGACAAAATGGATTGCTAGGAAATGGCGACAACGTCATTCTTAGCCCAACGCTCTCTATCACGAAAATTTCTTCCAAAACGTTACACGTTTTTTTTTTTTTTTTTTTTTTTTTTTGTTTGAAATAAGTTGTGGGTCTCACAGGGCAAATATGCCCGTTGTGTGAGTGCCCGACACTCTTATTAACGTTTATTCAAAAAAAAATATATACAATATAAAAATTATAATTTATCTTAACTTATTCTATAATCATAATATTAGTACTCTAGCGTTAAGATTAAGTATAAATATATATACGCATGCAACTACGTAACACGCCCCGTAATACGTATCTGTACATTATTACATGCCGACAGCTCAATATTTAAAATAGGAAACATAATCTTCTTTACGACTTAATGTCCGGTAAAGACACTAGGAAGTCAAAAACAAAAACGTAAAAAGAAAGGAGCATTAAAAGGTAGAGAGATTCAGAACGTAGCTTATACAAGTAGACAAAGTACCGAAAAAATTGATTTGCTTGACTATGTCAATATTCCTCGTTCTACACGAAGTATAGAAATGGTAGAGCTGGGGGTCCGGGGACGTCCCCAGACGGGGTACAGAGCCCCTTAAGAACCACGAAGGATCCAGTTTATATATAGGGGTGAGCAAAAGTCAGTGCACAAATTTGTACAATACTAACTTGCCCAACCCGCGTCATTTATGCGTCCTAGTATGAAATCTAGAAAATCAATTATTTATGTAAAAATACAGAATTTCTCTAAGAAAGTATTCTCGTTTACTTCGGTTGTTTTTTTTTTTTTGTTACTTATTTTTATTAACAATGAAAAGTTATTCAAACAAATACTACTAAACATGATCAAAAATGTTAGTTACTTTCCTGTGTAGCCTTCGAAGAAAGTTTTTCAACTACTACCAATCAAAATCTTTCGCCGTAGAAAGATTTACGCTACCAATCAACTGACAGGTTGTTAGTGACGTAGATTACGGATTTAAAATGGATTAACCAATGCTGTTGAATAAATAAATCTGAAAAATGCCCAAAGTGCACATGATTACATAGGCAACTACGTCAAAAACAAACTGAACTGTACCATATCGTTGGTAAAACCGAAATACATCGCATATAAATTACTATGCGGAATTTCCGGCTTACCACCATACGTCAGATGTATACTAATCACCATTGAATTCTTCGTAGCTCTAGTACGTTAGCTTTATGATAGCGACAATTGCAAATTATTGCTCTCAAGTTTTAATGAAAAATAATGAAACATTACTTTTTTCTATCATCTTATTCTTAACGAAAATTACACAAAATCCTACAGCATGAAAATAAGCAAACTACTTAATCGTTCAAAAGGTGCACCTGTCAGCAAAATTTTCTTTTCTGAATCATTTCCGTTAACATCATAATGTTCTCAGTGCCAGTACCTTCCTAATTGTTTATTTTCCTACAATTAATGTACGATTTTGTTTGCTATTTGCACCGCTGCTGTTTCGTAATAGATACACGCGCGCCTATTCGTGTAAATTTTTACTATTGTTTTTTTTTTGTTCGTGTTTTTTATTTCGGCTACAAAAATATTCGGGTAGTTAAACATAACTAACCAAATTTTCACTTCGTAATTTTGTCGATACAGAATTTACTTTAGACCTAGATGATACTTGATATACTTGATAGAGAGCGTGAATATAAATTAACTTGCGTCGGTAGCGTTATTATGATGACTGGCGTGGCATGTACAGATTTAGAAAAATCAAATGCCGATATCAGTAACATACAAAATCATTCAACAATAATGGAATTGAAAAATCTGCGTATTATGCTGAATATCTAATAAAAAATAAACATTTAACTAATGCACTGGAAAAAAAAGCCGATGAGTGATGTTGTGGGAGCATAAAAAGAAACAGGAAACTTAATGAATACAGCTGAAAATTATTATATAAGTAAATATAAACATAATTATTCTTAAATGGTCAATAATAATATAACCCTCTTCTTGATATAAAAATTTAACTCCTTTTAGATTTTTATTCTGGGTATATTCTTAATAGTTGTTTCGAAATTTTGTCCGTTAAATTCCTTGTTATTATATTGTAAACAAAATTCCGCCCTTGATTTTTTTGTATATTTTACCGCCTTTGATTGCTTATTTTCCTATACAACTATATATATATATGTGTGTGTGTGTGTGTGTGTAATTCCATAATTTCTCTATAGTGCGTTTTCAGTTCTAACAGTGAGTGTATTCTGTATTGTTAGCTGATGATGGACTGTACCCAAAAACGTTTCTTTAAGTTGAGGTATTTATTTTAATTTATTAATAGTAATTTAATACTTATTTTTGTTTGTAATAAACGGAATTTATTATTTAAAAATATTAATGGACTTATCTACAAATAGATAATTTGTCGCATGGAAACCAGAAAACACGCATATCACATATCAATGTGTAAAAGCATGTACACACAACTGCACATGTATTAGAAATGAAACATTTATTATATTGAGAATTAAATATAACGCCGAAATAGATGATATAATCCGCGCTTTCGGGCCTAGCTCTCATCAAAAGATAAAAGTGAAACTTACCTGGAGATATATCAAAAGAAACAAATATATATATATATATACATATATGGTATAAAAACAAATTCGAAAACGATCGAATTTTTAACACGCGATAATAAATGAAATATAAAGAATAAAGGCGCGGTTTCAAAGAAGACGTAATTTGGAAAAAACCGGGAATTCGTAATAGGTTTTAAAAAGGGAATTTACCTGGTATTAGTTTTTATTTATTTATCACTATTTCTTTTTTTGTTGCTCGTATTTTAGTTTTATTATTTAAAAAATGTATTTCTGTCTTTTTATTGTTCGTTTAATCATCCATACGGCGCTCTTTAAGCATATTTCATTTTAAAGTAAGGCTTCTTGATACTTTCATTTTGTTTGAATTTAAGATTAGAACTTAGCCGGTAAGTTAATTATTATACATTTATGAAAAATTCTAAGTAACTTTTTGCTGGAATTATAAAGAAAAGTTAAAACCTACTGTGGTTTATTGAAAGAAACAATATGTAAGAATATATGTATATCCGAGTCTGTCTTTATTACCCAACTGGTTTTTTTCAGTATACCTCAGTAAGTTTCCACACTTCGGAACAGTTCCTGCGCATATGTGTTATTACCGTTTCTGATTGTTATTTCTGTGATTACATTTGTTTTAATACTTTACAATTCCAGCGTTAGCAAAATTCTCTAGAAATATTAATAATACAGGAGCTTTTCCCTTTTTTTTCGGCACGTCAGCTATTGACGTCAACGCAGCGCTAATGATATTCCTTTTGTAAATTGCAATGTGCGGCAATGGGCTATTCGAACGAAACGCAATTAACTAAGCAACTAGAACACAGTATCGGACTTACCGGTCCGTGTTGCATACAGAATATTCTCACCAACACTTCCTGCAGCGAGAATTTACCGGATTTAGTAATGCACTACAATTACTACGAACAGTTATAATATATTCATTAAGATGTATGTATGTCGTATTTTTGCTTAAAAATAAATCAAAAATTAAACATCAAAATGATTACGTATTATATAGCGCCGCTGTTGGCCAATGAAAACCGAATCTTCTTAATCGCCGTACAAACGGCGTAGCTGGGAGTGTGTATCTCTTCAACACAGAGTCCTTGTCCGAGAATTAGTTATGCTTTCGGCGAATAGGTCAACACCCGAGCAGCGTTCACCTGTGTTTTCGGTGCGTCCGTGATGTCATACTTTTTGGCCGGATCTCCTGATAATATTACACGCAACATGCTGCCGGCAAAAGTCGCGAAATGACGTCATAAATTTCTTTTCGTTGCATAAAACCACGCTCACCGCTTCCGGCAAATTCATTAACAAGTCGGCGCGCAGTTGCCGTTCGAATCCCAGCGGAGAATAGTGGAGCATTTTTTACGCCCTGTAATAGACCTTTGTTCATTTTATTTGATTTTTCTTTATGATCTAGTTTCCCGCCGGTAACACGGCCTGTATCGTATATTTTGTCTTGTTTTGTTTTTTTAAACGAACACCGCAACTTTCTCAACTTAACTTGAGCCAAAAATCGAGGTAAGATTTTAATTAAATTTAAGGAATGTTGTTCCGAGACGTCACTACCACTACAACTACACTGCTAGTGGTGTGTCGTCGACCTTATTAATTAATTCGCCTCATCTTCCTGCAGATAAGGTCGGAGAAGAAAAAAGCGCGGCGACGACAGGGCCGAAAAGTGGCCCCGGAGAAGCTGGTGGAAAGAAGAAGGAGGTTCAAAAAACGAGAATGCCGGGGAAGGAAAATCGGGCGATAGATAAACAACGTAATGATGGAAGAAGAGTCGGCGGCGATTTTGCCGAAGCGAGAAGACCGCGACGGAGTAAGAGCGAATGAAAGCCGACAAAGCCTTAATGAAACGGTAATGTCGGAATAAAAAGAACAGAAAACATTGCCCGAATTGTATAAACGAACTCCGAGAGGACTCGACGCTAGTTTAGCGGGAAGGCCCAAAGCAGAAGCCCCAATTCGGTCGCGCCCAGAGTAGTCGCTAGCAGTTTTTTTTTCTTTATTTTTCACCGAAAAATCATCCCCATCTAACCCCTAAACATGTTCTCTTCTCGGCTTTTGTTTCTTAGGCTGTTGCAAGCCCGTTGACAGCTTGTTAAACGACTACCCCGCCAAAAGCCAGCTCCAGAAGCTGCTTGCGTCATTCGGTTAGCTGCTTGAACGGAGGTTACTGCGGGACACGCGACTTTTTTTTTCCCGCCAATTTCGCTACTCTCTCATTAAACACTTTCACCTTTAACCCTCTTGCGTTCCAATTTGGCGCCCCATTCTTCTTATAACCTTTTCCGCTGAAGATGTAGCAACAATTATTAATCGCCGCCGCTATTTCTTTCCGTGCCGTATCACTCTCATTCGCCAATAAACGCCGACGGCCCGCGTCCCATTTTAATAACGATTCTCCTCCGCTCTTAATTACGCACTTTCGGACCGTCAATTTTTATTAAAATAAACACTTCCCTCGGCCCCGGTTCGGTTTTACCCGAAATCTCGCGCGCAAGCGGTTAAAATGAGGCAGGAAAAACTGTCAACTTTCTACAACGACGATGCTCCCAACTGGAAATGCGTTTAAGAAAAGTGTCTGCCTCAAGTTTAAGTCGATACTTGAGCATTTATTTCGGATTATCAGCTTGCCTCTTTTTTTTTTCTTTCCTTGTCATTTCGCCGTACGCACGCACGCACACACACACACACACATATAACATACCGGGGCCGTCTCAAACATCCGTTCAACCATTCTAAAATATCTAATAAAATGAAAAGTTCAAAGTCTCATATTGGTGAATTAACACATCGAATGGGAGAATATTTTCCGACTTCTACCGACCATCAGAAAAGTGAGTGCCCCATTCAGACCGAACGGAAAATCGGGTACTATTTTTTACGGAGTCCAACTTTACCGTGAAAAATAAAAATTATTCGAAACCTTTTATTTTTCTTCTTGTTTTATTAAGATCGTCGACATGGACATTGGCGCCCAGGAGCCAAGGGGATAAGAGAGTAATTAGATTTTTACGCGATCATGGATCAAATAAAAAAAAAAAAATCGAAAAAAAAACCAGAGATACAAGATAAAGGAGATGTATTAATCAAAAAAGTAACAAGTAGAAAGAGGAATCAATTTGAATAGAGTAACGAAGAGAAACATTAATAACCCCGTATTAGACATAGTGAACAGAGTGAGATGGAAGGGGAAATGAAATGACCTGTAAGACACTTTGCAAATTTTATATAATAAGACGCTTCTGCAGGGGAAAAACATTTTCCCGCTCTTTCAGTATTTGAAGCATTCCGACAGCTTTTTCATTTTAATCGCGCCGACGGCAACCAATTGAAATATGAAGTTTTATCGATAGAGTCGTCTGGTAATATTGAAACTTCCTGATCTTTTTCTAGTATCTATTTCGGTAGCAAAAAAGGCACGAAAACATTGTCCGCAACAGCTGCATTCAAATGAAACGGTTGCAAACCGTCGAAATAGAAAATGTTACTCGCCCGTTAATAATCGAACAATGGTAGCAGTAAAGAATTACCGACGTTGTTTGTCGCAAATAGAGCATCACAGAAACACGATAACGCGACGATCAATAAAACGCTAGAAAGGTTTAGAAGGCATCTTTCCCCATGTTTGTTTAAAAATTACAAAATTGACGATGTAAATAAATTGAAAATAAACTGTAAAAAATTTATAATATTCTTCAATATTATAATTCCGAATTTTTTGGAGGACATTTCGGGACTGGAAACGAAGGTTTCAGGAAAAATGTTTCAAACGTAAACATTTTATTTTTCACGGCAAAGTTGCAATCTGTAAAAACTAATTTCATCCGTATAAAAAATAGAGGACACAAGTAATTCTCGTGGAAATTTATTTATTCCGATTCTTCTGAACATTGCCCTATGTTTAACCGACAAGGCCGACCATATCGAACAATACTGAACGGTGAGAATAAAGTTCCGTGCTATCATGATAATTGTACGCCACATACGAAAATATGCTAGTCGAAATTGTTAATTGTGAAGACTGAAAGTTCTATACTCCGCACCAGAAGTACAATTTAATTGTCGGATTGCGCGTATTCCTTCCAAATTATTCATGCTCAACTACATATAGATAGATAGATATATAATGTATGTTTACTTAATAATCGATGACCTGAAATGTTGATTCCATCTTACGTTGCAACATTAACGGTCTTGACCGACAACTTTCATGTTCAACGTTCTTTTACCGAGAAATTCCGTGTTATCATGATAATTTTACGCCACACCCGAAAGTATGCTAGTCGAAATCGTTAATTGTTCGCTCGATGTAAGTTAAAAGTTTCGCTAACCGCTACTACGTAAAGAATTAAAAATTGGCTTTTGTTATTAAGCGGTCCGTGTTTGCCGAGCTGGCGCCATATAGTGTTACTTGCGTTTGAATATTGTCGTCAGCTCGGTTGTCGAATTAAATTATTTACGCATATTTTTTTTATTTCTTTTTGTTTTCGGCTTTTCTGTTTGAGTTAATTGACGAAGTATTCGTCTCACCCGCGGAAGACACCGGGACACTCGCCTCTTTAATGAGTAGAAATACTTGTTTGTGTTTATTGTGCATTTTTATTCGCTACGGAGAAAATTTAATTAAGAAATCAAAAACACCTATTGCTCAAAACTAAATAAAAAACAGTCCGTTCAGTACTGAAACCGGCGAATTACTTCTTATACCTGCATTGAAGATAATTATCGCTGCAGCTATCGTATCTAGAATTATTCATTACCGACCGCGAACTGTGATTGTTTTAGTCTCTCGTGATTACTGCGAATTTATTTACTTTTTCAAGTCTGTTTTCATTCGCCAGTTTTTTTAGTACAAAATCACGGAATACGTTATCATTTTAATTGATCATCATCTACAACATAAGATGTATTATCTACTTTTCATATTTTGGGGAAGATTTATTTAAAATTTTAATTAATCAACTTTAGTATTTATAGAAAATCGTGAAAACTGAAAGCTGTTTCTACACTCTGCACCAGAATTACAATTTAATTGTCGAATTGCGCGTATTTCTTTGAAATTATTTATGTTCAATTACAATATATATATATATATATGTATATATTGTAATGTGACCATTACATGGCTCGACAAAAAATTAACAAAATAAAACCAAAATCACTAAACAAATAAATAAAATATTAAAAATTTAATTTAATAGACTATCGGGCAAATGGTGTGAGCGCAAGTGTGCGTATATGTGTACTCCCGTTGTCGGCTAGGGAGAAAGGAATTCTGCATCGCCACCCACGGAGGACTATTCGGAAAAAATGAGTATTACGAATCATAAAAAAATAAGACCCGAAAACATCGCAGGTTCTAAAGATTCCGGGAAGGCACGACCTTTTTGAATACGTCAAAGGATCTCCGCGACCATTGGCTTTCGTTTGTCGCGATTCCGACGAGTGCGGCGGTCAGGTTGTAAAAAGCATGCCGACGAAAAATAACGGCTGGAATGAGCCAGAGTCGAGGGCGAGAAAAACCAGCTAAAAAGACAAGTCAAAAAAGTCTAATTTTTGTCACGGTCGAAGTCGGTACGATATAGTTTTCGGTCTTGGTCATCGGACCAGTAAAAAAGTGAAAAATTCGCTCAAATTGGCCACTGGCTGTAATTCGACTGTTAAAAACGCGAAAGATCGTAATTCCGATTGTTATGATTAAAAAAGTGTCCGGTGTATAATTCGTTAATTGTTCCTAAAATACCGCGGACCGAATTTCCCCCTGCAGACCTACCGATTTAAGGGACCAACGAGACACCGCCATCCAGGATCTTGCACCACCCGGCCGACAACAGAGATACGTATTGAATTATTTTATATTTATTAATCGTCGTAATATTATGTTCGTATCTAGTTTAATTAACGTGTGTTTTTAGCGGTCGATCGTCCCAGTAAAATAGTTGTAGATAAATTTTAAAATACAAACCTTTAAAACGCAACCCATTTCTTGGCTAATCTAATAATTAATAATAATAATAACTATAATAATAATAATTAATAATTCCGCGGACTAAATCCGTGGGTGGCATCCCTGGACGCGAGTCAGACGCTTTGCAGCGTAGTACCGTTACAATATATATATATATAATGTATGTTTACTTAATAATCGATGACTTGAAATGTTGATTCCATCTTACGTTGCATCATTAACGGTCTTGACCGACAACTTTCATGTTCAACGCTTTTTTTCCGAACGACACTTTTTAAATGTTTTTCTTATGGCTTTGCAGAGTCGTTAAACAATTGAAATACGAGTTCCGTTTGAGCCAGATTTTCGAATGTATACCATATACGAGCTGGGTCGACTTGTCTGGAATTATTTTATTTTTAACGACAATGCAACATTATTCTTAAAAGTGTCATAACACGTATTTTTTCCTGTAGAATCTGATGGCGTTATCAAGTTTACCATACATAATAATCGACAAAGAGTCAGCGACCAAAAACCATAAAAAAAAACCTAAAAATTTGTTTTTGAATTTTTCCTAAGGACCTCAACTGAAATCTAATTTTTTCATTAAACCATTGTATTTGCCGTAGAAAAAAATGTATAATTTTTTCGCATATTTTAAAATGCTTTGAAAGTGTTTTAAAAGTAGGCAAACTGCATATTGCGACTAAAAAAAATTCACACATTATAGTCCTAACACGTTACATGCGCTTGACTTGATTTTTTCCCTCATAAAGATATCATTTTTATTTTCAAAGAAAAAAATAATTTAAGAAAATTATGGTTTTTAGGCTTTACACACGGATTATACTAAGGCTTCGGAAGCTATTAATATTGCCAAACCTTATCTTAGATACTTCGAAAACGTTAGCCTAAGTTAATTTTTAAAATTCCACAATAGAGCCATTTCATCCATTTTAACGGGACCTATTCTTTTAATATAAAAAGATGATTATTATTGTTATTTGGTATTTGATGACTTAAAAGATTTTTTCTTATATTTATTTATGTAATAGTTTTTAGCTATATTCATTAAATTTCCTTTATTATATGAAGTCAAGACTGTTACTGTATTTCCCAGAGAATTAGATTTACGTTTATTCTTTATTAGATGTTCGGTATATCTAGATTTTTCAATTTCATTATTATTGAATGATTTTATATGTTCTTTATACGTGCATATGATTTTTCTACTTGTTTGACCAATATATGATTTTTCTACCTGTTTGACCAATATATGATTTTTCACAATCCGTGCAGTTTATTCTGTATATACCGCGCTATTTTCATAAATATCATTTTGTATTTAAAGTGTATGTTTTATTTTTTAAACAAATTTTAATTTTGAGCGCTACTTTTAGTCCTTGATTTTTGAAATGTGTTGATTAATTTATATTATATGTTATTGTTTATAAATGTGTATGTTATACAACCGTTGTTATTATTATTATTATTTCATTATATATTTCGATTTTAATTTTATTTTCCTAGGTTAATTTATCTATTATTTGTTCATTACAGCCATTATTTTTTGCTAAATTTTTTAATAATTCTATTTCTATTTGTGTTTTATTTAAAACCATTGGAGTATATTTAATAATCTATTTATTGAGGCTGTAAAACATGCATATTTATGTTGATTTGGGTGATTAGATGATTTATGAATTAGATTGCCAGTTGTTTGTTTTGTTTGGCCTCGCAACGTCCCTTGACCACTCTTGCTTTCATTTCTGTCTCTTTCTCTTCTATACTTTGTATAAAGTGATCAAAATTTACAACGTTATTCTTACTGGCATCAACACAAAAAAAATAACATAATCACAAAAATCCTATCCTAACATTTAACTTTCATTATATAAAATTAAGACATTTTTTCGTTACATTTTCCGTTACATGTTTCGTTACATATATTTCGTTACACAAAATTGTGACATTTTTAAAATAACAATCACAAAATTCTATAAAATATAACAAACGTTACATAAGATTTGGACATTTTTCGTTACATAAAATTAGTACATTTTTTTGGGACATTATTTCTATTTTTTTTTTTTTTTTTCAGATTGGGCTCGTCAACCAAGGGGACCTTCACGCAGAAACAATTAGAGGAAAACGAAAGTTATATAGTGGGACGATCAGATATCGTTAATAAGAAGGAAATAATGGGAGGGATAATAAGTGTAGAAGGAAAATACAGGATATAATTGGCACAAAAAGGAGCAGGAAGCCCAAGCCTAAGCAAGTGGGAGTACAGAGCCGAACGCTCTAGCGAAAGAGTAGAGCACTCAAAGAATATGTGATCGGCGTCACAAACGACCGCATCATTTGAATGGAGAGGACAACGTGGGGAAGAAGCCAACGAGAGGCGAAAGCGGGAGGAAGGCAGCAACGAATGGTTAAAGCACAAACGCACAAGGGCGACAGCAACAGAACGAGGAAGTGTAGGAAACAGAAGGAACCAAGGATTGGAAGGAAGATTAGGCTAAACAGACAGACAAAAAGAGCGACAATTAGAGAAAGAGGAACGGTATATATTCGACCAAAATCTGAGATGGAAATCTTTACACACAACGGCAAGAGATTAAGAGTATGGGAATTTTTTTGAAGAAGAAGGAAAAAAAAGCAGCAACCCGAGCCACAGAGATGCCAGAATGGCCAGGAACCCACAGTAAGTCAATATGGATCCCATGAAGAGAAGAGAGAGTCTGAATGAGAGAACGTATGCGGAGAATAGGGGGTAGCCTAAGAATTACGTTGTAATTAATATATATTGTTTGTTAATTGTTCTTTCGCTTTAGTTATAGTAATACCTAAAATTTTGATTTTGTTATTTTCTTCCTTTTCCGTAGTATATTGAATGATTTTGTATGTTCTAGTAAAATTATTCAGATTATTATTTTCAGTATTTACACAAAAACATTCAATATACTATGGGAAAAGAAGAAAATAACAAAATAATTTTTTTCAACTATAACTAAAAAAAAGATCAATTAACATACCATGTATATATATATATATATATATTATGGAAAACAAACAACAACTGATACTATAATTTATAAAAAATCTAATCATCCAAACCAACACACAAATATGCATATTTCACAGTGGCAATAAATAGATTATTAAATACTGAAATTACTTCAAAATCTACGAAAAATATCGAAAAGTTTTGAATAGAATTAGGCTATCGTTAACAGATATTACCTAAAGTATATTTACAGACTGCGTGATACATCGATAGTACTCAAGCACGGTGATAACTGAAGTTGAACCGGACTTATTTATATCTCTATGATGTATAATTATACGGTTAAATGTATGCGAAAACATGTACATAATTATTTACCTATAAATTTTAATCGAAAACCCGTTACATACATCATAAATAAATAAACTCCTATCGAATAGTATTCGTCGAAAACTTTCGATTGTTTTCGTTTTTTAGATTTTTCGGCGAATATGTTGACGGACCGCATTCTATTTTCTAATATTGTAAACTACCCATCGCGTTAATATTCAAACGAAATTGGTATAGACTTTACGCCATCGTCAATGTGTGCGACAAAATATTTCTGGGAATATAGGTAAATTTCAAATGACCACCAGTCTCTCTCATAAGACGCCTGTACCTAGTCGAAAAAGGAAAAAATATTAGTACGAAAAGAAAACCTTTAATCATTTTTCGAATTTAATCAAAATGTATTTAAATGAAAAATAAATCACAATGATTTAAATTCAATATGAATATGATAATTTTATGTAACTTATCTAAATAAAAATTTAATTTTAAACGTAAAAGTAAAGAACAATACGCACCGTTTATTTTTTTTTCGTGTGAATGTGATTCGTTTTTGATTACCGATGCATCACTTTCTTCTCACATACAAACACGCACACGTATATACATATGTATATGTATATGTATATGTATATGTATGTATGTACGTATATACTTATTTCAATATGAAATCTAATGATAGAAAAATTTTGTTAAATATCTGAACATAATTATTTAGTAACAGTAACACATAAAATGAAAATGGTAATTTATTTTCGTCTAAACTACAGACAAAATGTAATAATTATAATTGGAAATAAATATTTTCGTAAATCAATATTGAAAATAAATCCTCGATTTAGCTCAATAATTCGGAGGTTAAAAAGTTGCCCAAAAAATAAGTAGAGAATTAGGAATATGCTATGTCTTTAACTAAATACCGGTTTTTGTAACTTACATACGCTCTCTGCGTGCTCAGGAATAAACTACCTGAGAGAATTGATCCTGTTTAGATTTCCTAGAGTGTAAGGGTTCGAATTTTAAAGTGTTATATATGGTCCATTTTACTATACGGTTGTGAGACGTGGACTTTGAAGAAAAATACCCTGAACCGATTACAAGCTTTTGAATTGTGGTGCTACCGAAGAATTTATAGGGTACGCTAGACAGCTAAGAAGACCAACTAGGATATACTCAGAGTTCTGAAAAACGACCACGGATTGATTGATTTAATAAAAATTCGAAAACTGAAATATTTCGGACACTTGATCCGCGGAATAAGGTACAAACCTGCTATAATCCATCTTGATAGGAAAAATTTAAGGTAAAAGAAGAGTTGGACGGAGGAAATTCTGTGATATCAAGACGTGGACAGGATTAAATACAGAGTGGTTGGTATACTTCGCGTACGACAGAGAGCGGTACCGGAATATCATTAAGACTTCACTAGATGGCCTCACCCATGATCGAGATCGGTCGGGACAGCAAGAAGAAGAAAACCTCTAGGAAGATGCCCAAGCCAGTCAACCCAACTTCTCCATCGAAGGAAATTTTGGCGCACTGCGAGCCACATCCACTACATTAACCAACACGGAGAAGAAAGCATCAATCACACCTTCCGCAGAAAAATGGCTGGTGCGCACGGTACCGGATCACTGTCGCAACTGAACCGTACCGAATAGTTCGCGGAAAGGTCGCACGTCTAGAGTAACCAGTCGGAAGAAGTACTTAATTAGTAGCCGGCTTTTCAATCGGCATAATGGGAATCTACTCGAAACTCGGGATAGCTATCCCCGGTTCCACCCTATCGCCGGAATAATGACCGCTCTCGTCTTGTAAGCATCAACTGAAAGTCTGTCTGGTAAATAAAGATGGTCCAATTTCCTTCTAGAGCGCCTTTCTTACATTTAATAGTCGACTATGAATAATAGAGTATTCATTGGTTTTCGAAATGAGGCCAGCCAGATAGACAGACAGGGTTCTTTCCCACTTTCTTTTATAATCGGCTTATTCGATTTTTCCCCCTTTCCTAGTAGTTTTATATACAACCAAATTAGCTTTTATACAAAAAAAAACCAAAAAAAAAAAAAAAAACGCCCTTCAGAAACAGTTGCTAAATTCAAAAAAGCAACTACGAAAAAAAAAAAAAAAAAAAAACGAAAATGATTCTATCCATTTAATTTTTTACAGAAAAAAAAGTTGTTTAAAGCTACAAAATTATTCGCGTTTATTTGAAAATATACGAACAGGAGAAAGAAAAAAAAAAAGAGGAGTAAAACGTCCGAACTGTAATAAATTAAATTAATTTAACAACAACGCCAATTTGAGAGACCTACCCTCACCTACTGTCAATTAGTAAAACAGAATAATTCATTCCCCTATTAATGTAAGAACAGGCAACAGAGTAGCCTGCGAAGCAATGAAAAGATAAACTTAGATTATACCGCACATCTGATCGCATGTTTATTCGGTGAATTTATCTCTTTCGGTAGAGCGTTTGGCTCTGTACTCCTGCTTGCTTAGGTTTTGGGTTTCTAACTCCTTACTCTGTGCCCGTTATGACCGGTCTTTTCCTTGTACGCACATTATTCTTGCTATTGTCTCCTTCTTACCACCGATTTCTGATTGGCTCATCGTATGATTTTTTCTTTTCACTTCTGATTGTTTCAGCTTGAAAATCCTTGATTGACGAGCCTAAAAGAATAAAAAAAAAAAAAAAAAGAATACTTCATATAAACTAATAAAACAACAAACATCGAAACATGCATATTTATTAGGGTGCTTATTAGTTGCAGTGCACTATTTTAATGTGACCAATATGCAAACTTGGATTAATCAAGCCAACAGTGGAGAACTGTATAAAAACCGGTTTAACCGAACGGAAGAAATTGCATGGCGAAATGACTTGTTCCTACACATTACTTCACTTTGATCTTCCTGTTTTTTTTTCAACGCCCAACCAAACAAGCGCGATCTTTAGCTCTCTTCCTTGTCCTCGAACTCCAAAACATCCGTAACCAGAGTTATATTTCCATTGTAATTGGCTGCTCTGTGGCGGACTGTAGCACTCGCTAATGTTTTTTCTAAATCACCGTAAGCCGGTGACTATGCACCTTGCGTTCAGTAAAAAAGCTATGTGTAAACAAAATTTACGAGGATAAATGAATAAGCGTTCTCGCAGAATTTGGTCTCTTCTTTCCCAAAACAAAATTATAAAAACAATCCCGTAGTTACCATTTGTGCAATTGGAAGAATGAGAAAAATTTACCGTTATCTTATTCTCCTCATTTTTTTTAAATAGCCGCTTTACATCTGATATATGAAACGGCCGTTTTGGATTTCTTTAGAACAACGGCGGTACAGCCTTTTATAGGAAAATCTGACTTTTCCGAAAGAACTCTAATGAAAATCGCTATTACTTACATTTTCATTATCCGGTTCTAAAACTGCCCTTGAAGTCGTTCGTGAAGTCTGTATCGATTTTCGAACTGTTTATTCGGAAAATCCTGATCGAATAAATGAAAATCGTTTCTCCCATAAATTACCGCATCGTTCACGCTTATATTTCTTGCTACTGAATTCGCCGACGAGTACCGATGAATAAGCGGGACGAGAAAAATTAATAAAGTGGAAAATATAGCCGGCACGCCGTTCTACTACAACGAAGTAACAAGTTTAAAGCCCCGGCACTGAAAGTCGTCGCGGAAATGGCTGAAATTTCTGGAAGAACCAGAAAAATGGCCTCAAGAAGGGCATGCGATATTCTCTGCAAGCCTCCATCCGTGAGATTTCGTGACTGCTGCCATTGGGAAAACTTTCGCACGCGTTCATGGTGCTACATTAATCGTAGAATTTGACAAGCGATGTTTCGACTACAGTAGCATTAATAATAATAATAATAATAATAATAATAATAATAATAATGATAATAATGATAACAAGAACAGATCCCTTGTAGCAATTTCTTTAATTGAAGAGGCCAATTGAGAAATCAACCGACCAACAACTTATCCCCAATTATAATTCATTTTTTCCATCTTCACCAACCCTACGTAAGACGATGGTCTCCTTCTCCTTTGGCTAGTAACATCGTTGTTGTCATCATCCACTTTATTTGCCGGGGAAATTTATTGTATTCTAGCGAGCCAACTAGTATTTCCAGCAGCGGAAACTTCTTAATTTCTAATCATTATTTATGGCGGAAGGGCACATCGTTTTCATTTTAATATTAAGAGTAAGAAAAATGTATATATCGTTTAACAAAAAAATACACGCGCATCTATATTTCGAAAGATAATCAGGAAGTTAAATGTAACGCAGTAACGGTGTTTTTGTTTTTTTCTTAGGGGACATAAACAAAAATGTAGTTGAATTTTCTGTGTTCCGTTAATATCATCAGTGGTGTTGTTGATGTTTTTATCGTTTTTATTTTTCTGCTTTAGGAAATAGGATACAATTCGAATGTGTCTAAATCTTAAGATCACGTTCGCGATATAGTACATAATTAGCAATTAATTAACGGGAATTTTTTTGAAATTATTACGTTTATTATTATTATTATTATTATTAGCCATAAGTATATTTCTATATATTATAATCTTAATTTATAAGTAATACTATTAGCCCTTATATCGGGCAAAGGCCTCCCTCAAACGTGCCCATTCACGCCGGTTCCAGGCTACTCTTTGATAATGTTTATGTCCTAACATTTTAGAAATATTATCGTCCCACCTTAATTTTTGTCTTCCGCTTTTTCGTTTGTTATAAAGACTCCAGTCCGTTACAATCTTTGTCCATTTATCGCTTCCAATCCTAGCTATATGTCCCGCCCAGTCCCATTTTTGTCTCTTTATTACTCTATTAAAAATACTAGTATTGTTAAGTTTATTCCTGATATTTTTATGATTAATCCTTTAGCTTAATGCCTAACATCGACCTCTCTACTGCCTTCTGCAGTCTCTCTATTTTATTTTCTAAATTTGTAGATAAGGTCCAAGTCTGACAACCATAAGTAAGGGTGGGTACTACACAGCTGTTTAGTATTGTACATTTTAGACTATTACTATATGGGCCTTTAAAGATATGTTTTAAGGACCAATATTTCCGCCAGGTAAGTATAATTCTACGTTCCACCTCCTTTATTGTTCTATTATCCGCCGAAATTAATTGACCTAGATAAACAATATTGTTGACACCCATTTTGTTTTTTCTAAATTTATACTTAAACCTGCCTCTTTTCCTGCTTCATTGAGTTCGTTTAGCATAATCTGTAAATCATCTTTTTTATCCGCTATTAATATTATGTCATCAGCAAATCTGAGGTTATTTAGTAATTTTCCGTTTATTTTTATACCCCTATATGACCAATCTAATTTCTGAAACGTTTCCTCTAGTGCTGAACAGAATAGTAATAGGGAGAGCGGGTCGTCCCCTTGTTTAATACCTCTCCCTATTTCGAAAAATTTACCTATTTTATCCGTTATTATTCTAGCTTCCATGCCTTTATACATATCATCGATTATTGCTCTAAAATTCTCGGGGACTCCTTGTTTCTTTAATGCTGATAATAGGAACTTATGGTTTAGTGAGTCAAAAGCTTTAGTATAGTCGATAAATAATAAATTTAACTCTATCTGGAATTCTTTACATTTCTCGATTAATTGGTTTACAACATGTAAGTGATCAATTGTTGAATAACCATTTCTGAAATCAGCTTGTTCTGGAGGTTGTTCGAATTCTAATATATTTTTTATTCTATTTGTTAGGACTTTTGAAAAGATTTTAGAGATGGTAAAACCTAGACACAGATTGGCCTATAATTTTCCATTTTTCCTTTGTTTCCTTTTTTTGTAAATTAAAATGATATTTGATTCTTTCCAACTTTTAGGAATTTCCCTACTACTTAGAATTAGGGTAAACAGAACTGTTAATAGCTCTATCATTTCTCCCCCTGCGTATTTTATTTGCTCGTTTGTAATTTCATCTGCACCTGTTGCTCTATCGCTTTTTAAGGTACCCGCTACCTTTTCTATTTCCTCTCTTAAGAGTTTCGTCTTCTTGTATTTCATTTATTAAGTCAGTTTCTTCCGTATCGTCTATTTTTTTGTAGAGATTACCGAAATACTTTATAGCGGCGGTGTTTATATCCAGTCTGTTATATATTTTAAGGTTATTTCTATTCACTAAACATACATGCCAATTTAATCCTTGTCCTAAATTTTTCCTTATGATTTTTGTACGCTTTGCTGATTCTAAAATCTTTTTTATCATCTCCACTTCTTTCTCTTTATTGAAGGTTCTTAATTTATATTTTATTAATTTACACATCAAATTTAGCTCTATTCTTTCCTTTGGGAACTTATTCTTTTATCAATCTCTGTCTCTCTTCTATCTTAGCCGTAATGTCTTGTGGGAGCCCTCCTTTTTTTCCAAATACTTTTTTATGTATTAATTCCTTCTTTGAGTTTGTAATTAATTCCTTAATTAACCCATCCAATTTTTCTATATTGAATTGATATATTCTTCTACTCGTTTAGTCTCCAGAACCTTTTTAAATACTCTGTTATATTCAACTTCATTTTCCTTCGATATATACATCTTTTTTAACTTTTGCACAGGTAACCTTCTGCTTTATTTGAACACTAATTCGCAACTCACTGGCCTATGGTCCGAATAGTATTGAAAATTATTTATTACGTACTTCAAAGTTTTTTAAATTTAGATTTCGACGGTCGCCACAGAATGTTCTATTTTACGTAGTTCACAATAGTTGCTACGATTAGAAATATTTATTCTTTTGTTTTACTTCTGCGTATCGACGTCTAATATTACGAACAACGTATAAACTAGCCCCAGTTTAGCAGAGTTTCGAATAATAGCGATCGTGCAAATACAATTCTCGGAAAAAATAAAACATCTCGGCTACGTTCAGTACGAATGAAAGGCAATATAACTTTCTACTGCTGAAAAAGAAATGCGCGATTGCTTCGAAGAAAAAAGAAACCGCCGGTACAAAGGTTTGATGCTACTTTATACCAAAAATCTGTCATAGTCGTAGTACCGCCAGCACGTTAGCCGGACGTTAACGGACAAGGCGCAATAATGATAATCGATCGATGCTGCGAACACAGACGTAACAAGGACGCTAAAACGTCTCCAGATATCAAAAGCATTCACGTCGTAACTATTTTTTCAATTAATAACCCAACTAAATTAAACAACCTAGAGAGAGGGGGATCTTTTCATCAAATTGAATCATTTAAACGATTCTTCAATATCAAAATGTGCGACTTAATAGAGAACGGCGCTCAACAAGTTTTCCAGATACTTTATACACATTGTAATGACATTTTAGACGATGTCGAATAGTTTTAGGCAACATTGCATTAAAAACATCGATATTTTTCCTATTTATCGGCAATATGTGAAAATCACGAATGGGAAATAAATTTCTTAAAAGTGATTTGTACCGCGCTATTGGTGTCGGTGACTGTGTGAATGAATTTGGTGGCATGCGGAACTAGGGAAAATTAATTTTCGCGGGAAGCCCCATTCTAAAAGTTACAAATCCGCTTGATACAAGTAATTTATCCTATATGTAGATGATATAATAAGAAGACATATTCTATCTGTATCCATTAACATCGGGAAATTGTTAATTATACGGTTTAAATATTCGCAAAAAATTTATGGCACATCGAGTCAACTGTACTAATATACACAATCGCCTGATCGAGACAAAATCGTTTGCACTTCAAAAAAGCTACATTAGTAGAAACATTAAAAAATAAAGATGTTCTTATTCTTTTGTAAAATACCGCGAAAACAGTCTATTATTTTGATTTTATTAAAACGTTGTTTCGTTTTTCGAAGCGTCTTTGAAATTTAAAAAAAAAAAAAAATTCGCGAAAACCATTTAAAAAAAGTATTAACAATTTTCTTCGTCACTCTTGATATAACATCAGCGTAACTAATATTTCCTATCGCTTCGTGAAAATTAAAGCAACCGTTCTTTGCATTTTTTTTGTTTTTTTTTTTTGTTTGTAATTAAACGTTCAACTGGAAGGCAACTGCGTAGAAAAAGGGGCGGGGGGAGGGTAATCTAGAAGAAAAAAAACACCTAAACAATCCGGAAGAATGCGCTAGAATGAAGGAAAATTTTTATTTTTTCCCGCACTCTCCGGATCGGAGTTGTAAGAAAATTGACTCCATAACGGTAGTTTTTCTTTCGTAGATTTCCTCTTCCGGGACCAGGAGGGTTCGTTGCGTTTGTTATCTTTCATTTCCGTTCTGGTTTTCCCGGCGCAGAGTCCATCGAAGAGGAAATAACCGGGCTCGTCGGTGTAAAGGAATATGAAAAAGAGAGAGAGAGAGAGAGGGAGAAGACGAAACAAATCGGAGTGTAGTTGCAGTCTCGGCTAGCCTATGTAAAAACAAAGACAGAAGTGAATCCGCAGCGCAGCCGCTCGACTGGAATGAAATGCAAACCCGTCATCGCTATAATAGAGCCATGATATAATAAATAAGAGCAAACAGTTTAAATAAATACGTAAAAAAGGAGGAAAAAATGGAAAAACCCCGAAGAGCAGCAAGAAACAAAGATGAGATAAGAGAGGACACATTGTTAGCGTGTTGGAAAACCGTCAAGAAACGAGAAGGTTCCAGCGCCCGCGATAACAGGAATAATTCCAGCGGAAAGTGTGTATAATCTTTTCCAGGAGTTTTGTTGTCCTTCTGCCGTCTTTATGACTTTGAACATTTCGCGATATAAATAACGTACCGCGTAACATCGTGACTACATTTGTAACCGGCTCGGAATATTTACATCCGGCGCTCAGATCTGCGCGAATACGACATACGGCATAAATACAACCAGAGCACGCGCATCAGGATGTGTGTTTGCCCGCACAAAAAGACAAGTCTCTAGTTTGCTAGCTGGCTAGTCTCCCTTCTTTCTTTTTACAGAATAACCGTCTCGGATTTAAATGCGACCAGAAAAAAAACACGAAAATTTCGAGTAAAAAATATTTATAACTAATTGAGTAAACGAAGCGGCTATTTCGTTTTTTTTTGCTTTTTTTCTTCAATATGTACATGTATTTATTGTTAATAAATAGTACACGGTACATTCAATGTATGGGTTTTATAATTTGTTATGTACCGTTAAGCATTTGCTCGTCGACGAAATGTTATTATTCGATTTAAATATTAAGTTAATAACTTTATTAATTACCGAAACTACCTGTATAACAACATTTGTAGACACACAAATAAATCTTCGCTTCTTAAAAAAAAAAACAAAACATTTAATCGAGGCTACGACGCTTTTTACTACTAGACGTTTATTCGGAAATTTTACTTGTATTAATTTTTGTTTTTATTCGAACGTAACAGCATTTCTTCAAATGAAGGCAAAATGAAATTGTTACATTTTTACGAAATTACAATCAGATCATGCGAATAAACAACAAGCATATACAATAAAATCCTAAACCGGTGTGTCACACACTTAGAGCCGATATATGGTTCTTTTTTCATTCTTCTTAGTATACACAATCGAGTAAAAACTTTGCAAAATTGTTTTTACGCATTCCATCCTATCATTTGTAATGATGCCTATACAAACTTTGTTCTACATTCATAAAGACACCCCCAGCTATATATTTGTTTTTTTCTTCTTTTTTTTTTTTTTGTGCTATTCTTTTGCTTTCTACGTTCAACTAAAGTTTTATCATCCGATCGTTGCAGACCAAAAAAAAAAAAAAAAGAAGATTCTGAAGGTTTTTGTAAGTAACGTTTCGAAAGTCAATGCCAGTTAAACCTTAATAATTTTAACAGCGTTAATACCGCTCTGCGAATATACCAAAAATTAGTATTTCAGCGATCGCGAGCTTTTCCGATCGTTACTCGATTAATAAATTATCCGTTTAGAAATAAGTTCAATTAAAATAACGGTTTTTTAAAAGTTTTTAACGCAAAACACATATTAAACAGAGTTTCTTAAACTTCGACGAAATTTAGTAAATAGCCCCGATTTCGCACATTCGGCAAAGTCTTATTAGGCGGGTAAAATTTTTTAATGAACGGAAATTATCGTGAAGCCGGACTGTGTATAGGGGAATTATAAAAAAATTGCCGATCGCACGCTGTAGCCGTTCAAAATTAGTCTAAAAAAAAATCGAAGCTAGCTGAACATTTTTGTGAAAATTAAGTTTGTCCGCTACTTTATATGGAAACCTGAAATTATTTTTTTTTCAATGAAAAAATTACGCTTCCGAAGGCAAACTATTATTTTCAAATAACTGCCGAAACTTTCTACATCTTGTAACGAATTGAGCGTCGTTTGGAACGGATCCCCGTCTTCTATCGTTCTTCTATCGATGCGAAATGAAATTTAATGTTGATCCGTCGTGACCGTAACACAAAGAACGCGTGTGATCTACTACGAATATTTCCTTTTCTATTACTATTGGTGGAATGAAAGTAAACTGACGGAAAACGAACAACACTTAACCGCTAAATCAAATGAATCAACCCTTACAAATGGGTGTAACATGAAAATAAACAAAAAAAAAAAAAAAAAAAAAAAAGGCAAGGATTATGAGATGCAGTGAAAGAACTCGACAAAATAATGAAATAGACGGAAAAATAACAGAACAAGTAAAAAGACAGAAAATACTTAGAGGCAGCATCATAACAGAAGGTGGAAGATGTGTACAAGAAATAAAAGAAAGAATAGCGATGACGAAGTTAGCTTTTACAAAAAATAAAGGATTACTAATGTGAAAAAATATTAACACAGATTTAAGGAAAAAATTCATCAAAACATTTATATGTATACTCTATAGATCAGAAATAGATTAAAAGAAAAATGCAAAAACAGTATTTGAGGGTGCCGGAAAAAAGAATGGACAAGATCAAATGGACTGACAAAATAAAGAACAAAGAGCAAAGAAATTTTTAAGTTAATTAATGGAGAAAGAAATTTACTGCTATGAGAAAGTCTAAGATTGTAGAATGAAGAATCTCGCCAGAGAATTATTAATACCGATACTAAATTGGATTAAATAATTGTTTTTAGTTGGCGTTTAAAATTATTTTTTTCTTTGGGCGCGCGTCAACACAGGACATTTACCCAACACAAAGGACTAACAAATAATGAAACGTAGGGATTTGAAAGTTATATCAAGAAGCGATTAGAAACAGAAAAAATGAAGGTAGCCAATACAGGAACAACAGAAGGAGAAAGAAGAGCAAGAATATACCGAGGCCAAGCAAATTAGAATAAAGGACTGCGCGTTCTGAGGGGATAGATGAGCATTCGAATAGAAGGTGATTTACATCACAGGTCAAATTTAAGATAGGAGGATGACACAAGGGAGACTGAACAATATAAAAAACGAAAGAGAGAAGCAAGAAGCAGACTGTGATTAAAGCGGAGGCGAATTATGGAAGAAATAACAGAACGGCTGATGCAAGGAAAATTATTAAACCAGGAAGAAGTGGGTGGAGGGGTTGTATAGTAAAAGGAGTTAGGATTGGAGAAAAGAGACGGATAAAGATCAGTCCAAAAGTCATGGTGAAAACGATAAGAGAGAGAGAGAGGACAGAGACATTTGGAGGGGAATCTGTCTATGAAACGGCCATTTACTGCAGCTAGACATGCCAACGAATCGGCAAGATCGTTACCAATGATGCCGCAGTGGCCCGGAATGCAGGTCAATTAGGATAGAACGGGATGTTAATAAATTATAAATTAAGGAACGAATATAAAGGGATAATAGGATCTGACGATAGTTTAGGGACGGGAGATGAGATGGCTAATAAAACGCTTTTCGAATCGCGAGTATATGACGAATTTTGATAAATTGGATGTTGAGGATATAAAAAAAAAAAAGGATAGCACGTAAAATAGCCACATGGATTCGGCTAAAAAAATGGAAGAAAAGGAAGAAAGTTGAAAAGACCGAGAATAGTTGATATCAGGAAGAATAAAAGTAGCTCCGACAGCTGAAGCAGATTTTGAACCATCCGTAAAAACCATGCTGTGAGCTGGAAAAAGAGAGTGTAGACTTTGGTTAAATTCGTTATGTATTACAGGAAACGGAAGAGAGTGTTTAAAATTAATTACTGTACAATATGACTGAAAACAGAAAAACAAAAAAAAAAAAAATTCGCTTAATGTTTCGTTATGTTCCTACATTTCTAATTTCGAATTAAAATCGAAAACATTCTGTCCTAATTTCAGTGATATTCTCCGACTTCTTTCCTTACGGAAAAGAGCTTCTTTCCTTACCTCTAACACATATTGTTAATGTATTTTCTATTCTCCTTGCCGGTGGTACTCGCTATTCGCTGTGACCAAGACAAGTTTCTAGAATATGTCGTGTTTTTAGATGTTTTCGTTGTTATAATTTCTCATTCGGGACGACGTAATACACGAGGAAAGAAAAGAGTTTAGCGATCGCGATTTTAGAGGGGACAGGTTCTCGCGTTAATTCGTACACATCTGCGAGAGTGTGACGGTGTCAAAGGAGCTACAGTGTTGAACGGAATCTTTACTCAAAAGTCGATCCGGATTACTCATTTACAATACATACGTAGTTCCGCGTAATTGTTGCGTAGCTAAAAATTATCGTTTTCGAATTTGCGAATTCGTCGACATTGTAAGCGCATCCAACGCGAAAATGGAAATCAACGAAATAAAATAATGTCCGATGTTTATTGCCGGCCAAAGGTGAAAAGAGAGGCAGAAAGACGGAGAAAAAGAGGACTCTTGGTCTGTAAGCGTTTTGTCTAAATGTGTAATTTTTAAGACATTCTCGGTTCTAGATCTGAGAACGATGCATTCTCTGGACACCATCAACTCGTCGTCTCCGCTGCGAACGGGCTCGCATTTGAATAGATATTCGGACGTACTTTATGAAAGTGCGATGTCGATCGGAGCCGAATCGTTTTCACATGAACGGCTCGGTAAAAGTGCAGCCAGCGTTGCTCGGACGACGTGCGAAAGGGAAAAGCTCGCGAGGAAATTTATCGGTTCGGTATAGAACAAATCCGTAAGACGGAACGGTTTTCGGCGGCGGGGGCGGCGCGAGGCTACGAATGAGTTATAGAGGTGGAAGAGAATTCGGAATGGGCTACGCGTAAATTGCAAATTACGCTACAGACCAGTTTGACAAATGTTTTCGAATTCTCCGACGCTTCGCTGTCTTCCGTTGCGACTCCGGTGGCTCCTCATTTTTTCCTTATTATTTCAACCGAGCAGCGATACTGGCCGTTTCGCAGCGATTACACGACGCTCGCCTGTCACCCACATTACCGACCCCTAAACCGTCCGCGAATCCGTTTTTCCATTCGTTTCTTTTTCCGCACATTCCAACCTGCCCTCTGACGGCGACATTAAAATCGCTGCTGCCGAACCGGCATTTGCGGTACTGCAGATCATTTATTTCCCACTCCCGAACGCAGCCGACCCGATTCCGCAATTGCAGCGCACATACTCTACACTATGCTACCAGCGCGCTTCAGACGAATTCTGTTTCGACCGATTGCCTCTGGCCAGAATGGTACTTTGAAAAATTTCGCCTTATCGCCCGCCACATTTTACGCTCGCTCTGCGAAACATTTCGTTAACTCTCGCAACTCGTAGCCTCTATTTATGACGCGGTCGAAATAAGCACTTGCACCCCCCCCCCCCACGATGGGCTTATTTCAAGTCGCACACTAGCCAGTAACGAGAAGTTTCTTCATTCCGCTAAAATATACATATATAACCGATAAATGTTTGATGATAATCTCTAACCGGTGCTCTAGCGAGATGGTTAATTTATAGTCAGTCGTCGCGATAGCCTAGTTGCTAGAGCGCTTGACTTCTGATATGGAGATCACAGCAGCGACGACAGAACTTATTACAAGAATTAAATTTAAAATAATCGCTAATAGTCACGTGGAAGGCAATGGCAAACCACCACGTACAATATATCATATGCGCTCTAGGTTAGTACACAGCAGACCCACACGGGACTGCACTTGTATATCGATAAATCAAACGATTACTATCAGTTCCGAATGTAGTCTTGCGTGTGTACACCTGCGTTTGCATATATAATAATTGCTTAGTACACTATGCCTGTGTCTATACAGCTGAGATGTACGAATAAGTAGTCGCCGACGGTCAGGAATTAAGTATGGCACTCTATCAAGAAGAGAAGATACCGCCAAGAAACCTGTCACGAGACAACGCTTTTGAGTTTTCAGAATTTCGTACGTATATAAAAACGGGGAATTGAAAGTTTCTCGAAATTTGCTTTTTCGCTTTCTAACTATTTTAGATGAACCGCGGGGGGTTGTTCGTTTCTTATATTTTGCGAATGAAAAATGCCTTCTCGCAGAGGTTTTGAAAGGTTCCAACAGTATTATATTAGTCCTAAGTGATGTGTTGTTGATTTACTTGAATGAAATTTGAAGACTGCCTCGAAATCTTCTTTCTTGTACTTTTCGCTGGGTAGGTTTCTTTTTGTTTTTCGTGAGCTTGTTAGCGAGCAAAATTACACACTTTGATACGCAATCGTTCGATAGTGATCCGGATCGGCCTATCGAACCACGTTACGATCATTTCGGATGTTTCTTTTCAAACAATCTATATTATTACTGCATCGGCCTCTTTTGTAATTCTACAATTAAGGTGACATCTTTGAATCTGTCGTCAAAATGTTCTGGACCGGTTTTTGCACAAAACCATTTAAAGCGTTTAGGAGTAAGAGATGCGTAACAACTGTAATTTATCTTTTTCTTTATTTCCACGTTTTCAAACTCGTCAATCAATCTAGGCCACGTTCCGGCGGTAGCGAGTAACCAAATTCTACTTTGGCACAGCTGAGCAACCAAAAGTTACACATATTAGAAACACTGACAGAAGTTACCGGTTGACAACTAGTCAACGAAATCTAGCGATACTACTACGCTCCGCTTAATTCGTCCGAACGCGCGATATCCAGACCAGTTGTAAAGACTAAAACACTATCAAACTCTCGAAAATAATTGTAGGTCGTGACGTCTAGGAAATTTAAGATAAAATTCTACGACGATTTCTTATTTAATATTTTCCTTTTTTCGTGCAGGTCAATTGTTGCTTCACACCAACGGCGGTGCTCATTAACTGGAAGAACCAAAAACTGCGGAATCTCGATTTCCAGACTATTTAATAAAATTATCTTCGCATATCTACTTTCGATAAAAGTGTCGAGCTCTTAATATCTTTCGAAACAGATTAGACTGTTTATCATCAGAGAGACAACTAACGTAACGGAAGAGAACTGCGGTTAAATAATAAAAAGAGTTCTAAAAGAGAATTAAACTTTTTATTTTTAAATTTTTTTTGTCCTCGTAAAGTATCTTCACCTAGAAACGATAGGAAGAAGAGTTAACTAATTAGACTTAATCGATGGGAAATAAAAAGAGACTAAGCGGAAACGGACAGAATGTAGCATAATAGGGATTAAGCCTTAATTTTAAGAGGAATAAATATAAATAAAGGGAGAACCGTTCAGCAGAAAGAGCAGAACATTGAAAGAAAATGTAATTAGCATCATAGACAACTGCTTCATCAGGATGCAAAGGAAAAATAAGGAGTGTAAATCAAAGAGAGACGATAGCGCGATGAGGGCTGTAAAGTGTGATTAAAGCGTAAGCGAATAATAAAAACAATAACAGAACGTGGAAGAGAAGGGAACTCGTAAGATTACCGAGGATTATAGGTTGAACGAGAGTTGGAGGGATCGATTATTGTGGTAAAGGAGGAAGAAGATATCTAACCAAAATTTAAAGTGAAATTTTTTACTTAAGGATAATAGATTAGTACTTGGGATTTTTTTTTTTTAAGTAAAAGCTGTAACGAGCAGCACCCTGAACTAAACTATACATATAGATATATTATTATTCTACCACCTCCCTCGATTACGAGTGTAAGTTTTATCCGTGAGGATAAAGTAGCAGCGCTATTTTTGAGGAGCACAGAAACCGAAGCGCAATCTAGCTTCCGTAACCAACGTAAAAAAGTTTATCAGTGGCGAGGCGAACCAAGACGTTGTTACGATTGTTCGCCGACTATTATAAAAAACTAGTTCAGTCGAGCATTCATGCGCTGAGGATTCCATATACCTTAAGATAAACATAATTATAATCTACATTTACGTAATACTAGAGACAAAACAAAGAAATCAGATTTTTCGAGCTGCAAAGAGCAAGAGACACGCCGTTCTTCGTGCTTTTTTGAACATTTTGCCGAATTTGAAAGTTTCCTTAAGGAAATGAAATTCAATTTTGTTCCTAACAAAAAGCGATCTTTCCACTAAGCTAACACATGATCGGGGGAAAAAAAATATTTTTCAAAAATTTTGAGTTTTTGATGCTAAATTCAAAACCCCGGATGATTCAAACTAGAGATATATACGAGTATGTGCACATTTTTAACCTGGTTTAAAATGTTTATAACGTCATTTTTTAAACTTTTCAGCAACTTCAAAAGTTTCGTTAAATAGGTGAAACTCAATTTCGTTCCTGACAAATAGTGTGTTCGTTTCACCGATCATACCCTGGGATCAAAAATTTTGAACTTTCTGCGCCCCGAAGGCCTAATTTTAAAATTGGAAAGCTGGATGTTCCAAACTAAAGAAATATACGGAGATGTGCATATTTTTAACCTCGTTTAAAAATTGTTAATTACAATATTCGCGCCGCAAGGGCGGGCTACACGTCATTTTTTGCGCTTTTTTTAAAACTTTTTGCCAACTTCGAAAGTTTCGTTAAGGAAATGAAACACGGTTTCATTCTCGACAAGTAATCATTTTTCCAACGATATATCACATGCCCGAGGAAAGCGATATTTTTTTCAAAACTTTCTAGAGTTCCGCTTCCTGAGGGTCTAATTTTAAAGTTGTAAGCTCGGTTATAATTTTCTTTTAAAGCGGTCCTTTGTGCATAAGTTTGAGATACGTTTTGATTTTCTCTACTTTTTTATTCGAGCTATTGTTTAAGTGAACATTATTTTTTTTTTGTTCTTTTTGGGCCCAAAGAGGGCTTTGTATAATTTAATTTTTTACTTTTATAAAGGAGCATTTACGTTTTGTTTTATATTTTGAATTTCATTTTTATAGGTTTATCTAGCGATGAGTTACGAATTTTTTAAAGGTCGTTTTATATTCCATATTACATATTCTTGACAGTTTTTTGAGTCTTTGGCGCGATGATCGGTTAGCTTGAAGATTGTCTTAATTCGAATTTTAATGAGTTTTATAGGTCAATCCGATCGTGAGTTATTGCTGGGTTTTTTTTTTTGGAATAGTGTAAGCTATTTCAGTGTAAACCAATTTGGATTTTTATCCGGGCGGAGTGCAGATGGTGCACTTTTCAATCATGTTTCTTATATTTCCGAAAATTTGGAGAAAAGTAATTCTGTTGCAACTTTGACATAAAAAAAAAAAAAAAAAAAAAAAAAACTTTTGGTACTGTCCATCGTGAAATTTTGTTACGTAAATTATATGATTCTGGATTCCAAGGATTGATACGTAATTGGTTGAAAACATACGTGTCCGACAGGAGATATGTTACAAAAATAAACAATATTCTCAGTAACGTAACGTCAAAAGCTTTTTTGGAGTTCCCCAAAGGAGTATTTTGCGACCTATACTGTTCTTAATTTATATTAATCACCTTTGCAATGTAAATGTGCCTAGGAAAAAACTTATTACGTATGCAGACGATACTGTTCTGATGGTGAATTCTCGTTTCTTTTCTATCTTGCAAAAATTATCTCAAGATGGATGAGATCTAATTGTGAAATGGATGATTAAAAATAAATTAGTATTAAATGAGAATAAGACAAAGTATATATTACACACTTTGCAATATATTAAAAAGTGGGATAATCTCAGTTTAAATTTATAACAGCGTTATACTCTATAGGTAGATACTTAGAATTACTATCATAAGAGTTATTGTAGAGTAGACACCTAAATTATTTAGCGACTTAAAAAATTGAACTATCTATTTTATTATCTCCAGCAGCAGCTCTTCTCATTTTATCATTTACGTTGTTTCTATATCAACCGATTCTTTTATATGGGATATTTTTTTTTTGTGGTGGTGGTGGGGGGGGGGATTTCATGTAAAATCTATAAAGGCATTTCAAAATTCGTTGCTTAGCAGAATATTGCCTTTTGAGAGAGAATTGAATCTAACTGCAATATATTAAGCCTAGATGCCTTATATAAAACTAGTTTGCTGAACTCTATAGTTAATAACAAAAACATGAATTTCTAAAACTAGATAGAAAAATACTTACTTCGCCACAATCCCAAAATAATTTAAATACCATACAATAAGCCAAGTAAACGCTGGTGCTATTATATTTAATGCCCTCCCCTCTGAAGTTACTTAGCTACTAATAAATTTTAAACGCCGTCATAAACACTTAAAAAATATATTTCAATAAGATATTTGCTTTCTTATACATATTCCGGATTATATTGTAGTTGAGTAATACGGTGATTGAATTATTTTTGTAATATGAATAAATGTTTTGATAGATGGACAATAGTGAATTATTAAATTTAGTCTACTTCGGTTTGTCTCGTTATGGCATTTTATTTCACTGTTTATCTCTCTTTGTTATGTTTCCCCAAAATTTACTAGCCATTATGTACATATATAGCCTTATTTAGTTACATAAAATTATCTAAACGATCTTTCGTTTCGACTTTTCTTTTTACCGTTGTTACGCCAATAGTGTTCGTTCGAATCTGGTTCGAAATCTTCTGCTGCGCAATGAAAATATAGTCAAGTCCTACTACGCTGAGTTAATTTCCATATGGTTGAAGAGAGGACAAAAAACCAGTAAAAAAAAAAATGCGTATATTGAAATGGTCACGCTTTTCGATTACCAAACTTTAACGGTTGTAGCAAATCGTTCGATTACAATTCGTACTTAACAAAACCTGGAACTGAAGAGGTATTTTTATTTTTTCCCGCGTAATTGCTTCATTCGTGTTACGATGAAATTTTCAATGTGTTCTCCCGAAGAAGAAAGTTCAACTTTAAGATGTTCGCTACTACTCTGCAGTATACCAACCCCGGGCCGTCGAATTCGATAGTTTCCTCTTTCGCAGTTGCCCGGAGATGGCTGCGGATTTCTTCGTTTACATTAAAGAAAAAATAAATCGTAACCTTATACACATGTCTGTTCGCAGGAGAAAACGGAGAACGGAAAAAAGCGGGGGAAAATCGAAAACAATTATCGGACAAAATGGCTGCGATCTGTATGATAATCGCGACTAGCGAGGTTACATATTGAACTTTGAAATAGCCGAAAGCGGTTGTCGGCAGAATTAATATTGTACAAGTTAAACAGAAGCTGCATCGGTATATTGGGAGAATAAACGTCCCACGGCGACAAATTTAAACGCGAAAGCTGCGGCTAAGTGTTTTATAACAAAGACGATTTGTTTACCGTTATACTGGCTGGTCGCATCAACTCCGACAGCGGAACTTCCGACTTTTTACCATCGCACCCTACAATCTTTGTTCGTACCCTCTTCGCGGCGTTCGAAGCAGCCGCTTATTTTCTTTTACTCGACATTTGCCGACAGCATAACGTGGAAATATTGTGTCCGGGTGCGGTGGTGTAGTTGGCGAACGCGATGCACTGCCTAAGAAGAGATTAATTAAAAGGAAATTCCTGACATATTCCGTTCTCATAATTTGCCGAAACTGCTCTCGTACAACTAGTTCGTAGAATTCCAGCACCGTCGCCGCGCTGGCCTTGGCAACAGTTGCTCAACTAGAAAAACGACGTCCTATAAGAAATTTCCCGCCAGCTCGTTGACGGCGGAAAGTTGCTGGAACTGCGAGGAAATACTGAGACAAAAGTTCTCTCTATAAAACGGTGTCGTCGAAGGGACTTTATTAACTTTTATTTCAGCGCTGCCTCGCTCTTCCGACAAAAATCGCCTACGCTTCATTTTCGACAGTTGCTCCTCGCCAACGACAAACCCTCCTCACAGCGGACACCTTATTACGCGCCCCGACTGCCGGTTATCATTCGTTTGATTGACGTCTGTCGACGACTGCGCTACATATTTTACATAATTTAGTTCGAGCCGAGCCGCGGTACTGCGCCTTAACTGCTTGCTGTTTTTGACGTTGAAATGTCGCTTGGAATCTTTAAACGGCCACTGCCTTGACCAACTCCGCACTTCTCATCGACCACTACTATACACAGTTAGTATTTGCCTCAGCCGAAGCATTAACCGATTCGCACGGGGAAATCGGCTAGAAAAGTTTCAAATTACCATTTAATTCCTTTTTCCATTTATTTATTTTTAATTTTAATCGTTCTTTAACCCTAGTTGTATAGGGTGAAAGTACATACCGCTACGAAAGATGAATGAAATGAAATACACTCGTATGATATAAAAGACGTCGGAATTTCAGAAAGAATGAACCAACCGTTATCGTTACTCGCGCTGGTTGTAGCAGTACTAAAACTGCCGTGTCAAAACCAAAACGATTAATTTTCAGGAACACTATACAGATGTCGTATAATTAATAATATAGAAAAAGAATATTTCTCCTCCGTTTTCATTCTGTCCTTCTCTGTCTGCAGATGAGTGTGTACGAATTACAATTTAATTGAGCGACAAAACACCTTAAATCCGTGATCATCGTTTATAGCGACAAATTAAACTTTTAAACGAGCCTACATTTATTAAAACTGGGATTATACGCTATTTTGAGATGGTAGCTAATGAACGATTGTATATGATTATTCAGATCATTCCAATGGTTATACATATATTCATATATATTCATACATATATTCATATTTATTCATATATATTCATACATATATTCATATTTATTCATATATATTCATACATATATTCATATTTATTCATATATATTCATACATATATTCATACATATATACATATATATACATATATATACATATATATACATATATATACATATATATTAATTACAGCGTAATTCTTAGGCTACCCCCCATTAGAAAAAATGTCCCAATTTTATGTAACGTTTGTTATATTTTATAGAATTTTTGTGATTGTTATTTAAAAAATGCCACAATTTTGTGTAATGAAACATGTAACGAAAAATGTCCTTAATTTTATGTAATGAAAGTAAAATGTTAGGATAGGATTTTTGTGGTTGTATTATTTATTTTTGTGTTGATGCCAGTAAGAATTACGTTGTAAATTTTGATAATTTTATACAAAGTATAGAAGAGAAAGAGACAGAAATGAAAGTAACAGGGGTCAAGGGGCACAGCCCCTTCTTGCGAGGCCAAAATGGCCGAGTTATATATATAATATATACTCATATATATGTATATATACGAAGAACGTTCTAAAAGTGATACCCAATGTAGTGCCAGATGGTAACACTGCAACGTAGCAGCGCAAAACGTGTACACGGTAAAATATTTAATTATCCGCAAGTACTGAAAAAATACCAAGGCTCTAGTGTCAGCACGAAACGAGCGAGCGTTCTGTAAAAATGGAGCATACCATTATATCGTATAATATTCTTGAGTTAACTCGTTATCGTTTGAAGGGTGAAACCATCAATGCCACGTATTACTGCAAGATTCTCCACGACCTCCGGGATGCCTTGCGTCGAAAAAGGCCGCGTGAATTCCGTGAAAAAAGAAAAACAAATCGTCCTGCTGTTACACGATAATGCGCGTCCACATGTGGCCCGAATTACGCAAGGCCTTTTGGTGAAGCTTGAGTGGGCCGTGTTCCTACATTCATCCTATTCATCCGACGTTGCTCCCAGTGATCATTGGGCATTTTCGCAGCTCAAAAACACTTGAGCGGTGAACTCTTCCATACTGATGAGGAAGCGCAAGCAGCCGTCGTGTAATGTTTTCATTAAGAGCCGACAATGTTCTATGCGACCGATATTTCCAAACTTGTCGAACGCTACTCAAAGTGCCTTGAGCACCTCGGTGATTAAGTAGAAAACTAGACTATCTGAAATATTTTCTAAATACAAATTTTCACTGCGTTACATTATTACTAAGTTACGGCGCGTTGGGTATTACTTTTGGAATGCCCCTCATACATATGTTTGGCAGTTGAATTTTTTAAACCCTGTTTTCATGTTACGGATAAAATATATAAAGGTTTATCGTTCACAAGCGGAACTGTCTAAAATATTCTAATAACGAAACGCATGATCCCAGAATCGTGCAAAGGGCCGTGTAATATTCAAACTAAGTAAAAAACGGTAGACCTTTAAGGATTAAAGATTTACGCGGATGGAAATAAGGGTATTTGGAGTATATATATATATATATATATATATATATATATATGTATATTATGTTTGAAAAATGCTTAGGGATAAATAAATATTTGTAACGTTTAATTGGTTACATAGGGTGGTGGTTTGCAGAATAATTGTTGATAATAGACAAAGGTACTGAACCATTGGGGTGGAAGATCGAAAAATTTTTAATCCTTATGAAGATATATGTGATTGGTGCGCTATCTATGGAAACCGGTAAAGACTGATTTTATTGGATTTATTAATAGTTTTATGTAGGGATTTTCTGACGATAAAAAAAAGTTAAGTAAGTCCCGGGTATCCTTTAACAGGGTGTAGGGGATTATGAAGTTAGGGTTCACAATGTACTAAGCCCAAAGAAAATATTTCAGTACTAAGCCGGATAATGGCAAAAGCGATTCATTCAGCTACCTTATTAATAAAAAAAAACTCCAAATAAGGCCACATTCGGAACAAAACCTTTACGCCGTTTTCGGTTTGAATGATTTTCCATGTTTTTAAATGTGGGGAACATTTCCAAAAAAATTACGCAACTCTAACTATGCCAGCTGAGGTTAGCTTAAATAATCGACCAAAATGGAACAGGAAACTAATATTGTCCAAAGCAGGACATTTGTTAACCATCGAATACCGGAATACGCTCTTTTCATTGTTAAAAACTCCGTTTTAAATATCGAACGATATAATTTTAATCTCCTCTCATCCCGAGCCAGTTTTTACATTCACTTCAGAATATTCAGCATAAACAACCTTTCATCTCCTGCTAATTAACAAACATCGGAACATTTAACGTATTCCGGCAGAACCAACGTGGGAATCGGCGCTTAGCTTTTCAGTTTTATTAGTCAACGAAACTCAACTATTTCGCAATTTCTCGCTAGGATATTCTTATCGGCAAATAATGGAACATTGTTGGAAAATTCCAGGTAACCCTGGACTGGTGTTGGCGGTTGCAAAGTTTCGCAGTCATCGAATTACCTAATGCAAGAAAAAGGCAAGCGCTCATCAATTTTTCCGTAAAGAAGGTTAATATCGAGTACACTTAGTCGGAGTAGGCGCTGATTTTTTTCCAGAAAATACCTTTTCTTTCACTCTGTTCGTCTTACAGACTCTTCCCTAGCTAACTGCGAGTCAACTCTCGTTTCGGCTAAATGTAGTCTCGCAGGGGTGGTGGGACGGGGCAGAGTAAATCGTCGCTAAAAATTTCGCTAGTTATTATTCATCGGCAGCCATTGCGAATCGAATTTGAAGTAAAATGTGCCCTGAACTTATTGAAACTTCTTTTTTGCTTTCGCGATAACGGTCAGTAAACATCCGTTAGTCGTACAGTATGCGATTA
The DNA here is from genome assembly GCA_039619475.1 of Icerya purchasi. Classification (NCBI taxonomy): domain Eukaryota; kingdom Metazoa; phylum Arthropoda; class Insecta; order Hemiptera; family Monophlebidae; genus Icerya; species Icerya purchasi. The sequence goes on along the minus strand of CM077115.1, from coordinate 252,397,934 downwards.
GGTTTGAATATTTCGGCCGTGTTTATTTAAACGTGAAAAACTGAAGTGCCCTCTTTCGATATTTTTGGCATCCTATTCATCGGTTAATTGTGTTTAATTCCGCTAATTACTGGTAACACATTAGTATACAGGTATTTGAGTAGATTTTTTTTTTTTTGGAATTTGAATTTATCCTTATCAGGTGCACACACATTCCCTGGAGACTTCTCGTTTCCATTCGATCTCAACGTTTCGGTCACAATATGCCACGGCAGGTTGACCCCGTTTTTTTTCGAAGCAGTAGATCAATTTTCGCCAGCCAAGGGCATTACGCAGCATTAGATTATGTTAGTGTGAGAGAGAGAAAAACGAATTAGAATTAAATACTACTAGAGATAGAAGCAATGAAGGACGATATAATAATCGCAGACGATGGAAGAGAAAGAATAAACGAAGCACGGTATGGAGTAGGCAAACTAAGATTCAGAAGTTGTCTATAGAAGTGAGACCGTTCTATGGATACTATCGCATTCGAAGACGATGTGACTGTATCGCAGAGTAAATCGGAATCAATCAATCTCAGGTGCCGTACGCTACATAGCGCGTTGGCGCAACCTATTCGTACATTTAGCTTGTACAGATATAGGTTGTGTACCAGGCAATTGTAATATGCAACGCAGGTGTACACACGCAAGACTACATTCGGAACTGATTGTAGCCGCTTGTTGTCGCGCTACAAGTGCAGTCCGGTGTGGGTCTGCTGTGTACTGACCTAGCGCGCATATGATGTTGTATGTGGTGGTTTGCCATTGCCTTCCACGTGACTATTAGCGATTATTTATTTATTTAATTCTTGTAATAAAGAATCATCCGGATGGAAAGAACAAAAAGTAGAAGAGATCATAGAAAAACGAAAAGAGAGGATACAGGAAGTCGACTATGGTTAAGGCGAAGCCTGCAGATAGAAGAGATAAGAAAGCGCGAAAGGTAAGGGAAGTCATAGTACCGAGGATGATAAGGAGAGGGATGAGTTTGGATATTAAAATATGGAAGGATTTAGGATTAGAGAATAAAAGCGGAAAAATACCGTGCCATCGTCTATGGTGGCAATTCCTGGAAAGAATGTTAAGATTAGAAGAAAAAAATGTAGATAGAAATTGGCCAACGTGAACGGAAAATCGAGTTAATTAATCAGCTCATTACCTTTCAATGGCAACATGAGTGGGGCCTATAAGAAATCGATTTGTATAGAACAATATACAATCTAGTGACAACGAATCGGAAGAATTATGAAGTCTGAGGAACGACGAGGAAGAGGAGAGGCGATAGACAGTAGTACACCCGTAGAATTCGAGACTAACAGTAATTTAATTAAATACCATTAGTGGAATGTATTAGATAGCGCGAAGGATAACTGTAGATGGAGAGCAGTAGAGGAAGGCAATTTATAAGATTCAAAATAGTTGAGTGATGTGTGGACCAAAAGACACAATTCCTGTAACGTCCGTTGTTCTGGAGCCATCGGTAAAGATATAACAACAGTGTGGAAAGGAAATAATGAGCCGAATGAAATAACTAAGCGTGAAGTAAGGGAGTTTGTTAAAAACGTAAGGAGCGAATTAAATTGTTTAGATAAATGAGAAAGAATAGGCATTTTCCTTAAAAAGAAGCGTCAGTTGTGTAATATGGAAATGTAAGAGTTAACGAGATTGGACGATTAAATGAGAGGTCGCTTAATCAAGGAAACAATAGCCAAACATAAAAGATCATCACCCAATATATAGAGAAACCATATTAGGTTTCTGAAAGAACTGCAGCGGTGGGAGACAACTTCAAAGCTCCAAGGCAGCGACGGAAACAAAGAGGTGTTCTGTACACGATCGAGTTTGGAAAGAGCTGTGTAGGAGGCACTACCGTACAAGAAGGAACAATAATCTAACTTCGAACGGGGATGATCCAATAGTTCGATTTCTTTCAGTAATGCCTTATTTGAAATCAGCTTTGCTTAAAAACAAATCAGCGATTTTCACTACTTCCCCAGGCGTCGCTTGAAATGAAAGTATCGAAATGCTAATTATACATTTCATTTAACGTGTTATTTCGACAACATTTTTTTTTTTTTTAAAAAAAAGCTGGTCAATGTGACAGATTAAAAAAAACCTATGTGTCGTCCGTATATAATAATAATAAATGTGGAATAATCTTAATGATTGCGAAAAGCAAATTCATCAAGTCCATCGTCCTACGTAAGGACGTGGTCGCATCATATTCCTCTTAACGGTTTCCTTCCATTTATTTCGATCCATTGCTACGTGGAATGCTTCCGACAACTAAGCACGCGAACGAAAAAAAAAAAAAGTATCGGACGCCGCTGATCTCTAAAATAAATGACTAGTATTCGACGATTATTAAAAATTAAAAAGTTAAACAAATAGTCGACAACTAGAACTAAAGGAGAAGTGTGACGCTTCATGTACAATGGATAACTCGAATCACAATCGGACGACAACGTTTTTAGCAAGTTTACGCTAAAAGTATAAAGTGAATTTTAAGGAGAAGGAAGGGATTATCGATATAATCTGTTCTCGTCCTATTCCTGTTGTTCGCTACTATCGATTAATTATCTTGTCCCCGATTAATTACTTAAAAAGCCTATTAATACACAGCGCGTAGCGCGTAAGCAGAAAGAAAAGAACACAAAAACCATTAAAATTAAAGCTTATTCCGGTGTTCTAGTAAATGAGCAAATTACACGTTCACGTAATGTTGCCACACACACACACACACATTAATAGAGAGAGCTGCTGTTTCGGCTCGTCAAAGAAGGTGCAGACAAAGTTTGTCGGTGGCTCTGTGTGTTGCAGATTCGCGCTTAGCTCGCGAGCGGTAATAATCATTTCAGATGACATTCATTAGCCCTTAAAACGGATTAACACTTAATGTGGCTAAAAACGGTCGCTCCGTTTTCGGCTTTCGCGTAAACTTTTAAAGCTTTGCAGCGCGAATAAAATATAAATATTCATAAAGCGAAAAACCAGCTTAACCCTTTCGTCTTCAGCCTTTCGTCGAGCGCCAACTTTTCTAGCAGCTCGCACACGCACATGTAAGCACGGGCTGCGCGCAGATAGATTACAAAGAATTAAGCGGGCAGCCTAAGCCTTAAGAAGCGGCGGCGGCTGCTGCGTGGAGCAGTTCGGGCCAACTTATTCTTCCTCTTCTTACGTTAACTTTAAGTAGAACGCGCGGTGACAATACACTTTAGCCGAGAATAATATGTTGCAAGGCTGTGCCGCTTCGCTTTCATCCTCGCAACATCTTCAATTTCCAGTTCTCACCTTATCGTCCGTAATAACGACGCGACCGGCGCACACTGCCTTTGCAGCCACTTCCCCGCACCCAGAAAATACTTAATCCGCGAGCACCCTGCCCTGCCCTGCCCTGCCCTGCCCTACCGTGCCGTGCCCCGATCCGGGACACTAGTGGCTGGTCGCGGCTGCCGAACCGAGCCGTGTGCTCCTGTTCTCGAGTACTTATTTCCCATTAACACGGCCGTCTGATTCTCTTAACGAATTATTGTCGGCCCGCCGTTCCTCGCAAGCCGCCTTCTGCGCGCAGCTATTAACGAAATTAAATTCCGAACCTTTTCACATCTCTAATTTGGCCGCTGCCGCCGCCGCCGCCGCCGATGACGACGACGACGACCTTCTTTCGCACTCAGATTTCATTAACGGCTCTCTGGCGCGCTTAAGATCCCTATCCACTTAGCGAATTATTAACGAGAACACGCGGCTTATTACCTTGCACGGCCGCTGTCTAAGTCGCCGCGAATGTAAATCGCGCCCACTATATGCCGAATCAGAAGAACTGTCCTCGAAAGTTATTATTCGTGCAGGCGCCGTTTGCACTACCTTTTTTCAGAAGCGCCATCGCCGCGCCGACCCCTGAAAAAAGTCAACCTTTGTCGTCTTTTCGTTTTTTTTTCTTTTTTTTTTTTTTTTTTTAGGACGCTTGCACAAAATTTTCAATTTTTCCAAATTATCTTAGGCGTAAAAATTGCATCGATTCGCATTTTGTTGGGTTTCCCAGTCAATGGGCGCTCTTCTTTTTTTTTTTTTAGGTGGGGATTATTTTTTTTTCTGGGGCAAAACACTCATTAGCGCCCGGTTTTTTGTGATTTCCAGTGGTAAAAAAGTGAAGTTGTCGAGGTAGAATAAATGCGAAACAAAACCTGGAAGGCTTCACCACAGAGCAAAAATAGATTTTTCTGGCGATCGATTAAAATGCTGACCGCTTTCTACGAAATAAAAATAAAGAAGCTTTTTTCGGCTTATCGCGAAAAATTTACGCCTTTTGTTTCAATCTATAAAGTCGACAAAAAAAAAAAAAAAAAAAAAAATTTGCGGGACCATTATAAATATGTTTTTTAACGTAGATTTCCTGTACAAGCAAAAAATAAAAGAACTCGAGATTCTCTATCCAATGGAAAACTGAGTACCACAGAAATGCTGGGGAGACTATAAAGGTATGAAATAAACTTTTTTTTTTATTATTATTATTATTGTTTTTTTGGGCGCGTCAACTATGTGTCCGGACACTATAATTCAAAGTGAAAAAATTTTCGAATATTATCGATGTACGGCAGAGCAGGATATTCTAGCTGAACGAAACGCGATTAACTAATCAACTTATATTAAATGATAAATTAAAAAGCAAAAAAAATCCGTACCGCGAGCCTTGCCGACTTTACCGAGTTTTCCATCGTTTAAAATATTCTTCATTTATTTTCGAATATTTCTATAATGTACCTAACGAACGAGGTCGGAAAAAGAGCATTTGCGAGAAATTGAAGGAGTTTTTTATTAATACGACTCGTCTATAAGAATTATTACCTGGTGTATCGCCCGAAAGGTCACACATATAAAAGAAATACACAGTCAAAGGCACTGAAAATAGTTTCGGCATATAATATAATTATTCATAGTAATATTCGGGAATTTTCGGTAATGAAGCGGCAGATTCTTTGATACTCAGGCTGTTGTTTCTATTCACTTATTTTCTTAAGAAAAGTCCCATCGTCTAATCTCGTTCCGCTGTGCAAAAGATCTCATCTGAAATTTTGCTATCGGAGTCTTTTTCTAATAGTTAAATACATTTATGACCTATGTTCAACCTGGTCTTTCTGTTAATGGTTTTCTTCCTTCGCTTCGTCGTTCTGTGTCATTGTCGTCTCCATTATTCATCCGCGTTATTAAGCCATACTATTTTGCCCTCGTTTTCGGTTTTTCGTTGGTTTCTTCTCCATGTTATCAAATAAAGCTTGAAGTTCAACGGTGTCTATTAAGTGTTTATTTCTTTTTCTATTCCAATTTTCCGCGAATTGGTATATTTCTACTCCGAATTGTGCCTCTTATGTCTTATTCTTTTTCTTCTTCACATATCTTTCCCATTGTTTCTTCCTACTAGCCATGTCTGACAGCATCAAAATATAGCTGATTCGCATTTCCTTTTCCAATGGTTTCTCGGTAAAGCCCCCCCCCCTCCCTCTTGGTTGACGAGCACAAAAATAAAAAAATAATACACAGTAATTCCGAAAGGCGCGTTGAAAAGAAAGAAACAACGTTAAATATTAAATGAAGGCAGAATGGAGTTGGGAATTCATTTTGTGTGAAAGAAGCCTAAGAAAGCGGAGATATGAAAATTCGGCTTTTTTTCATTTCATCGAAGAGGAGACCATTAGGATCATCGGGAACGGGACGCGCGACGGGACCAAAGTTTAAATTGAAGTTTCATATTAATGATGTTTATTCTACTCGATAACCAATTTTTAACCCCCGGCGCAATCAAAATTTTCCCGCGCCCCTGTTGCCCGTGAATTTTTAAGTGTCCACCGCGCTACCGCATCTGCTTGCGATTTTACATCGGTCGCTTTTTCTCGTTTTTCTCGTTTTTTTCTTCTCGAGAAACATTGTTAGCGAGTTATTTTTTAATGAGATGACTTCTTTACCGTTGCTTGTCAGAGTTGATTTCTCACATCCTACCGCTTGCTAAATCTTGACTTTTTTTGTCTCACGGTTGCGCGGCGCGCCGCCACCCTCACTTGTTAAGGCGGAGACATCTTTACTGCCGATTGCCCGGGAACTCGCTGCAGCCCGTCACTCGGTGCACCCGATAAGAATGCTAATGAGTGAACAGCGATATACACCATTTCTCATTTTCTCTGCTTTTTATTTACTTATTCATTTAACTTTTTTCCCGTTCACTCTTGCTCGGCACTGCATTAACAAGGAGGGTTTGAAAAGATTCAAAGACGGTCGCGGACCGGGGAAAAAACGGGAAAAGGATAAAAAATGTATAGGAAGTAAAATTACTTCGGTCGCTGGTCGTCTCTTCGCTGCCGTCTTATGTAGCAACCGTGTGGACGGCTGTTTTTAAACATTCGAAACCCCGCTTACCGGGCTCCAAGCGAACGACTTTCATTTCGCCGCTACCGCTACCGCTGCTGCTGATGTACGTGCTACGGATGTTGTCCTTAAATGAAATTACAACGTGATAAGTAAAAAAAAAAAAGAAATAGAAGAAAGAAATGGAAATGAAAAAACATCAAGGAAAGAGAAGCCAGTCAGAGTCCCGGGAGTTTCGATTTTCAAAATGGGCCGCCCCGCCATTGTAAATTGAATTTTATCTTCCGTGCAAGCCGAGCCGGAGCCAGCTTGATTCCGCAAACAAGCTTTAAATTGTATAAAGCCGCGTCCCGATCATTAACACCTGTTCATTTTGAAATACTCTTATCGTCCTCGTTTTTCGTAATTTCGCGTTCAACTATGTTCTTTGACCGGCTCGCTCCGTGAAATAATTGCCGAAACTTCGCGCGTCGCTACTATTCGCAATTGAAAACAACTATTTAAATTATTAAGTAAACGAGAAACTAATTTCACGGGCAAAATTAAGCGGCTACAAACATACCAGCGGAAGGTGTTTTTTTTTTGTCGTTCAACTCGTTACTTAAAACTACAATTCTACATTAAACTCCCCTTCTTCCGGTTGACCGTAAAAACTAAAAACGGAACAAATTTTTCACCGACACAAAAAAAACCCACCAATGATTAGAAAAAATTTAACAGCATTTCATCTGAAAGATCGGAATCAAAAATTTCGACCGAATATAGTGGCGGATCTGTTATTTTCTAACACCCAGAAATAATTCAAATGTCATAAAATTGGTGTTTAACAGCGCGCAAGAAGAAACTGAATGCAACGGAAATGTGGATATAAGGCGTAGAATAAACGTCTCGGAAAGAAATGAAAACAAATAACGAAATCCTAGAAGAAATAGATGAAAAAATTCGTTTATTAAAGCATTAAACGAAATACAAAATACCAATAAGGCATAATAATTTCATAAAAAATATAATAATATAAAGAAACGTGTAAAAGTCCGAGAGGAAAACCGATCGTGTACCTCCATCGGTTGAATAGAAATAAATATCAGCAACTTATGACTATATCGACAGGACGACACAATGGCCGCGGCGACAAAATGGTCTTTAGTGAATGAAAAAAAAAATAAAAAAATTATTTGTGAATATCAGCGGGTCTGCAAAATTTTTAGCAGAACTGGAATTAGCGAACATATTAACGTGCGCACTAAGGAGGTGGTTTTGATCTGAAAAGTCTCCGTTGTCGGTTGCTGCTTAGGTTGTAATGATAACTAGACATCGGACATTTTTGTGCGATTTCGGTTTGATAGTTTTTTCGAACATTTTCAGAAATGCGTTCCATGTTTCTTTGATCGGACATTTTTGCACGATTTCAGTTTGATAGTTTTTTCAATGTTTTCGAACATTCTCAGAAATGCGTTCCAAATTTCCGTTTTTTTTTTCTTTTTCTTTTTTTAGGTTACAATTGACCTTTCTAAAAGAGCCTGCGATGATTTTTTTTTATTGTTATTTAGAAATATTTTCCAGCGATCGATTAATTTTTTTAATCTACTTTCTTCAGACGTTATTATTTTGTAAAGCGATAATTTAATGTTAATCGAAAAGTAAACTACGAAACAATACGCAATCGAAATAAAATGTTACTTTTAGCCCTCCATTTTGTCGAAGGTTATTCTGTGTTTCCTGTGCAATCAGCTCGTGACGCTTGTCAGCGTTCCAACAATTATAAGTTTAAAAAAACTTTTTGTTTTTGTTATGGACGAGTTGTAAAAAATAAAATTGAAATTTTCAAGTAAATTTTATTGCGCAACCGTATTGTAAATTTAAGATTGGAATAAATATATTTTCCCCTATGACGAGTCCAGCCAAGCAATTTTGCACTTATCGGCAACATTAACTTGAGGAACAGTTTAAACTCGGCTTCTTTTCTTTCCACCAATACACGCATATTACACATATTACACATAGATTATTTCTCTATTGAACAGAGTTTTTTCAGATGTTTTCAATTTTTAATTATTTCCACGTATTTGATGAAATAATAATTTTCAAACATTGAAATTCGTCACAGCTCAGAAATAAACGACTGCGACGAAAATGGCTTATTTTATATACATGTGCGTAATGTGCATGTCCGTGTGTGTGGCCAGGCTTAACCGAATGTAGCCCGATTTATCGTATACAGCATTGGTAATCGAACGGAAAAATTTCGACTGTGTAATTTTACAGGGCACCATCAGAATTGGTAATTTAATAATTTCTTCATTATGGCTATAAAAAATCATATTATAGAAATTAAAAATGTCCACACATTATTGAAATGCAAAGTACAATCTATAATGGAAAATTTTCTGTCGAAACTATTGTTTGATATAATCGTTGATTTTTTTTTTTTTTTCTATTTATGTATTATATATTATATTTAAAAATAATAGTTTCGTTTTTTTTTTTTTTCGATTTAATTCCTCCAAATATATTTGAATCGCAAAAATACAGGAAATAGTAAGAAAAAAATTGAATAAAATTAGATATGCCAACACAATGGGGTTATAAATTTGTGCTGGAAAATTCCATTGTACACGTGTATTGATTGTGCTGTTTGAATAAAAGTTTTGAAAAATGGAAAAATTTTTTTTTTTTTTTTTTTTTTTTTTTTTAAATAAGAAAGTTGTGTGTCTCACAAGGCAATTTTGCCCGTTTCGTGAGTTCCCGTCACCCTCATTATCGTTTATTTGACATAAATTTACAATTAACTAATAACATTTCAATACATCTAAAATAGTATTTCTTATCACTATAGTAATTTGATTAATTTAGTACAGTAACTTCTTATAACTACACACTTAGCACTTATACATCACCAACCAGTCACACTCAGAATAATCATACCCACTAATGTACAAGAAAGAAGATCTTTTCCGCTACATTATTGAAAATTGTCTACATGCACCTGTTGTAGTTCCTGTGCTGAGCAATGTTTACGCGTACTATAGTCAAATTGCGTTCGATTACTAACCTTATTAGACCCGAAATCGGGCTACATTTAAGCGTGTGTAATAAACGAATTTTTCGATTACAATTTTCAGATTTTTACAGAATCGTTCTTTGTGCTTGCATATTTTCGAATTTTACAATTGCAATATAAATGTAACCGGCTACTCTATTATCGAGAGTTTCGGAAAAGCGAGTTATTTTCATTAGCATCGAAAATTTGAAAATTAAAACAATTTTATCAACTAAAAGATTTTGATAAAGGAATGTACACTAATAAAAAAAAAAAAATCGCTTGGCAGTGATAAAGTCGTACAATAAATAGGCAATTTTGTTTAGGTAATAAAACAACTTATTTATATCGGCACGTCTATACACATATTGCACAGTGTGTAGCAGAGGTGTGTTGGTAAACACATATTTTCATTAATATGTATCACGCTGTAGTGGTCAAAGAAAGTTTTCCGAGCATAATGGAAAAAGTGAGTTCTACCTTGCGGGGCAGTACAGGAATTGTGAGGTTGAAGGTTCGCAGTACACTAACCGGAACAGTACCGAATATTAATGGCTCGGTCATTCTTACGTTGGAAATAATAAAAAAATCCTGTAACGAAATTTTGCAACATTTTTACATCACGCTTTTAAAAACGGGAGACATTTCACTTTGCGAACATTGAACTAGTAATAATTGAAGCCGAATCTTCTATAAGAATCATATAGAAAAGCTTCTGACCGGTTCAAGTTCTTACATGTACACATGTTTAATTTCGAAATGAATAAAAAATATCAAAAATATTATGTAACATTTAAAAGGGATATACACCTAATAAGATGAATGAGTTTTAGATAAAGATAATTTCTTTATTTCGGAAGAGGTAATCCGGTTTGAATATAAATATACAGATCCCATATACTCGTTCTCTCCGTTATGGCGAAAAATAATGAGCTACTGTTGAAAATTTTACCTCATGAGAGCAAAAATTTCACCATCATCTCGATGACAACATAACCGCCAAACGTTGTATTCAAAATTAATTAATGAGAAAATTTTAAGCTATAAGAATACCCCCCTAAAATATTTCGATGTATACAAATTTCAGAAAAATTATTAATAAGTTTTGGTGACAGATTATTTTACAGTATTACATCATTATTATACTTATCTGTTTTAAAAATATGCACACTTAATACTAAGGGATCAACTTTTAATGTAAATGCATATTTTGCGACATTTCGTTAACTGTGAATTTATTAAATTCCTTAAAAATTACTATTAAATACTGCATCCTTGTAAAATGTATCGTCCTATATTATCATCCTGTAAATTACATCGAATACATCTACCTGAATCTGAAATTTTAAATCTTTTTAATCGTTAAATATTCCACGTTCCGATATATTAACTGTTCGTTTAAAATAATTTCGTACGTAAGTATCGTTGTTAATTCTTTCAATTATGCTCGGAAAAAACTGAAATATTATCCCGCATTATAATTTTTCCATATTTCCCGGAATTTACTCATATATTATTCGCATATTTATTATCTTTTTTAATTACTTTAATTGAAATAATTTATTTCCATTAATAAAGTACGGTTTTTCACGTAATATTACGCGTTAATGATTTCATTTTTATTCAAAAATAAACTTATGTACATACATATATCTCCCCATTTCTGATGGCATGATACCAATGTTGAGTAGTGACTAATCGTTCTATGCGATTTAATTAATTTTATTGCCCCCGATGTTCTCTCTTTGATAACTTTTTAAATTATGTGAAATCTCTTTATTTTAAGCGTGTCAATCTAGTAGCTGTTTTGATACTGTTAGTCTAAAAATTGGTAACGCATTAATTAAAATCAGCTTATCGCAGCGACGCTTTTCTTTTTTTTTTCTTTTACCGGATTGTCTTCAGAAACGTTTGTATAAAGTAAAGCATGTCCCACACTCTTTTTAAGGGGGCTTCGGGGATTTTTGAAATTAAACTTTCCATAATGATACTGAGCCTAATGGATCTGATGAGAATACCGGGGCCAGTTCCTTTCATTGTATACAGACAATTAATATTTACAATATACGAGTTGTTCCACCGACGAAGGCAAACAATTCCTGTGCAACGTCAAATTATTTAAGCGCCCGAATGTTATTGGTTTTCCGATTATCGTTATTGGACTTCATTGCCCCGCACACTTGTGCTGCTGTTCTTTTTCGTAGTGATGCGATCACTGTTTGCTACATGTGCTTTCTGAGTTTAACTATTAAACGGGGGGGGGGCTCCTTCCGTCTTTAGACACTACTTCATTATATGCAATGTGAAAATGCCAAAGAATCCGAGTAGTAGTACATTCTCCCTGGAAACCAGGTATTCCGGGTGGTTGCTTAATTTAAATTTCCGAGATACACGCGGCAAAATTCTGTTTCCGGCATTTCGGCTGCGGTATATTACCTAACGTCGTCGCGATAGCCTAGTTGCTAGAGAACTTATTACAAAGAATTAAATTGAAATACTCGGACTAATAATCACGCGAAAGGCAATGGCAAACAAGCATACCATCATACGCGCGCTAGTTCAGTACACACAGCAGACACACGCCGGACTGCACCTTGTATAACGATGTAAATCAAACGATTACCAATCAGTTCCGAATATAGTCTCTTGCGTGTGTACGCTCGCGTTGCGTATAGCAATTGCCATGAACGCTGCCTATTCTGTACAACTAGAATGTACCAATAGAGCTAGTCACGACGCTCGGAATCGAGCGATACGACTCAGAGAGATACTACCTAACACGCGCTTTGAGCGATCTTGCGTTTCAGCACTTTTCCCACATTTCGAATTTCTACGCGATGCCAATAATATATCTATAATCAGCATTATTGGAAATCTGCAATATGCCTTAAGTATAACGCTGCACCAAACAGTCTTTGAAGATAAACAAATTTTCCGCGGTGCATCGTTGATTTTAGTAATGAAATTAGAAGTACGCGGTAAATATCGAGTCTGTCGAAAGCCTAAACCGATCGAATTTCTATGCAACATCTAAATAAAAATCGATTTAACCTTTCAAGGTGATATTATTCCACGATACACGAACGACCCTGAAAGTCGCCAAGATTGCCGGAATTATAAATCATTGTTATATAATACGTTAATGACACATATTGTTTAAGTCAAAATTAAAACACACTACTATAAACAATTAATTAATATTTAATTAATAAATGTTTGCATTCGGGAATCGAATGAATTGTTTTCAATAATTATTATATTTCTTTAAAAAGCTTCAGATGAAACGCCGAGTAACTTTGTTGCGCGCTAAAAAAGAGAACGTCGAATTCGGAGCGTTTTTGTTGATTTTTACTTTCTGGTTTTAAAACGAACGGTACCTCGACAAAATCCGGCATTTCGTTTAGCCAGAACGGTTCCCAGTTATGGGGATCCGGAGTCTTTGAAAAAGCTTCGTTACGTTTTTAACGATCCGTATTGAATAGCATAAATGTCCTTTCACAATGATCCGGTATTTCGTCCTCGGATGGCCTGTTTTAGCTCAGTTCGTTTTTGCCTTTTAGCATAACAGCGTTTTCCTGTTTAGCAAAGTATCCTTTTTCTTCCTTTTCGCGAATAATTCGATGGATTTGAATTGATTTGATATTTTTTAATTTCTTCCTTTAGTTTCGGAATTTTACGTGTGGGGCAGCTTGATCTTTTTTTTTTTGATTTTTTTTGATTTTTAACATGTTTCATATACTTTTCTTTTAACATACACACACTGTTCTTGTAGTTTGTTTTGTACTCGAACAAATCACGTGCTGCTTCCGTAAGAAGTTCTGTAGGGTCGTACAACACTAATACTATCTCTAATTTTCAAGTTTAACATAACTCCACTTTCTAACTTATACTATAAAAGTAGTAAACTGTTACCCCGGTGGTGACGATCTAGTAACTGTAACACGGTTTCCCGGTTACTTTAAATAACTATCGTGATTAGTAAACATATGCAGGTGGTGGAAGCAAGTAATATGTCCAAGGTATATGGTATACACACAGGCATATGTATATGTTCTATTTACGGCCGTTCAGTATCGGCAAGCAGACTTTACCAATCAGTATAAATATAAACCAGGCTAAATGTTCCTTCCTAATGTTTCCAAGAATGGTTGGCGACGAAGCAGCCCTATTCGTTAAATGATCAACTCTGTGTTTTAATAATAGCGAAAAATAATTTTGTTCTGTAAAAATAAATTAGAAGAAAAACAACCGATTTTCAAAAGAAATGAACCGTTCTCATTAAACGATAAATATCACTCGGGCCACCGAATACTTATTACGAGTACGTCACTTATTCGTGATTTTTGGAAAGCTTAATATACGAGTTGACAAATGAAAGAGAAAATTCCATTCTGCTACTGAGAATATTATTGTTCGATCAAAAAACTAAAAATACTTCCGCTTTAATCTTTCGTTCTACAGGCGATTCAATATTTTTTTTTTTTCCTATCCTGGGCGCGCCAGCGGCCTTGACCCAACAACATGAAAAATTAACAGTTATAACTAAATAACCAGGCGGTCAGAAATGGAGAGGACAAAGGACAGTAGCAATGGGATAACTGAAGGCAATGGGAAGGAAAGAATATAGGTAGCGTTAAAGAAACTTCTTAAATGCGCTTTAAACGGTTCATTTGTAAATATTTACCTTCTTCGAACAATGATCCCGGTACTCGTAACTCGCCTCACTGAGCCAGCCTCTAACGAAAATTCTGTATTATTCGATACGTGCAATAGAAAATTTCCATCCGAATGAATGAATGAATGAATGAATGAATGAATGAATTATAAGTATTTGCCTACCGTAAATCGCACTATATTATAAATATAAACAATTTAAAAAAATCACCATTAACATTACTGATTGTTATACTTTTTATTATACATATGTCGTACATTCGCAATTCACAAAAATATATAACATAATCTAGATTTTTAAAAACATTAAGAATCACTGATACATATAAAACAATAGATATACTCGTAATAAATTAATCCGACCGGTTTCATCAATTGTTTGAAATTCTCATGGACACTGAATTTTTATTGTGTTGTTGTTTACATTATTAGATCGTTATAAAGGAATAAATCGATATATATATCATGATAGTTGGTCTTATTCCTTTATAGCGATCTAATAATGTAAATAACAAGATTCCAGAAAATGTCGAACATTTGAGAACTAATTTATAATATTTATTGTTTTATATGTATTAATCGTTCATTTTTTTAAAACTTTTTTAAATTTATAGATTATGTTATATATGGTTTTTGTGAATTGTTGAATGTACATACGGTAAGTCACATGAATACTCGTACACCAACGAGAAAAATGGGAAAACGTCCATAAAACAACGAAAAACTACTTTAATGACGAAAAAAAATGAATATGAACCGATAGGTATGACTTTTCTTGTGTAGCATGATGAAAGACAAAAAGTAAAAAACATCACACATATCACGTTCTTGCATACAGATCAGAAAGAAAAGAGTGGAATAGAACACGTTACAAAAATATATTCTTACAACGAAACGCACTGCGCAATGTTGCACTTGGGATTTTCCCAAAACAGATGATGAACATCCCCGGCTGCGTCCGGACAAGGTACGGAGCTTTGAGTCGTAACAGTTTCCGCCGAAACAATTTGTAGATCGCTAAGGAAATATTCATGGGAGAACCCCGTCTCAAAGAAAACCGTCCGCATAAGTGAACAGAATGAGAGAAAGCGGTATCAGTTTGCGGTGAAGTATCAGGCAATTCCCGACAGTTTCTGAAAAAACATTCAGCGATCAGTCTAAATTTAACCTTTTCGGAGGAGGTGGGCGACAGAAAGTATGGCGCAAATCGAGGATGGAATTAAATCCGAAGAATCTTATAGCAACTGTGAAACATGGGAGGCGAAAGAGTAATGTGGTTGGGGGCTGTTTCTTACCACATGGGGTCACCCGTCTTTATTGATGGCCAGATGAATAAGGAAATGTATGTGGACATTTTACGTAATAATTTACTCAAAAGTGCCGAAAAATTTGGAATTGCGAACCGCATTTTATTATTAGCTGGATAACGATGCAAAGCATACCGCATTTTATACCGGTGAATGGATGCTTTATAATCCCCCCCTCCGCCCCCGGTGATGCCTTGCTCAGTCGCCAGACTGCAACCCCATCGAACATGTGTGCGATTACCTCCTCGACAAGAAACTTCGTAAATCCCCAGTTCAGAACATCAATCAATTGAAAGAACGTCTCTTAGCCGAATGGAAGAGTATTCCCGTGGAATATTGCCAAAAATTGGTGTCGTCCATGCCACATCGGTTGGCAGCAGTGGGGTTAAGGCTTTTGAGATCTTCATACGAAATATTAAGAAAGTCGTTTTGGTGTTGTACGAATATTTTAAATAATTTAATATAAAAACTCTCATCTCTATTAACGTATTTTCATTTTTTGTTTCTGGTACCAAAGATGAGGGATTCTAGTATATTTAATTTGATATTCAATCTTAAGGTGTTAATTTTGTTGTTTTAGAAAATATGTTTGTAATGAAAATTCATTTATTTGTATATTTCTTCTTTCGAATTTTTGTACTTGAAACCAGATTTTTAAATTTATGATATGATATCTTTTTTTTTTACTAACGTTATATCCATTAACGTACCGTGTGCTGCAACATTGACCAGAGGCGCAAATCAATATAGCCTAGATGCCGTTTAGGATACTCGATACTCTCAGAAATTTGAGGAGCAACTTTGAACTTTTTGTTCATTGTCTTCAAGAATTTCAGAAAGTGAACAACTAGAGAGGCGTAGTTGAGACCGGAATAATCATTAGACAGCCTAGCGGAAGGAATGGGGAGACCAAAGAACGAAACATCCGTCACAAATAGAAAGCTCAATGTTCTGAGTGTTCCGGTTGTTGGTAAACTGCTACAAGCTGGACTTATTCCGAAAATTGTGACTGTCCCGAAGGATAATTTTCACATCTAAAATGCACCGGTATGTGACGCGCGCGGAGAACAAAACATAATTGGGAATTTCAAATTGCTGGTGTTAATTCGGTACGATCGTGAGTGCAAGTTTTGTTTACTAAAAAGAACACAATGTTTCCTTCCTGCCCTCTGAGTCAAGTGGACAATCTAAATCTCCGTCGAAAAGAAAAAGAAGGTAAAAATTATGACGCAAGTAAAATAAGAAAAAAGACGGTACAACACGTATCTAAGTGATTGCAAATGTTTGAAATAAATATTAAATGACGGAAAAGTATTTGTAAACACAAACGAACAAATTAATTAATCAGTTAAGATAACATTTATTCGTTGGTTCATTATGGGGGTATAAGCCTATTCTCAAAGGCGTATTTTCACGGCAATGTTTTTTTTTTTTTTTTATGATAGATTAGTCATGTAACAAATACGTCGTAAAAGTACGCTTTTAGAGTTCGGGAGTGTACGTACAAAATTATCACAGATTCAGGGTTGTGATTCGAAAGTAGCACATACTACTAGCAGAACAGATTTCAGTTTTTAAATTTCTAATCTATTTCAAATCGAAGTAGTTAACTAATAAACAAAAACATATCGGTGCGAATATAAGTATTGTTTATTCATAAAAAAAAAACTACAGACAATATTCAAGTGAAATAAAGAGAAAAAGAAGTAACGGTTGAGCGAACCTTTAAACTATTTAAAAAGACTAGACGTACAAAATATTAACCATTTGATGAATTAGGATGTCAGTGAAAAAAAATTGAAATTGAACTTTTCACCTTGCTAAACAAGACTTCAACATTCGACGAAAGATTTAAGCAGTTTAGTGCTTATTCAGAACAATGAGGTTTTTTTATGTCAACGAGAGAGAAAAGTTTTTCAATTGCTGCAAAAATCTTCCAAAAGGATCTGACTGCGAATTCAAGATGTGACACACATCGCAACGTGTGATCAAAATTTTAATTGATTCGCATTTCATCAGACTGAAAGATTTATATACTCACAAATATATGGATTATTACAGTGAGAATTAACAGCACACCGCGGGTAGCTAGTGGAAAGCGAAACTTTTCGAAACTTTATAGGCAAGGTCAGAGGCTTTGTTACAAGAAAACGATTCTCTCGAGCTTAGAAGTAGCATCGGAGATTGACGTTTTCATTGTAATAAAACGAATTTCGACAAAGAAAAAAAAAAAAAAAAAAACGCGTAAAAATTCGGTTTTTAAGTATAAGACGTTTTTTTTTTGTTTTTTTTTGTTTTTTTTCCACATTTTTTACTTGTATCGAGCAACAATATAGGGATTATTATTATATTTATGAAACTAAAGTGTTAATTTTCATTATTAACAAAAAACGGACACTTGTTTATAAACATTAAAATTAAACTCGTAAAGGTGAATCTGAAAATTTGTTTAAATTATAATTCATCGGCATTTCGTATAATAGGGTACACACCTGAATTAGTTCGTTTTGAAAGATTGAATTCTTACAGTGAACTCGAAGTTTTTTTTTGGCTATTATATTTTAAAGCGCTCGATGGGGTAAATCAAATTAAAACACATCGTACATATCGAATATTGAACGACTTACTTTTAAAACATTCGGAAAAGTCCTGCTCTTAAAGGAGCGACGTCCAATCGAAGTTGTATATACTAAGGCCACTCTGTAGGCACCTGTGATCAGAATTGATTTGCTAGGCTTTATTTATAGACCTTTAGCGCGCAGTCGAATTTCTTATTAAATCCGTCAATTTGGATTTCGTCCCCTACGACTTTACTTTAAATGGCCATCTTGTCTGGATAAATGTGATTTTTAAGTGTGGCCACATATGTATATCTCCGGATAATGCTTCTAGCCTAGACGATTATTTAATTCTACTTAAGCGAGTTTTTTGTTTTTGTTTTACAAATATTATGATGGAACTCGAACATGCCTCAATTTTTATTTTTTTCCACTAATAAAATTTCTATACTTTTACACCCCCCTCACTCTCTTTATTACAGATCCGAAAATATTGGCAAGAGTTAAAAGTGTACGGCTTGCCGAAATCGGGGTCGACTTCCATTGCATGCCGAGCGATTAGAATTAAATTGTAACGGCGAAAAATATGAACGCGCATAAAACAGTAGTGGTAGTCGAATAAGATGCGCTTTTAATTTTAAAAACGGCCGGAAAAAGCCAAAAAAGAATAAAGAAAAAAGGAAAAAAACACTCTTTTTTCGACCGTGGAAGGGGGTGCAGTCTGTGGCAGCGGAGAAGAATGGTTAATGACGCAATTTTTAACCACCGTTCTTGCGCTCCGGCTACATCGTTATCGCGACGCCGGGAAACTGACTGGAAAACGGAAATCATTTTCTTTAATGTCTGCGCTGGCGAGAAAAGAAACGCTATTATATTTAAAAAAAGCGACTAAAAATGACGGCAACGATGATGACGATGACGACGAAAAAATGAGATGGAAAGGCATACAATCAGCGCTATGAATACAAACGACTGTTTAAAAAAACATCAACATTACCGACGTATAAATTTATATTCAAACTTATTTACCTTTCCCGACCCCACACCACTGCCACCGCCGCCCTCCCCTCTCTGCCCGAATTTCCAGGCGCTTATTATTTCCATTGGCGACGCGCTCTTATCAGCGCGAGCAGAAATTAAGCCAAGAGCGAGGATAACGCGAGAGCTCGACGACAGTCCTTCCTGTTTCAACTAGCGTCTAACTTCATGCGCACGACTTTTGCAGAACGAACGATCGCTAGGATTTTCCCCGAGTGCTTAATCTTTACCAGTAGCCAAACCGAAAAAGCCCGCCCCTCTACTCTTTTCTTTTTTATTTCTCTTGGTTTTTTTTTGTTAATAACTCTGTATCTTTTGGTTATAGTTAGGTCTGTCTACTGATTGTCTTAGCCACGCTTAAGTTGACTTCTTACAACTAAATAACGATCAATATGACAAACTGCACTTGTATTCAAAACGCTACAGTGTCTTTACGATCGTTACGTAACTGTCACGAATAGCGCAACAAGAATCCGAATATAGGCAGCCTCGCGAGAATGGGACGACTTTGTTGCTTCATCCGGATTTTCAACCCTTAACTGGTCCGGTGCTACATATTTGTAACATAAACAGTCCGGCTTATTCTGTGAGACTACTCGTTTTGGGAGGCCAAAAAGAAAGCCAAACATACGAATAAACTAAATATTTTATTTGATATACATTACTATAAGCATTACTAAAAAACATAGGTATGTTTTAAAATTGAAGTAATTAAAACAAAAATTAGCAAAATATCATATAGTAAATAAAATATGATGCCGATAAATGGAAAACAAAAACTTGTTTGCAAACTAAGCTTTAGCAGAAACCAAGAGAAAACAAGTAAAATGTATTATTTCATACTGTGGAAGTTTATAAGCCATTATATAATAATAAACAAAAAAACAATAAAAATAAAAATGTATGAAATATTCTGGATTCTAGCATGAGCCAAAGTTAAGTTACTTTGAAGAACAATTTTTGCATAGTGGATTTGTGCACTCTAGACAAACGGGCTACTTTTTTTGCATTGCAGGCGCGGGTATTTTGTCATCCTAAGTCTTTTACTAGGACATAAGTGACAAATCTTACGTTTTTCGAGAATAAGATTATCTTTGTGGGTGCCTTCTTGTTCTTCCGGAACATCAAGTATCCTGCTGATTGTAGCGCGTATTTCACGTGGAATTTTTCTCTATCGCCAAACGCCTTTCCAATATGAACTTGTACTATAATTGCATCGCTAGTTGCATTGTAAATAGACTTTTTTTTCTTTCTTTTATTGTAGGATTATTTTTGTAACACTGGCGAAGGATACATATGAATTTATCACAGAAATATCCAAAACGCGAAAAAAAATTGCTAAAAGCCATCTTCCTGTTCGGCCGCTTGAAGTGCTCTTTTGGAACACTTCTCGTCAAGAGAATCAACTCCGGCCTTATTTTCATTATAGTAAGAAATCATTTCTGGTTTATTGTTAGACGGATCAGTAAAACGCCTGTTGTACATGGAAGACACCGGTACTGTTGCTTTTCCAACCTTTCCGACGTACGTGGGAAAGTAACGGGTATTCTCTTCCCTAAATCCATAGAGTGTTGACTTTTTCTATTGGGTAGAAAAGATGGTGGTATTTCGGCCTTATTACTTTTCATTGTTCCCACATATGTCAAATTGTTCTTCAGCAGGACGTTCACTAACTGTATTGAAGGATACCAATTGTCAGCCGTAATGTTACGATTACTGTTAAAAAGTGGTTTAGCGAGGCGTAATACAGTTTGAGTAGGTTTCAAGAGATTTTTATCCTCATCACTGAGACCAAGTCCATTTGGGAGGTGTTTAAGCATTTGTGCAGCTATTAGGTCATGTCCTGTTGAGTTTTTGTATTTTTTAAAGTTCTGATACTTTTTACTAGTTCCCCTGCGTCCGAACCAGTTATAAGAGTACGGCAGAATAATCTCGCACTGATTCGAGAAAAAAATCATTCCGTTCTATAATTTTTCGTTCATTTTTAAATCGTGCGGCTACTCTAAATAATTGAAAATTACGATCGTTTCTAAATATACTACTACATATAGTTGTAATTGTCGCCACTACCAGCTTTTTACTCCTTACAGATGAATGTGTGGCGAATCCGACAGAATTTCCAGTGTTTAATGTGCCGTTGCAAAAACTGAAGAAGAAATCTGCTCCGTCAGCAGAGATTAATCTAGCTGAAGGAGGAAGACGGTTGTGAAGCTGACCGATAGATTATTTCAACAGGCAGGGAAATCTATTTTACTCTTGTAAGTCTATTTCAGGTAGCGGTTGAATATATTCGATGATCTGTTTCAGTTGCGTTCGACGACGACTGCGAGTACTTCAATATTAGCGAGTCACCGAGAGGAGTGCACTGGGAAACATGCGCATTGCGCATATAACAATCTCTACTTTGACAGACATTTGCATTTTCTTTTTTCTTTCTTTTTACTATGACTAGTGTATCCGAACTAGCACTATTTTCCATACACCAGTATCAAATTTTCTATCGTAGTGTTGATCGTGAAGATTATAAAAATTAAAAAAAAAAAAATAAATAAAAAAATAAAGAAGAAATATAGGCTATTTGCTGGACGGGAGTTTATAAATTCGCTCGGAGAAATCTGCTGTTAGTACCAATCTGTCCCCCGACTGCAACAAACAAAATGTAGTTAATGTGAAGAGGCCGCACCGCTTTGGAAAATAAATTAAAATGCTCTTCGTAAATAATATATTTCAATTTATTTCATTATAGCAGAATGCGCTGTATTTATACAGTTCTTAAATTAAAGTAACACTTAATAATCCTTATTATTTCATTTATTTTTGATTTT
Organism: Icerya purchasi; assembly: GCA_039619475.1. Taxonomy (NCBI): domain Eukaryota; kingdom Metazoa; phylum Arthropoda; class Insecta; order Hemiptera; family Monophlebidae; genus Icerya; species Icerya purchasi. Next base: position 252,376,112 of record CM077115.1, on the reverse strand, counting down.
ACCTCCTGTTCGTTGTAATTACGGTGGATTTGTTAATTTTCTTTGTCGAAATGTAAATATCAATTTTCTCTTAATTAAATCTTTTAAATGAAAAAAAATTCAAAAAAAATTCAAAAAAAATTCAAAAAAAATTCAAAAAAAATTCAAAAAAAATTGTTTAAAAATAGCCTTTTATTGTATGCACTAAAAAGTACACAAAATAACTTTATTAGTGTGCGACTAACGCATCTTAACATTAAAATCTGAAACTACAACATATAGTCTGAATAATAAAAGCGGGGCCAATAATTAAATATTAATGTGCGCTCTGTTATAATCGCATTTCAAGCCTTTTCTATCGCATAAAAATGCCGAAGGAAAAATCACGATTCGTCACTAATACGCGACAATTCCGACAACATATATTACGCATTGCGGCTGTGATTTGTAAATGTTTGATTATATTGGTAACATGGTATAGCCTAGTAGTCAAGCTGCTTGGATACCAAAAACCATAGGTTGTTAAATCGTTCCCAGTGGTTAATCTGAAATCGAATATTCGTTATACCAGAGAATTATCTAGTGGAAGAACGTAAAGTCAAATCGCAAATTTCAGTTCCATTGGGCTTAGGTTATGAAAAGCTTTACAATCCGTAGAACATTATGATACATAGGGGATTTACTTAACTTTACTTTATCTATATTCTATTTAGCCGTGTACTAGTAAAACTTTTTTAATATAAAAATCTATATTACCGTATAATGCTGTATTTCTTTAACTTACAGTTTTATTTTACTCAATTATTCCGTAATATTTACCGAGTCTTCGAAAATCGTTAATGCAAATTCTTTTTACGGTACTCGATTTCGTTAACTACGAAAATTTATTACATTTCTCCAAAAAAAACTTTTATTTACAAGTTCATCTCTTTTACAGTGAAATTTTCTATTGTTCCCGCTGCACCGCTGTAAAATATTGTGCCGCCCTATTTCCTCATGGAAGAATATATGTGTCTGTTTGAAAAATCTTAAATTTACATAAATAAACTTTAACTCGACGTAAACTTTACATTAAAAAAATTTAGCGCAAAAGTATTGTTGGTACGAAAACTTTTTATTATTATTGGAAAATTAAGAGATGCCGTAATAATCATAGGTCGACGTCCGTTTGAGGGGAACTTTGCAAAAGTGTAAATTCTGCCAGTTTTCATCATCATTTCAAAGGAGAATTTTAATCTTTAGTCGTTTCGTCATGTTTCTTTAAATTGGCTTACCCTTTTCAATGTAAAACTTCTCGACTCAATACAGTTTTTCGCATACAATTTTTACTCTTTAACTTTATACGAAACAAACAGCGCAAATTGTAAGTCGGATACTTTTGTACGTCTCCTATTTATTCATCGCTTTTTTTTTCTTTTTCTTTAGTGCAAAAAGGAAAAAAATCGGTTTAAAACACTCGGTATACAAAAGTGTATATATAAATATAAGTAAAATTTCCAATTAATTTTTATACATCTTTAACCGTTACATTTTTTTTTTTATAAAACTTTAATAAAGTACACATGTATAAACTTCAACACACACCGAAGATATTACTTTTAATGTGCTAATGATGTCGCAAACAAAAACCTGGTATTATAAAGTGTATCATCCGTACAATCTAAAATCAGATAATATCTGACGACCTTAAAAAAAGAAAAAAGCAGTTTTGACAATTTAGAGCAGACTTTATTCATGCGACTGTTAAATATATTTTAATTAAATTTGGAAGAGTTTTAGAAAAGTTGGAAAAAAAAAAACAACGCAGTAAATAACGCGATATTTAATGAAATAGCTTGGTAATGTATTGAAGATGCTTGGCTAATCGGCGGTGTCATTATCGGGAGTTGTAATTCAACAAATATACACACCTGGGGAAGTATCGGCTAGAGAATATCCGGGTGAAGGTGAAAGCGGATCTTGCGAAAGGGAGAAAGTACGTGGCTACCAACATTTCAGATCTCCGTCGGAGATCCCCTTAAGAGTACATTACAAAAGAGAACTCTTAATTCCGCAACAATAGCCCATTATACTCCTTGTATTAGTGACATTACTCGCTTTACCTAAGTCCGATGCTAAGTTATACTCGGAGATGTACTACAACAGTTACTTCGTTTGCTTGAATAGAGTTGAAATTGGCTTATATTAAATCAAAAATCCCCGTTAACTAAATAAAAAAGTCGACTATCAAAATGTCAATTTCATATCCGCTTGTATTAATTACAGTTAATGTAAAAATAAAACCTGTAAGCCTTAATCAATAAAAATAAATACCTCAGATTGAACTTTGTAACACCATTCTACCTTTTCGCCTACGAAATAAATGAATAACTCTTCCGTATATGTGTATTTCGATATTTCGGCTTTTATTTTTTTTTTTGACACGTCAGCTAGCGACAAGAAGAAAGGAGAGGATCAGTTAAATACTCAAAATAAAAGCACAATGGGGCCTGCGGAAGAGAAAGAATGTAAACGGTGCAATAAGGACCAGGACATCTAAGATATAACAAATAATGGCGCCCGTTTGGTCGGGAGTATGAACATTCAATGAAGATCTGGTTGGTATTGCATACAGCTTCGTGATTCAGATGAAGATGAACTAAGGGAGTTAAATAAAAACGAAAACACAGGGGAGGATAATAACGACGCAAACAAATAATAGAGATTACAAAGGAATTTCGTAGAATAGGAAAGTTATAAAACCAAGGGTGAGTAAGAAGATTTGACTGGATGGGGACAGATGAAGAAATAATTGTTAGAGAAGGAAGAAGTATAAATATCTGACCAAAATCTAGTACGAAAATTTAACCACAAGAATATGGCAAGTTGGAAGCGGGAATTTTATCGAAATAGAGGCATGAGAAAGAAGTAACTTTCTAGCCAAAGGCGCAGAGAGCAAATCAACGTTGATGAAGTGGCGAACCTAGAAGATCGTAATGGAACCGAAAACGAAGAGCGAAAAAATCGTAGAAGTGAGTAGGAAAGTGAAAACAGCTTGGAGGGTAGTAGCTATGGAGTCGGAAATAATTAGATAGAATTGGAAAGGAACGATGAGAAGATATATAGATAGTGTGGAATGCGAGATGTAAGTTTAGAGCGATAAAAATAGTGCAGAAAGAAGGAGGACGAAAAGACTCAAAGTGATCAATGTGTCCGGAAAATGAAGGAGGTTCCAACTCCACACCAGGGATCCTTGAAGAATCATCTGTAAATATGATCTTACGAGAAGAAAATAAGGGCGATTTGATGGTACACTGTGAAATTCTTGCTTGACTACAGATTTTTTGAGGAGAGATTTAGCGGAAAGAGGAAAGAAGATTACATTGCGATGATGAGAAAGAGCGGCGAAGTAAAGGGTAAGGAAGATTATTAGCTAATAACTTCATCCAGATTTGATTTTTTTTTTTTGTGGGCGCGCCAGCAGCATTGACTTAACAACAGGAAAAACTAAGCTAAAAAAAAAGCTAAATAGCTATTCGGTCCGAAATAGACGCAACAAAGGACAGCAGTGCAGGCACCACAAAAGATGAAAGAAAGGAGAGGGGATAAAGAAAGAGTTATAAGGAGTTGACAAGAGCTGACTGTATAAAAGAGAGCGTTTATTACGAAGAGCAGGACACTCGAATAAAATGTGATCAGCATCAGATATATGAGGAGGATCACAATCATCCAGATCGTCTAACCGGGGTGCACGTACTTTTAGATCGTTAGCGGAAAAAAGTAAATTCAGACGTTATCGAACAACCGACATCATTAGCGAAAGAATCGTGGCTGAAAGTTTGATTCAACTCCAAAAAGTACAAAATCGGTATCCATTAATAAAACCAAAAAAAAAAAAAAAAAAGAAAAACAGCTAAAAATTGATATTCTTACTTTCTGTTGACATCGATAAAAACTCCGTTAAAAACCCGTATTAGTAGGGTCAAACATTGAAAATTCTAACCGTTCAATTATATGATTTACCAAACTCTGTGATAAAATCGTAGAAATCATTTTGGTCTAACATCTACAAATGTGGTACTGCGAATGAGACGATGGTCTCTGCATTGAACACGTTCCAATGTAACCTGAAATAGGGGTTCGTTCTGGTTATTCGGTTAATTTTGGGTACGTACTTCATTAAAGAAAAGGACGATGGACAGGCTGTCCTGGAGACGATTGGTGCATCGTGCGAACCAGCCGCAAGGCTGACACACAGATGATGACTTTAAATTTAAATGTTGAAACGGATAAAATTACGTTACGTTAATGTGAATGTAATATCAACTGAATAGAACAGGGTCACTTGAATTTAGTTTAAATTGGAAGCATTTTATTGACGAAGCTGGACAAAATTTAAAGCTTATATGTCGCATTAATTTTTCACTCTTTTATAATTGACAATTCTCGATTGCTCGAAATTCAAATTCCTAAATTACCTAAAGCTTCAACAAAATTATCATTTAATTACGACTTTCTACACGTAAAATGATTGTTTAAACTTTAGAAAAAAAAGTATACGACTTAATCGTGCAATTGACGAAACTGGAACGTACAAATAAGAACATCGTTTGAAATTGAGAAATAAATCGATATGCTGCTATCGCTATTTCTATCTCCGAAATTACATTTAGAACATATTTTAAACTAGTAAAGACCCACGAACTTTCAACGAGGCAAAATTGATCGTGTTAACACGATGATTTTTACATATATATATATATGTATGTATAGATGTGTATGCGATCGGAGAGAAAAAACGAAAACGGGCTATTTGTAAATTAGTGTCACCGATAAATTTCAATTTGTTGTCGGAAACAAGCTCGCCTCTTCAAAGTGAGTCTAATTTTTAACGTACTCGGAACACCATAAATTTAATGGCGACTACTAGAATTCGGCCAGTTTATAGCCTCTGTTCTGCGACACCGCTTTTATATCTATTGACCACTTTGTTTGATTGGATGACAATGTGTGGCCGCTTAGACCCCACACTCAGTTTCTATTCACCCCCTCTGCCCAAATGGACACACAGCTCGTACATTATAACACTGCCGCCTTACAACGTTCCCATGCGAAAGTGCCAAAGTTTATTCCTTCCTCTCCTCCTACCCGTAGCTACACACGAATATAATACCACTTCTGAAAAAACTGCAGTGTACATATAGTAGATAGAAATGAAAATTTTCTTACTTATATTCCGTTAATTTATATTAATTCTCAATGTCGTCATTTAATTATTATTAAAACTGAATATTTGCCCCTCAATTAAAATTTATTTCGTTAAAAGCATTGGCGCGGTATCATCTTCGCTAAATTGATGGAGCACTTGAGAAGGAATTTACGTGATTTGCACGTTTACATGCCGAGAAGGAAATCTGAAATGCCCTTCAACTTATATGTCAAATGCGCGGGAATAAAACTCGATATTTCAAAAATCAAAGCATGCCTATTCAGAATAAATTCAGCGTATAAAACAGGCCTTGCTCTGGTGTGACTCTTGGTACGGGACACGGTGACAACTGTGTTTTGCAATAAGTTAATATTCATTCGTTGTAGCATACTGCGTCGTTGAAATGATTTTTAACTTATATTCAGAAGTATTATCGCCTTTTGGTCATGCACATTAATTATTACGTTCGTTTAGTAAATTCATCCGCCGGCCATGTAAAGCGATAAACGCCTCTTTCGCAATACAGATCGTGACCGAAATGCAACCAGGCTAAAATAAATTTTTCTATTTCACTGGAATATATTATTAAACATGCTTTTTTACCGTGGAATTTGTTTTTCAATGTTACCAGCCATTATCCGGTAATTGAACTGGGCGAATTTTTTGGAGGTAAGCATAATTGATGTAAGTTAAATCTCCCAAACTCTAGTCAGTTACTGCTTTTTGTCCACGGTCGTGTATTGCAATAAGCAACATGTGTAGGTGGAATATAAATATTGTATCATAAACAGCTTCATTTTCAATCAAATTTAAACTTACCCTAATAAGTTTTTGCGAATTTTGACCATGACCGACCAGAAATTTTTTTTTAACCAAAATATGTGTTTTTTAGGGGTCTAAAATGTATCTAAAAATTCCGGTTTCATTTTTGTGCTGATATATTTTCATTGGTAAAACACATGAATAATGTTAAAAGTGTCATTTGAAGGGTAAATGTTAACGAATTTTTACTTGTAACGATTTTTTTTAAAATTATTATTGAAAAAAAAGTATAACAGCTTGCGTTTAAGTCCGCAACACAGTGAGAAGACATTTTCATGTTTTCCCTTAAAAGAAGAGTAGGCTTTGTACAGCCATTCAGGCGTCCGCCGACATTAGGATGTCGTTCGCTTCGTGGCCTCCTTTGACATTAAAATTATCGCCGTGCAACCTGTGATTTCTTTTATACATATTATATCGCAACGTATAAAGCATTTCGAGATCGGACCTACGTACTGCACCTGTAATTTCCTTCATACATACTATATTTCAATGTATTCGCCAAAATATATATTTAAAAACTAACCAAGTACAAGGTTCCTTATTTACATCGTTATCATTAGGGGTGGTAATAGTGAGCAATGGCCAATGGTGAGAAAAGTACGACACGTAAGCTAACGTTTTTATACGTTCGATACGTTTCGAGCAAAGATTCCGTCGATGCACGTCATATTTGTCGAGAGGTGGTCCACCGAATTCTTACAACCGAACGTTTCATTCATGAATTGACGGAATCGCAATCCCTCGTCCAAACGGAAATTTTATTTCATCTATAAAGAGAAACTTACAGCTTGATCGAGTACGGCACGAGGTATCGCTTGAAGAACTTGATCTTATCGTTGAACGTTGTCCCGTTTGAGAGGTAGGTCGAAAAAAGGTAACACAGGCTGTGTCCATCGATCGTCGTTTCGGCTATATATCACCGACGTCCTTTTCGTGGGAAATGTTGGAATGGAGGAACGCACAGTGTACACGCCGCAACGGTTTACACGAGACTAAAGTTACATTTAATTTATAATTACTACGGTAATTGTTTTGTGCGCACTCAGCAAATGTAAACAAGGAAATGACGTGTGAAATACACAAACCTACGATCTTCACAGGTCTTTATAATAGGAAACACTTCTCCCTTTCATAACGCTTTTCGAGTTTATATGCCAAAGTAAAGACATGAAAATATTAGTAATCAGTCGAATCGAAGTAAAGAGACATGAAATTTTCGTAACGCTTTTCCGTTACGCTCCATTTCGTAACGCTTTTTGAGTTCATGCGCCAACGTAAAGACATAAAAGTGGCAAAAACAAAAAAAAAAAAAGCAAACAAAACAGACTTGTTTTACCGAAAAAACTAATTACGATAAAAAACATGTTCGTTTTTCAAAAAAGTTGTGTGCCAACTCGCACGAAGAAGGCGGCGGCGCGGATTATATAATAATGAAGTTCGCATAACATATCGTAATTATTTTTATTAATTTAGTTACCTGGTAAGACTCGTGTGTCGGCACATGTATTAGTAATTATTTCATAAGCTGTAATGTTTTATCATTTAATGCAAATACAAATCCTTTCTTGCTTCTTTTTATACATGTAATAAAGAGTTATTAGTCGTTTAGGGTAAAATGAAAATGAAAGAGGTGGTTTTATCAGGGGATATCGTAAAAAATTGACAAGCAGTGTGAATTCATCTTTTTTCTTCGCGATTATTATTTTCCATGTTTCTCATATTTCATAAAGTTTAAATAAAATTTAATAATTATTCAACTCTCAGTAGACACGAGCAGTGTGTCCTAACTCGTATCCGCATTGGACACACAAACTTGACCCATTCGTTCCTCATATTTAAAAAACCGCCCAACCTGTGTCAACGCTGCAACGTGCCTATATCGGTGAGGCATCTTTTGATCGAGTGTAATCACTACCAGCAGGCCAGACAACAAGCGGGTATTACCAACGGCCTTCCAGAGATGTTTTCGGACGCCGAGAAGTGTAAAAAAATCGTAGCCTTCCTCAAAGACATCTCTGTATTCCAACTGATCCAGCTTCCCCAGCCTTCAGCTAATTTTTTGATTTTTTTTTTTTTGTTCCGCTCATTTTCAAATATTCAATATAAAATTTTATAATTATCTGTAAAACCGTAGTCGCTAATGACCTTGTAGTCCAAAAGCGACTTGTAAATATAATAAATAACAAAAAAAAAAAAAAAAAAAAAAAATATTAGTATTATTATTAATTGGAATTATAATTAATTCGCGCACTACGCGAAAGCCATTTAAACTACTTATAATTAAAATAGCGCCATCACTATAGGGTGATTTTATTGTTTCCGCTTGAATAACCGGTAGGATAGAGGCAGTTGTTTTTTTGTTTTTTTTGTTTTTTTTTGAGACTACTCAATTTAGCGGTTTACAAATTACCTATTATACACTTCTTTCGGTACAACGATCATTTTTCTATCCTTCAGAATAGTTTACATATCGGAGGAAGGGGAATTAGAAATATATTAAAAAAGCTGGTCAAATGGAGAATAACTTGTTCGAGAATTTCTAGCTTATGCCGCGTAATTACTATATAAATTCGCCATTAATGCGAGCGCTTTAATCGATCGGGATTTTGCAATTGCTGATTTTCGGTATCTCGAAGTCACTTTCACTGATAATATGCTACGCGGATGATGCACTTTTTCTCCTAAAATTTCACGCAAAACCAAAACTACCGCTACCGTGGCTACACACTACCGACCAGATATTTCAATTTAATCAGTCCATTAGGTAATTTCCGTATTGACGACACGTTTTTTTGTTGTTTTTTTTCGACTGTTCCATCGCGAATAACTTTGCTGCGCTCCCGCTCATCGGTGCCGCCGTTACACGTGTTGTACACAATGTGTGCTATATTCCATTGTGAGCGAAAAATTAGACGTCACCGGTGATTGCAGTAAAGACCGGATTAATGACGAAGCGAAACCGTTAACAAGAATAAGGATTACAAAGGTCGATTTGGATTTGACGGAGGTCTAGTTTTTTAATATAGTAGAGCTAAAAAATAATAATGGTAACAATGACGAAGAATAAGCGAGCTCGTCGGCGATCAATAGAACCTCGCTCGATGTTACTTAGGCTCGGCTTAATGTGAGGACAATTATAGCGGGACGCTATTGTGGTTGCGCGCAGATTAGATACCGACCTGCTGACAGCAGTAATGCTGTTATCGGATGTTTAACGTTAGTGACGTGCCACTTCGCTTGTTAGCTAGCTGCAACAGAAATTATAGACAGGTAGCAGCAACACAGAGAGTCGCACTATTTTCTTCGCTCCTTCTCTTGCGAACGTTCGGACCGGCATCCAGGTCGACGCCGGCGGTAGCTTCGTGCAGGGGCCGAGTCGTTGCCGTTAGGTGCCCTCTTAATTTTCGAAATTGCCAACTCATCAGCTCGGGCCTCGGCCGTCTAGTATCATGTCAGATCACGGCGCTAAACAAGACGCGAACGGTGTAGGTCGACGCGGCCCGACACAGCGACGAACCAAAGAAAGCGGAAGAAAATAGCGAACAAAAAACGGTCGACCAACGCCGATAATAAGCCTGTCGATCGGCCGAAAGAAAAGAAATATGCGAAAGTTGCCTACCCCTTTAACTGTGCTCATTCGGGGTGAAAATCAGCAAGGGTGGTCTGTCTTTATGAGGCCATATCGGATGCTCATTTGTAACGCTTACCTGGCGCATGCAGCTCCCGCTCCGTCTCCCGCCATCTACACACCCCTCGATACCGTAATAAAAGTGTACAGCGCGACCGAACTCTACTTCGCAGACGTGCTAGGTCGCACCGGCTGACAATAGCAGCTAATAATGCACCTTATGTTCCTCCGAGTCACTCTTGTAAAACACCGACACGGCTCTGCTGCGAGAAACAAAAATAATAAAATTACCCGAACCGAGCCAACTTTTCTCCTATTCCTTACCAGCAAAAAGCGTGTAACCTGATTCAGACATTGTTACATTCTCCAATTTCAATATCTTAAAATCGCGTCAGCAGTCGCGGAATGCTGATCCATATTTATTGTTCTTCTTTCTCTGCACACTTAGGTAGGTGTCCCACAGGAAAATATTTCAACCAAAAAAAAAGGGCACTCCGTAACGAAATCCGTAACGAAATCCATAACGTTGCGTCTCACGTATGTGACGTTCGATTCATCTCGATGATGACGCGTGATATAGACTCTCTGGCATCTGAAGATCACTCGTATAGAGTCGATCACGGCGCCGGGCCATAAAAAAATCGTATAACGAAAGAGAAAAAAAATCGGTAACGAAATCGGTAACACTTTTTTTTTTTGTTTTGTAGGGAAATTAAGTTAATAAGTTTCCGAAGAATTGAAACCGACTTTTCTTAATATTATCTAAGTGCAGAGGGATGACGACCTGATCGAATCTTTAACGAAACCAACGGCTACATGGAAATCTTGTAATGAACATTTATGTGATTAATTTATTTTTCGTCGCCGCTCCTTGCGGGACATTTATTTTATTGTACAGAGAAATTTATGTTTTCAATGTCTTCTTTATTACACTGATACCTTTTTCATCCAGCGGCGTTAAAGCGGTTTACTACTTCAATACCCTCAATTTCACGTATTGTTAAGCAGTTATTCTCTAGACGGTCGATGATCATTATTTTGGTTTTGGCTTCATTAACTAGGAGGCCATATTCCGCACTGATTTCTACCAGTCCATCCAGAATATATATGATATTTACTCCACGTTGTTTGCTACTAACGTGGTATCATCCGCGTATCGGAGATTAGAGATATACATTATACCAACCGAGATACCTCTATCCCAATTGACTGTAGCATTTATTGTATCGATTTGCAATATTCTGCGAATTATGAATTCACCATACAAGTTAAAAAGTAGCGATGAAAGGGTACAGCCCTGGCGTATACACCGCCGCGCGGGATAAAACTCTTTCGAGTAAATTCCATTATTTATCCGGACTTTTGCTGAAGTTTTTTCATATAGCTGCTTGATCAGCCATACTAAATGTGCTGGTATATCCATTAATACGCGACCACATTTTCCGACCAATGCCATACAGTCGAAAGCTTTCTTATAATCGACGAAACGGAGTGGATACTATATTCACGCGCTTTTTCAATAAGTAATCTAAGATTGAGGATCTGTTGTTCCCCTTCCTTTTGTAAAACCAGCCTGCTCTGGCGGAATCTGAGTGTGCATCAGAGAATACAAACGATCGTATATAATTTTGATCGTCACTTCGCTTACATGCGGTATCCAGTGAAATAGTCCGATAGTTTATTTTCTCGTGCAGAGTAATATAGATCGTCTGACACCATTCCTGCGGGGAAACCAAACGGCGTTACAGATGTGGTAAATTATTTTTGTAATTTTTTCGCCGGCGGCCTTGAAAACTTCAGCGGGGATACCATCGAAGCCTTATTTATCTTTAGATATGTGTAATAGCTTTCACAACATTTTCCAGCAAAATTTCTGGTTCCGGTTCAAGAAAATCATTGTGAAGTACAATATTAGCGATTCCATTTTCATCCGCGGCACTGTATAATTTGGCGCAGTACTTCCACCATGCCTCAGCCACTTCTTCCTAACCATATGGTTTTCGTCGCGCAATATCAGCTTCCTCATTTTAAATTCTCTCGCTACTAGACGTACTTTCTTAAAGAGGAAACCTGTTTCAGTTTTCTCAGCGTGCGATTGAACCTCTTCTTCGCAAATAGATGATAGATGTTTATTTTTTATCTCTGCAACTTAATTCATTAATTATCTAGCTCAAGTGTTTTCTCTTCTCTTCGCAGTGGTCACACCCACGAGGCAAGTTTCGTCGTTCTTCAGTGGCTGCTATCGTTTCGTCTGAGAACCAATGGTTCCATGTTTTGGTTGATTTGCACGGTTGCGACGCATAATAAGCTTGCTGTATTTTTGCTGTTTTAACTCAGCCCATTGTTGATCAGGTGATATTCCGTCAGGTTGTCTTTTAGGTTGCGCTATTCTGTTCAAGGCTAGTTTGAAAGTGTCTGGTTTTGTAATTCTTATTCTCGGGTTCATTCTGCATTTTTCGGGCGCGTGGAGTCTCAACCGGAATTCCATCATCAGCAGACCCACATTCTGCAACCTGTACCCCGCGGGGGGGCCTTTAGTTATAATCCGATGTAAACAGTCTGTTTTACGACTTTTCATTAGAAGTGGTAAATTTTTCATTAACGAATCGATACTAAAATCGATTATTCGACGACCACATTTTAGAAAACTGAAATAGGCAAGTATTGGGTTCTCGGGCGCACCTGCAATTCGTAATTACTATTCTATTTTTAAATCGAAGTTTTCACGTCCGATACGAACTCACAGTAGTAAAGAAATAATTTCGAATAAAAATATATTATACATTTTTTTTTCCAATACTTGACTGAAACGTAAAAATTCACGATTACATTTAATTCGATTAATCACCGTCAGTCCTCTTCAACGTTCTATAATATGACTGGTGTGTAATTTCATTCATCGTCATCTTCCGTCATGATACGTGCAAATAACGTACGATCAAAATGTTCAAGTTGTTTCCTCTTTTACTTTTAATTTTACTTTTAATTTTACTTAAATATAGGTTTTTATTTCTGCGCACTATACAAAATCCTAATAAGACGAACCACCAAGTCGTAGTCTTACAGATTATTTCTTATATTCAGTCAGCGCCTTTTTTAAGAGACCAATCAAATTGATATTCTAACTTATTTCAACTTTTCCAAAAAGAATTCCAAATGGGTTTTCTTTGAGTGCGGAAGAATGAGCGCACCGACCTGGTCATCCGCAGTCGACCACCACAATATGCTCAATGCTCTGCAGTGCATACCATTCACAGAATTTGTTATCCGGCACGATTTTTTTAGTACAATAGAATCATAATCGTAGTTCAGATCAGGAACAAATTGACCGACATCCGTTCAAACATTCCGTCCGCAGCAACAACCTACTAACTACTGGTCTATTTAGTCTGCCTGACTGGAGATGATTCCAGTCTTCATATTATTACGAACCAGTCAAACAAATGACCAGTTACGTAATAAAAGTGTTTCCTTTAAAATCTACAAATCTCTATCGAAAACTCAAAGATACACTCTAAGGAAAATTCTCAGAATAGTCACAATTTCATATTTACCTTTCAAATTATTATTATTATTTATATAATTCTACAAGATTTGCAACGATTTTGGCAGCAGCTCAAGAAAAACGAATTCTACAATTTATTATATACAAATTACAATTAAAATTTCAATTTATCGCATACATATACACCCATACATAAAAATAATCATAATATTTTTATTATCTAGCCTGTATTGTCTGACTATCCAAATTCTGCATCCCTTGCCGATTATTCCTGGTTATATTAATAATTCATTCGATCGCTTCTGAAACAGCTGATATCTTCGTTGACTCTATATCATTAATTTCTGGAGTATTTGTCTGAATTTATGTAATCTATATTATTTACTATCGATAGGACGCATTGATGAAAATAAGCAATATAATTTTTCTTGCTTTCGGTTTTAACATAAATATTTTTATATAACTAATTCATTCAAAATAATACTACCGAATTTATAACGGATTCGGTGAAAAAATAAAAAATTTGACCGAGTTAAATATAAATGAAAATTAGAATGAATATCTTGAAAAGAATGAATAGAATGAATGCCTTTAAAATAAACTTATTCTACGTGATAGTACGGCTAGCTAGAAATTATAAAAAATAATTGGCCAGAAAAATATTAAAATTAATACGAAAACTTTTATTTTATTATTATTATTATTATTACTACAACATCTGAGAATTTTCCTGAACTTCTTGCTGATACTTATTATAATTTCCCGTTATGCCCTGTTATGGCTAAAACGCCATAATATGCAGCTGAAACAATTGACAATTCTCTGACATTATAACACTAAACGCACTTTCGTACATTAAATTAAAAATAATTTTATATCTTTTCTCTAAAAATTTTAATAAACACGTAAAGAAGCCAATTTAAAAACTGAGCTGGTGCGATTTTCTTTATTTCGAATAAAAATATTTACATGTTTACACATACACTTTATTTTTTACTGCAGCCGTTTCAATAAAAAAAAAAGTGAACAACGAACTCCGGCGTAATTAGGTAATAGGTTTTTAATTTAATTTATATAATTCTGTATGTAACGGGGTGTGTGTGTGTATCACGATTTTTAATAGCCGACTACTTTTAAATGCAAATTTCTTTCAGTACAGAGTTGGGTTAATACAAAAAACACTTTCAGGGCCACTGTAAATATTTCTCTCGACCTTTCATCGCGTACCGCAACTTAAAATGAAAAAAAAAAAAAAAAGGTTAAAACGAAAACTAAACGAAACTGGAATGTAATAAAATCGTCTAAAGCGATCGCCATCAATCGCTACAGGTCGATTTCTGAGCCATTCTTTCATATTTCTAGACTCATTTTTAAGTCGGTGGTTGTTCGGTCAATTAGTTAAAGGTACTAATTTAAGGAAAACTGCTACTCGAATAATCTGGGGCATAAAAAATAATGAGTTTTGTGATGGTTTCTCGGCCAGAGCGGCGATGTGGCATCATCGAAAGTATCATAAAATCGAATAAAATGTGTCTCAGAAGACAACGAAAAATGCATTTAGCGGTTTCACTCAGCGGGTTACGAGTATCGTAAAGATGTCACAGCTAGCTGCAACTTGCAACGAACCGATGGAAATTTGGCGCCGTCGTCGATACAAGTCATTTCGGCCGGTTCGGTTTCCGTGTGTTGGACCAAATGACACGAGAGGTTCGCTTTTCGACTTGCACCGTTGCTGATCGGTGCAAGTAAAACAAATTTCATGCCGTACGTGTTCGTGAGGCAACTCAAGACGCGGCGTAATAAAACAGAGGTAGGGTGCCATCCGATCATTCGAAAAACCTTTAATTTTACCTTTACGACTGATTTAAAAGCCGCTGCTCTTTTGAAATAACAGACCAACAGATCCTCGCCGCCTGCCTACATCGTAGAGACCAGTCGCAATAACGATTTTCGAACTAATCGAAATCGCTATTAAATTATCAATTTATACGCGTACGCTCCGGATCCACCTTAATACAATGTGCGCTGACAGTCAACTTGGAGATTCCGGCATTTCACTTTGACTAACCGCGATATATAATTAAACCAAACGATCGGAAAGCCGCGAAAGATAACAGAACCAGTTTTAGGATGAGCAATCACACACAGATATATATATATAGGTATGCCATATATATATATGCTGCTAATGTCTTTTAACTTATTTTCTTATTTACATCTTTATGTGAATGTCTCAGGTCACATAATACATATGTATATATATATATATATGTGTGTGTGTGTGTTGGAGATGCGTATGAACTGCTTTAATATCTGCTTGAAGGAAAAGAAAATTTTACAAATTTGCCCATTTCTTTTTCCGTTAACTTAGAGGATAAAAGATGTATATTTAAATGGTAATAGCAGCGTTATAAACGTATTACCGTGCTTAAAACCGTACAAATAGGCACAAAGTGCCAAGGAAGAAAGTTTAGTTGCAACAAATCATTTTATATTTTATCGCAATTAATTAAATTATCGCTGTAATTTCCATCCCAGACAACCATCCCCAACAAATTGTATTGAATGAATGGGCCTTTTTACTTATATAAATAACAAGTTTACATTGTGCACCATTATCAATCGTATCTGTTGAAAAATCTTTCAGTGCTGAGAAACAGACTATCGATGAGACTAATAAACCAGGATGGGTAAACCCTTAATCAGCTTAATTAATATAGAAGGCCCTGATCAATTCAATAATGAACAAATTAGCGATAATAATAGGTTTCGCAAAACAGGGAAACCGTTTCGACCAATCCCACTAATATAGATTAATGAGTATTTACCTTGCCGTTAATTTAATTATATTATTTCGATAAAACATTCTCGGTAATAAGTTATGGCCATCAAATACGGTTTGTACTTTTATTTTTTCATTTGTATCATTTATGACCTCTGTCAAAGTATGTCAGTAAAATGTTATAAACAGTGGTCCCGGGGGATTTTTCAATAAAATCTAATAACGCTTGTATTTATTATAAATGTATAGTGTCGGATATAGTACATAATGGATATAATTTTTTTAGTTAATTACATTTTTATCGTCATTTTGAGCCTGCTTCCTCATGAGAAATAAATTTCATACCCGCATCCAGGCTATATACAAGGGTGTGCTATATTATATAATTCCCTACCAGAGTCCTTCAAAATTCAACTGTTCTGTTATAAAAAAAAAAACGTAAATATCTTTTCAAGTATATTAAGGGGAATTCTGCTTGAGGGGAACATGACGTAGAATACGTAAATGAGTGGCCATTTCAGACCTTTATAATTCGCTTGGAACTTGACGTTGACTGGACTTCGACATCGATATGATAAAATAATAACATAACAAAGGTAACACACACTATCTACATATCCTGGAATGTGTGTCTATGAGGCTGTCCATATCTCTGTATACACATCTGTATACACATGTCCCTAAGTATATCTTATAAGTAAGTGTTATTATATTTGTAAACATCTATATATGTGCATGTGAATGTACGTATTTAGATATTCATATTAGTGGACCCATTGGGAACTTATGCGGGTATATGTGTCAGTGTAGCCATATTTAGGGTGTGGTGTACATGGTTTTGTATGTGTAGTCCGCGTAAGTTGCAAACAAAGCATTACCATCTAGAAACAAAACTGCTAGATTAGTAAATCATGTCAAAGGTGCTGTCACTCTGAGAGAAAAAATTCCGCAAATAATTTCGAAAAAGTTATGCGTGTATTTGTATAATAGTAAATACAACATAACGAAAGCACCGTTGAAGGACTGCTTAATTTTATACTACTCATTAAACTTCTTACTATACTGTGAACCTCCACAATCTTTGACACCCGCTTAAGGGTATGCAACTTCCATTTTTTTTTTGGTCGCAGATGTAATTCTTAGTTGTTAAAAACCTAAATTTCCAATCCAATAAAAGTTCATTTAATAATCTTTCACCACTGTCTATAGTGTAGTATAGTAGCACATTTATTAGCGGACGTCGTGGTAATTTACGCAATTATTTAGTAAAATTCAAAATTATCGACAGCCCAATGTGTATAGAGTGCTTAGATGATAGTAAAAATTACACTGCCAGCCACACGATATTCGGATGTGCTAAATAGGAAGGTTACAAAAGAAATTTTGAATTAATGAAATGAAAAAAGGCGTTACGTTTCTTACCAAAAACAGACTTCAAAAATTAGTCAATTACCATATCTATACACTTCAAACGTTAAAAATTCTCCGATTATATATATTATTGTTTATAGTTTAATAGCGATATGGAGATTCAGTAGCACCGCATCTTATGACGATAGCCGAATTTTTTAAATTTTCGGTAACATTCGGTCCGATTAAATTTAGCTATCCAGTATTAAATGAATAAAGGTCTACGAATTAAAATTAAAAGGATTCAGTCTAGTTCATCTTCACCGTTCATATCCAGTATCGCTGCTTAATATTAGGCCATTTTTCGTATTCAGTCAAATCTGATTGCTTAGTTGTTTCCGCGTTTTCCCTTTTTCCTAGTTTACTTAATCAGTGAATTGATCCTTTTTTTTCCCCGCGAAAAACACCGGAACCCGCCTGCCCGCAGTGAGTGTTGTTACATATTGGGGTTTCTTACGTAGAAAAAGAAAAAAGCCCTAATGCTCTGCGAACGAAAAAAAAAGGTGTCTCTTCGGTGAACGCATTTTTCTTTTTTTTCTTTTTTTTTTTTTTTGAAATTTACTATAAATATAACACCACGACTCCTTCCCAGCGGTCAGTCTCCGATTCTTAGTGTATAAAGACGCTCGGCTTTTTTTGGTAAGAAAAACTTTCCTATCATTTGAAGTGACGGGGAAGCGAGACTGGACCAAAAGGTGTGCAACGGAAGCGATTATAAGTGATTATCGTTTTTCAACAATCACGAAACGGTTACGTGAAATGTAAAGCGAGAATTACAATCGCTACTGTCGCAATAAGGGGCTGCCGAGGGATATTTATGAGATAGGAGAAGGTGCGCTAGTTGGCTCTGCGAAGAATTTGAATAATTGCTCTAGGACCGTTTTTCCTTGGTGAGCCACAAGCAGAAGTTACGCCGTTTGCTGCAATATGTCCGATCCGTGGGAGTGCGATTGAATGCGTGTGATAAGCTCTAATAGAGACAGGAAATCACGCTGTGACAGCAGATGGCTGACCAGTCAGCAGGATACTCTTCAGCCGAAATTGTAGCCGATTATTTGTGTTGTAAGGTGATTGTGCCAAATAGACCAAAACCGCTGCCGCCGTTCACTCGCGTACTTTGCCACGTAAAGTAAATTAACCTAAACAGAACAATGGAACAATCGATTATCTCTGTGCAGGAAAGATGTACAGTTTTCTCGCCCAACCGTATTTCACGGCATTTATCTGCGCCTTCGACTGCAATGATCTGCCATGGTTTCTCTATTTGTTTTGGACCGTCCCTAACCAGCGCTAAACGAAACAACAAAACCAGCCGAAACTCGGTATAATTGCATTAACGATCGATGGAAAATAGACGCTCTTCTGGTGTTACCGCAGAGGATAAGTTTTGTAACGTGCTATACAGTACGCACTGAAAGTCTACGAGAGCGTTCCTTTTTTTAATTCACAATAAACTTATAGCACTTAGCGTGAGCAACGCTCTTAATTAATCGTTCTAAAATTTGATGTTTCCTTTATCATCGATACCTTTGAGCCATCTCGCTATCATCAAGCAAAAGATAGATTAGGAATCGTTGAAAGTACTGCTTGCTAAATATTAATTATAATAATTCGAAACAAACTACAAATGTGACAAACAAAATTTAAACGTATAAACGGTATTGTATACTACTTAGAATCAGCTGAAAATTAATAGTGAAAATAAAACCAGACAATGCGCGTGACTAGATTCTAAAAACGCGCACAGAAGTCAATATGAGAAACAGAGTGATTCCATATTGTTCCCAATTAACGCTTTGAACAATATGGAAATACTGTCTGATTTTCATATTGATTCACTTTAAGAGTGGTTTTAATTTTGTATTCTTAGCTGACGGTGGGCTATGAAGCGTTTCTAATTAAGATATGTGTACAATAGTCCCGTTTATAAATTTTGTTTACTACATGTACATTTGTATTTTGTTCTGAAATACGTAATGAAAGTTACAGTTCTGCAACAACTGTTAAGTATATTGCGAATTTTTTATTATCTAATTACGTATCTTATTATACAACTACAGTAAATACTTCGCGGACGATGAAGTGCACTAAGAAAGATCAACAATGGATGACAGACGAGATCTTGAATCTAATGGAAACAAGGCGGAAAAACAAGAATAATCCGAATGTCTATAAAGAAATAGAACAAGAAATAAAACGGAAAATAAGAGAAGCAAAAGAACAATGGATGAATGATAAATGCGAGAGATTGGAACAGTTGCAAGAGACACATGACGAATTCAGTTTGCATAAAGAAATTAGAAACATTACTGGAATATTTAAACGTAGAACAACGGCGAACATTATAACTGACACAAATAACAAAATCGTAGTAGATAAAATGAAGCAGACAGATATATATATATGGGGAAGATACCGCGAGGAAATGTTTAAAGATGACAGGAGGGAAGTACGAAAAAATAAAAATCTCGCAGGCTACGATATAATGAAATGTGAAATAATGGATGCAATAAATAAAACAAAAAACAGAAAATCTCCTGAGCCAGACAATATTCAAGCAGAAGTAATAAAATTACTTGACGAAGAAAACATCCAAGTATTACTTAATATTTTTAACAAAATGTACGACTCTGGCGAGATAGTCAACGAGTGGCTGAAATCAGTATTTGCTAGAATCCTAAAGAAAAATAATCCGAGGAAATGTGAAGACTACACAGACTTATTAGTCTAACGAGTCATACGGTAAAAATTTCATTAAGAATAATACATAAACGGATATTTAATAAGTGTGAAGCAAACATAAGCGGGGAACAGTTTGGTTTTCGCAATCGACTAGGCACACGAAAGGCGTTGACATACATTCAAATTCTGGTACAAAGATGTCTCGAACAATAAAAGGATGTACACCTATGTTTCGTTGATTCCGAACGTGCCTTCGATAATATCAAACACAACGAACTAGTACAATGTTTATAAGAAGCGGGAATAGATGAAAAAGACAGATAATTGAAAATCTATATTGGAATCAAGTGGCATATGTAAAACTGGAGAATGAAAATACAAATGAAATACGGATTGAAAAAGGAGTCCGACAGGGTTGCATACTTTCACCCACACTGTTTAATCTCTATTCAGAAGTGACGTTTAAAAATGCTTTAGCAAAAACAGTTCTAAAGGAATAAAGATTAACAGCCAGATTATAAACAACGTACGGTATGCACGGATGATAAGAGTTTTGATAGCGGACGACAGCGAATATGACCTAAAAAATTTGGTTAACAGAGTAATGTTCCGGAATGGGAATAAAAATTAAAAAGAAACCAAAAATTTTGGTAGTCAGTAAAAATAACTCAGAAATAACAGCTAACGTTAGAATTAACAATTATGCAATAGAACAAGTTTCAAATATCTCGCGGTTGTAACTTGTCGAATAAATGGAATTCGGAATACGAAATTAAGAACTGAACAGGCTCGAACGACTTTTATGAAAATGAAAAATTTATTTATAAACAAATCACTGAACTCAGTGGCGTAGCGTAGGCTTTCGCCGCCTGGGGCCGACCGGAAATTTGCCGCCCCCTCTATATTAATTATTAGTCACATAAATGAGTAAAAGTCAAATAAAGCAGCTTTAAATTTTTTTATTAATTAAAAATGTATTTTGCATGTTTTTTTCATAGCAAAATCTTTTTTACAATTATCAATATCAATGTCAGAATAGCTAAATTTGATAGCCTCAACGTGGACATAGTCGATCTGAGATAATTTTTGATTAACTTTAGTTTAGAGAAGCTTCTCTCGCAACTGGCATTACTGATGGCAGATGTTAAAAAAATTCTCAGCATTATGACAATGTTTGGTAAGCCATCTTCAAGTTTGGACTCGATAATATATTTTAATAAACCTAGAGAGCCGGACTTAATGGGCTCTTTTTTACAATCTGGGTCTGTTGTAGCTACGAAAGCTCGTAAACGTATGCGCTCAAGTTGAAATTGTTCTTTATTAATGTCTGGAGGAGCTTGATGTAAGTTAAGTTCGTCCACGCTCAATATCACTACAGGTCTTAAAAAATCATATTTTTGCGCTAGATTCTGCAGCTGTTGGAGTCTTTCTCGAATTTCAGCAATTACTCCGTCTATTGAAGAAAACATTGTTCGCCTCAAGTCATCTTTGAACGATATCTCAACACCTTTACTTCCGTCGCCAAATATATGCTTCCTCCTGATTCATCTTGAGGGTTCAAAAGAAATTTCAAGCTTTTCACATAAACTTTTGGTAATATCTTAAAGCGTCATCCACGTATTCCTCTCGCTTTTCTTCCAGTGCAGTCTGTAAAGCACTTATTTTCTGAGCACATTGATGCATATTTAGTCCCTCTGTTTGAAAATTATTTTGAGCATCATTTACTTCACACAGTACCGGTTGCCAGAAGCCTAAGTAACATAAAAACGAATATGATTGCATAGCGACTAAAATAAGCTTCCTGCATCTGTCCGTGTGTTCAAGCTTTTTTTCATTTCCATCAGTTTTTCCAGTGCAGTTAAAGTTTCTTTGTAATGATGTCTAATGGAATTTACAGAATCACCTCTAGCGCTCCAACGTGTGTCCTGAACCCTCTTCAAACTTTTTCTTGTGGCTGAAAGAAGAACTTCCCACCGATGTGTCGACGTAGAAAAAAAAAGCGTAGCAGCGTTCTTAGCGTACCAAAGAAAGTCATCGAATTTACCTCCTCTGAAGCTGCATGTAGGCAAACTAGGTTTAGTGAATGGTTTGAGCAAGGAACAAATTCGGCATTGGGATTGATATCCTTTATCCGCTGTTGCACACCTGTGTGGCATCCAGCCATCGTGGTAGCATTATCGTAAGCTTGCCCTCTACAGTTCATGATGTCGAGCCCATCAGCCTTAAGTTTGCTTACTATCGTGTCACTTATACCTTCTGCAGTTTTGGTTTTCGTTTCGATGAAATCTATAAAAGATTCCTCTACTCTAACCTTCTGGTTTTCAATTATCACATATCGTAATACTTGGCTTGTTTAATCTTTGTGGGAAATATCCGGGGTTCTGTCAAAGATCACGGAATAATATTTAGCCTTTTGGACACGAGCTATAATTACTTGGCGAACTTTTTTTCCGAAAATTTCTATGAACTCATTTTGAATTTGAGGTGACATATAAGTGAGAGAAATGTTTTGGCCTATTTTTATCCTTACTAAATGCTCTCTGAGGATCGTACTTTGCTAGAAGATGCACCAATTCTAAAAAGTTTCCTCTGTTAGTACTTATGTCATCTTCCCTGTGGTCACGTAACGCCAAATTTTGTTTTGCCAGAAATTGTATAATATCAAACATTCTTATCAGAATTTCATGCCATTTTTTGGTTTCCTTTGCCAATATTTCTTGTTTCTTTTTATCAATTGTTTGTTCTTTTCGAAGTCTCTTTTCCAACTCCTTCCATTTGCAAAATTTTCCGTTATGTTGAGCACTTAATTCATGATTAGCCACCTTGGGATTTAATTTCCACCAAGTATTAAATCCGTCGGTGGAGTAAAATTTCGACGCATTTGATGGATTGGCATTTTCAAATAAACGACAAAAGAAGCAAAACAATGAAGCTTTCGAAGGAGAATATGCCATCCAAGAGCGTAAAACTTTTTCGCCGTTTGGCAATATCCGGTAAAACCAATCTCTAGTCAACCGTCTCGTCGATAATACTTTTGATGTTGTAGAGTCCATGTCTGACTGAACCGTGGGTGATACTGTTGGCTCTTCAGAGAACTCTGTATTCATGTGTTGAACAATTTCAGGACCACCTCTCTGTATCAATAGCAACCTTATGTTTGAATCTATACTTTCAGGCCATTTCCAAATGTCGCTGAAATCAATATTTTGTTTGGGTGTCGGAATTTCAGCAATCACAGCAGAACTATTTGAATCTGACAAATTCGTACTATCAATCAAAGGTTGCAAGTCGTCAGTATCGGCTATTTGTTCTATTTGAGCTACTTCTTGGATTCGAACAACACTAATCTCTGAAGAACTCACACTTGAAGGTCCTGCCGTAGACTCTAGCGAAGCTGGCGTAGACTCTGGCGTCTCCGAAAGTTTCACAAACTTCAATATAGCTCCTTCATTCTTCTTGATATTCTCCTCCTTTTCTTTCTTCTTATTCCGATAATATACTCCACTTTCTTTTGTCCTTTTCATATTTAGTTAGAGATGTGCTACAAAAGAAAAAAAAAAAATTGTTTATATATATAAAAAAAAAAACAATTTTCTGGCAAACTTTTACTGCCGATGTATTGCACATGTTTGATAATGAGCTTTTTTTACTATTTTTTTTTCGAAGGGGGCCCCTTATTCAAGATTAGTCCCGCGCCCTGTAAATCCTCAATCCGTCTGTGGTTTGAATATGTTAAATGTAACATGACTCAAAAATATCACATAACCTTAAAAAATGTTTGATTTCAGTTTATAGCAGAATGTAAAGCAATAAGAATACTATCGATTTTTACATCGTCATCGTTGGAAATGTAAACAAAATACGTAAAATATAATTCTAAGCCTTCAGAATGTGCTGCAAATTAAAAGTAGAGCAAAAAAAAATCGTAAGCAATACTTAATCATTAAAATGACAGCATTTGTTTTCGTTTTTGTGTACAAAAATACTTTTAATTTCACTTAATAGCAATCTTATAATTCCTAGTCGCCATAGTACGTTCAAAAATAGAAAACTTTTATCACATCGTAAAGAAAAGATTAAAGCGCAAGCACCTAAAACAAATAGTTTTCACTCCTAATACA
Source organism: Icerya purchasi (assembly GCA_039619475.1). NCBI lineage: Eukaryota > Metazoa > Arthropoda > Insecta > Hemiptera > Monophlebidae > Icerya > Icerya purchasi. The sequence goes on along the minus strand of CM077115.1, from coordinate 252,351,995 downwards.
TAAAAACCCACCTGTTTATGGTTTTTGCAAAAATATTCTAATTAAATCGTCTCGAAACCAGTAAATGCAGCTTGGTAAAGCTAGACGGCTGTGGCCCAGTTCTAACGCATAAGCTTGTGCGATAGAGATGCAATTTGTATAGAATTAGGTTAATGTTTCTAAAATGGCGTCGAGTTGGGATCATCGTCACATAGAAGCCATGTTTGACAATGTTAAAAATTGTTATTTATTGTTCATTTTTGTACATAAAAACTACTATACATATCGGAAAATGAATAGTTACAACTTGTATAATATTTGACCAACTATTTTTGTGCATTTGTACAGAAATATCACCTTACCAAATAAAATTTGACAAGGAAGCACTTACTTATCGATTTAAATAAATTTAATTGAACTTAATTACTTACCTATTAGGCGAACGAAAGGAAAATGAAGAACAGTGAGAGATGAAATAGTAACAATTTCTATAATATCTACACAAGAAAAACTTCGGTACTTTACACCCGTTAAATTCTATAATATTGGATGAAATAAGTATGTATGTAAAATAAAATCTCGTAATCAAACACGTGGTATCGTAAATCTAACTTCAGTTTATTACACTCGTCATCTCGTCGATTTTCTCGAAGCACTGCCGGTCTTTATAAAATCATGTCTCTCACGACTATCTCTAACCGAATACCGACGATGTTTCTAGAAAAATCTTAATGTTATTCAAAGCGGCGATTACCCTGCCTGTCTGCACTCTACGCATCAAAATCACGAACAGTGTCATAAAAAACATTTTTTTTTCTTCTAGCAGCTCAACGATGATGATCGGTTCCTTTCAACGAAACTGTTTTTGCACACTTTCTCTCTCTCCCATCAATATATATTCTCCGTCACTCATCTAATCATTGATTGTAAATTGTCGCCGCTTACTTAATTTACACACGCTTATGCAATTACAGAGTCTCCTGCATATACAGCCACAATACGTTTTTCTGAAATTCTTCACTATAATGCCGAAAACAAATCATAGATCGCGTCCCTTAAAACGCTTAGAATTTTTCGTTTCCGGAGAAATTTAGGGATAAAGAAATTATACAAACACCCTTACATATATAGAAATGTAATGTTGTGTAAAAATTTCAAGTCAATCCATCCACTACTTTTCAGGTTTTGCGGCCATAAACATACGCCGTTTCATTTTTATATATATATATATATATATATATATATGCATATATCGATTTTTTTTTTTATTTTTGAATTAAAAAATCACGGTGCTCGCCGCCGCCCCTTTTCGTATGCCGCCCGGGGCCATGGCCCCCTCGGCACCCCCCACGCTACGCCACTGACTGAACTGGGATGTTAAATTGAGAATGGTCGAATGCTATATCTGGTCAATATTACTGTACGGAATGGAAGCGTGGACCATAAATAAATCCATAGAGAACAAAATTAGCAGCGTTTGAAATGTGGTTGTATCGGAGAATGTTGAAGATATTAGATAAAATCAGAAATCAGGAAATACTAAACGGGTTGAATAAAGAGATGGAATTAGTTGAGACAGTAAAAAGACGAAAGATTGCATATCTAGTACACGTTGCGAGAAACCAAAAATATGAAATTTTAAAATTGGCCATTAAAGGAAAAATAGAAGGAAAAGAAGCTCGAGGAAGAAGAAGAAAAACCTGGATGGTGGATGCGAGGGAATGGACGGGAATTCGGATACCGGAACTAGTATGGCCGACAGAGAAATCGCTAGAAGAATAGTCGTTAACATCTAATACAGATATAGCACCAACAAGAAGAAGAAGATTATAAAACGAAATGAAACGAATAATCGGAATAACTCTAAATACGAAAAAAATGAAGGATTCGAGAATTTTAAAAGATGACGTAATTAATGCAGAGAAAATTTGTTTTACATCGACTCGCGTTACCGGTAAAAATGTATCGATTGACACGCATTGTACAGCCCTTTTCCGAATCCGTTTATATTTTCTGAAACAATATTAACTTCGCTTAATCGATATACCATTCTCAGTTTAATTTTCAAATCGCTAACAGTAATATATTTTAAAGACATTTTCTCGAGTAAAGAGATTCGTTATTATAAATGTTTAAAGCTTTCGCAGTGATTATTACATTTTTAAAGACCTGTGTGCTGATGTATTTATTTCTAACCCTTCGAATGGATTGCACCGACCATCATCAAAAAGTTAAACTTGCTAATGAGGTGGCTGGGAAACTGAGAAAGAAAAAAGAGAAACTTGCCGATTATTCGTAGCAAATCTGAAATTCAATAACACCCTTTTAGAAATATCTCCTGTTTCAACATTACGGAAGGTAGATTTAGGGAGTCCGGGAGAAAAAATAAACTTTGAAGACTACAAAACAAAAAACAAAAAAAAACAAGTTATTTTAAAGTATATGCGAGGCGAGAATTTTAGAGTATGGATTTGGTTAGAAGAAAAATACTAATTCGCAAGGATAAAGTACTGAGAACGAATAAAATTGTAAGAGTTTGTTGGAAGCCGTTACTCCGAAAAAAAGTGGTCATCCAAAAAAAGGACAACTAAAAAAGGAAAAATACGCTTTGAATGTATTAAAGGCTATACGGATGGAAAATTTAAGAACAACCGAACAAAGTCGAAGGAAAGAATTTTCAGTTTTGAATAACGTTTGAAAAGGTAAATTTTAGAAATCGGGCAGGTGTATATATGCATATGTATATATATATATATATATATATATATAAAGCTCGCTCATTTTGGCCTCGCAAGGGGCTGTGCCCCTTGACCCCTCTTGTTTACATTTTTGTCTCTTTCTCTCCTATACTTTGTATAAAATGATCAAAATTTACAACGTCATTCTTAGGCCAGCCCCTATTAAATTTTATAACGAAAAAATGCCCCAATTTTATGTAATAAAAAAAAAAAATACAACCAATAATTTATACCATAAGTTTTATTATACTGCCGAAACAACTTAACATACTAAAAAACACATATAAATAATACTTTTTTTGCGTTTCCATGGTATCATTAAATTAGCAATATATAGTCTTTACATGCCTCTCCCTGTGGTGGGACTTCTTATTCATCAACCTGCACAGTAATAGGAAGTGTATTCATTATGTTTGCAAAAATGAAAACCACCACCGAACGCAAACGTGAATTGCGGACAAAAAGTCAGTAAAATCGGTCTGTATAAATATGATGCGCGAACAAACATAAAAAAAAAAAAAAACAAAAAAACACACGCGTGACGAACGTATGGTTATTGGAAGTCGGTAAAAATGAATAATTATTACATAAAATTGGAACATATTTTAGGACATTTTTTCGTTACATAAAATTGGGACATTTTTTGTAATGAGGGCCGGCCTGAGAATTACGTGGTAATTAATATGAGCAATTATTGAATTCAAAATAAATGTTGAACTTACACAAGGAGATAATATAATGTACGAATCGGCTTCTCATTTCCTTGCATCTATACAGCTCTAAACGGGCTTAATCTCGTAAGAAGTAATTAATAGTTTCGCAGAACGACAAGTGGTTGCTGGGGAATTCAGATAATGGAAGCAATTAGCGCAAGGAGTAGGAAAATAATTTAAGGGAAGAGACCGACTGTGGTGCGTAAGGCGAATAATGTACACGAAACAAGTAGTCTTGTAGAGATGGTGACTACTAAGGGGTGTTGCAGTATAACAGGCGCGATGCTTCCTTGGCCGCTACACCATCTGAGGAAAAGGAATACAGCAGGATTGCATTCGGTACAAAGAGGAAGAGTTAATTGACTCGGGCACAGATAATAGACATTAAGAAGACTAGGAGTCCTGAGGATATCTTACAAAAACTAACACAAACAACATAGCTTCTATTTCGTGGCTTGTCGTTAATCGCTATCAGGTTGTTCGCAACACTTCATCGGTAGGAAACCAATGAAGATTATTTTTACATCTAGTAAGGCTCTTTGCTATTATTTAAAATATATAATCGTATGCAGATAAATCCATATACCTGTTTATTGTTATTTATAAATATAAAATAAATAAATACCCCTTATTAACAAAAACATAAATAAGTATATAAATTTATACTTCGATAAATTCAAATTAAAATACCTAAATTTAAAGAAAAATTTTCAGACTATTACATCATCAGCTAACAAAACAGAATACAATCAAATTGAACTAAAAACATACTATTTGATTGTATTCTGTGTTGTTAGCTGATGATGTAATAGCCTGAAAACTTTTCTTTAAATTCGGGTATTTTAATTTGAATTTATCGAAGTATAAATTTATACACTTATTTATGTTTTTGTTATTAAGGGGAATTTATTTATTTTACATTTAAAAATATAATTTCGTTAAATAATTTAACCGATCCCTAGCTTCTGTTTTTACTTTCGACCGTTATAAGAATATTTACAAAAATGAATCCTATTAAACTGAGGAATGGGAAATACGCAATGCGTTTATTTTCCAACTATCTGCGGAAACCATTGAATTTTTTTTTTTCTGTAATTGCTGTTGTTCAATTAATACTTTCATTTATTAATAAAAATATACGCGTGTACAATTAATGAAATTTACCATTCGATATTTAATTAAATATTGTAAAATTTTGTTAACGTTCTTTTTATTATTTCATAACTCGTAACGACTTGGGTTCTACACTTTTGAACGGTGATAATAAATTAAACTAAACTGTAATAGTAATATTAAAAATTGTAATAAAAAGCACTAAAATGTGTGAAATGTGTTTAACGATCCGAGTAAATATTCGACTATTTCGAATGCCGGAGGCCGTGGGAGACAGCACTCTAATGTACCGGAATCGATCTTCAGGTTAGACATAAAAACTGAACCGACCGAAGAGTATAATCGTAGTCAATAGGGCATTTATAGTTCTTTCCAAGCTCAGCGCTGTCTAGTTCATTCGTTTTCGAATGACTCTAGTTAAGCTGTTGACAGTTTCACGATGCAAGCACTCGTTTAAATTTAACCACCTTATACGCTCCCTATTAATTATTTTCCCAACACACACTTCTGCATTCAGTTTGACCAACGCACGCGGACCAATCCGCAGACGAATTTCTTTTTCCTTTTTCCAAAACTTCCAGTTGTGATCTTTATCGCCTACACGCCTGCCAACGGACTATAGTCGAGATATGTTTCTATTAAAAGTGCTACAATGTAGCTACCTAAAACTGGCTCGTCCTACGAGCCACCGAACAAATCATTTTCGTGAAGTAAAAAAATATACTTTTTAACGTTTATTCTTCTGTTAGTAAAAAAAACGTGTCTAATACGTAATATTCACGTGTGATGATAAGTATATATTATACTAGGAGACTGGACTCTTTCACTTGGTGAATTATTAAAAACGTTCCGGTAACCTTTACTAGAAAGAAAAGAAAAAAACGAAATTTCGATTAACTCGGAAACTAAAATAAAACTAAAAAATGTTACGTTTAATTCCTTTTAAATAGATACGCGACATTTTTTTTTTTTTTTTTTTTCTATTAAATTTACGTTGCAACGGTCAATTTTCTTTTTCAGAATCTGAACAGTAATATTTTAAGTCACTGCGGTAACTGCAATCATTCCGAAATGTGTGCTTACAAATTTGACGATTTGGCCATTTCGTATTAGAAAATACTGAAAATATGTCAGGCGATAAAAAAATCAACCGCTATACAATGTACTCTTAGATGTAAAAGTATTGTTTATTTTTTTAACATTATTATGTTTTTATTTTTATTATTTTATACGTTAGGTGTGTTGATTTTTGGAAGCTGTGGTTCATTTTTAGTTTCCTATCTTACCGCTGTAGATGATATATTTCGAAATTTTTCGAAATTTGGGCCCCTAAAATTTCAAAATTTTCGAACTTCTATATTTTTGCTTCATTCTGCAGACTTTAATTTAAACATTTTTTGGGCATTTCATACCTTTCCTATATGCTGACTCCAACTTTCATAGAAAAAGAGCTGCAGATATTTTTTTAGTTTTCCGTCGTTTTTCGTATAGTATATATATATATATATATATATATATATATTTTTGTAATTTGGATCCTTAAATTTTAAAATCTTTAGAGTTTTGTATTTTTTCGGGTTTCTGCGGACAATCAATACGCCCCGAATATAAAATAAATCAATTTCCCGTGGCTACTACAAAACGGTCTGGGAGCTATTTCGTATTTAACGAAAAGCACAAAAAAAGATAAATCCTTACCCGTGAATAACATCTTAGTACAAAGTGTATTTACATTACTGTCAATTGTTTAGTACAAATATGGGCTAGTTCGGACTAATGCAAAGTAAGTTCGTTATTTCTTCGGATAAAATTTTTGCCCCTCGGTTTTGTTATTTTTGAGGTTTCATAGTTCTTTCTACAATTTGACGAAGGAAATAAGTGGATCAAAAAAAAAAAAAAAAAAAACTTTCTAACCATTGCAAAATTACTGTATCATTTTTTTGCCTCGCAGCTTTTAGATATGTACCGTATGTGTGCGGCATGCTCTCCCTCGGACCAAAGAACTTTCCAGCTGATAGACTGGTTTAAACACTGTACGTATATGGTAGCCTAAGAATTACGTTATAATTAATATATATTAGAGGGAACCCGGAGGCGGGGGGAAAAAATTAAAATAACGACAATAAGAAGAAACGATAACAACAACAACAACAGCAAAAAGTAGTCGATTTTATTTATACGAGAAGACCTTAATATACTGCCCGGGGGGACCAATCGGCTGCTATTTTTAATTTTAGGTTTTTTGCATTAAATTTAAACAACGGTCGTAACCATAATAATAATAATAATAATAATAATAATAATAATAATAATAATAATAATAATAATAAAGAAAGGAGATTTGAAGCACTGAATAGGGCCGACACGACTTGACAGATGATAAATAGATTGAATGCACGCGTTTCAAATCTAACATGGATCGCAGGGGCACACCGAGACAACAGAGGACACACTTTGAAGGCGGTAAAAAGTCAACAAGGCGGCAAATCAAACTGTTCGGCGGGGCACGGCAAATAACTCGCGCTACATTAAATTGCCTAGAAGACGGATTCGGTCGAGCGTTTTTTGGCCAGCGTCGCCGAAGTCGGGGCTTCGTTTTATATTTCTCTTAGACGCGCAATATGAAGGAGAAAATTTCGATGAAAGTTATACGCTACGAAATGAAGGCCTAAAAAACAAAACGAAGGCCTAAAAACAAAACGAAATCTATTCAATATCGCGCACAGCGACGCGCGGGTGCACGACCCGGTTAATATATTCGGCGTAGGAGGGAGCAGCGGGTACATGTACCAGACAGAGCTGTTCGGTCTAATAGAATATTGAAAAGTGAGACGTTTTTTTCGGTCGCGTTCCGCTTTTTTATTTCGCATTTTCGCAATGAAAAGTCAAAATTCGTATAATATTTTGTCAGTCTCTCAAAAAAAAGGAGGAGGCCGCGTACATTCGGAAAAGCCGTTTGCATCTCGGTGCGGAGGCACCAGGTCGCCGCGCCTAATGTTGTTATATAAAGTTGTGCTATGTCTGCTCGGGGCTTGTTCTTCTTTCGCTCGAGGGAACAGCGCAGCTATTCTATACAGAGTGGAAGAAAGGCGTAATTTAGTTTCGCCCGGTCTTGCTTCTCCGTCATGTGCCCGGCTCCTTGCGAAAGTGTCAAAATCAGTATTATACTTGCAGCGCTAGACTAGCGAGGGTGCCCGCCGAGAGTTCTCTAATTTGAGTCCCCGCCCGGCAACACAGGGTGTCATGTTTATTGACAAGCCAATTTCATCTTCCGAAAATAATAATAATAATAATAATAATAATAATGATAATACTGATAATGATGAGAATAATAATAATAATGATAATGATGATGATAATCATGATAATAATAGTAAATAAAAGTAAAAGTGAGAAAGCAAAAGTAAAAATGAAAAAAAAAATGAAAAAAAAAAACGAAGAAGTCGGAAAAATAATAATAAGAAATAAATAAAAAATGCTGCAGCGAGTGCAGTATGAAAGTTTTAGGAAATTCTGCCGGGCGGTCGGTAATAAGAAGCGATAAAAGCCGGGCGCGGAAGCGGCAGCCATCCGACGAAATTGGTTTCAGTAGTGCAGCTTGTTGTACGTGTTCGCGCCGCCATATTTTTTATTATTAGTATTTTCGGTGTTTTCCTTCGCCGTTTAAGTCGCATTTTCCGGACAAATTTTTTACAACGCTCTCGGCCAATCTGAGCAAATCGAATTTTCCGACTATCGACGAATATTTTACAATCGGGCGTTGGCTGCGTTTTTCCTTTCTCATTATTAATACCGTATCAATTTTTCACTTTTCATTTTTTATCGCATTATTTACTTTGCCGAAAATGAAACGCGTTCGTCTTCCGAGGAATAATTCTATTAGCGCGAAGCGTTCCCTTCGTGCCGGATTTCCATGAGGGGCAACCGTTCGAAATTTAATTCCGCAATACGCGATACTCCCGACCGCCGAGCCTGCTGCTTACGGTAACTTCTGCTGCCAGAGCGTCGCACGCGAAGATGTCTCCGAAGTGTTGCAGCAACGATTTTTCATTCCGTTCTCCTGATTATTCCCTCTCGATCAATCATATTTTCATCAGCGCCTATAACATTTTATTATCTTCTTTTCGTTTTTCTCCTACCATTCTTAACGTTTCGATTTCATTTCGCGTTCACTAACCGCTCCACTTCCCTCCTTTTGACCATATTCTACTTGCTGTTCTCTTTATTTCTCTGTCCCTGCTTTTCCATAAGCTGCAATCTCGGATTCTAAAAGTGCTTTACAAGCGCTATTCGCCGATTACGCGATACTTTTCGTAATCTCATTTCACGATCATTTCCGCTTTTTCACTCGATCATCCGGATCTCGCGATCTTCTCCGTGAATTCCTGCTGTGGCTTTGAGCGCGATGAATTAGCGGATATTCATTAGCGCCGGTTCTTTCATTCGTAATATTATTGCTCTTCGTCTCTTAAGACAGTCACACATTCTATCGCTCAATTTCTATTCTTCTTCACTTTTTAATTCCCGCGCTTTTTTTTTTTTACCTCTCCATATAACCGTGTCTCTTTTTCTTACCCTCTCTCTTAAATCTTGCGTGTCATCTTCGCTTTAAAGTCTTCTTGCTGCATCATCTGTTTTTTTTTTTTTTTTTTCGATTTTCATCTGCATCTGCTCAATTTTTTTTTCACCCCCTTATACATACAATTCTTGTTGTGACTCTGATGTCATATTTTGTTTGAATGTGCAGCCCCTTCTCTGCTGAACAATCGTTCTATTCTTCTCTATTAGAACATGCCCCTAGATGGTAAATCATCTCCACTCGAGTTATTTATTATTAAGAGATCTTAATATTAGTATAGATAAAAGTCTCTGATTAGAACTTATAATAATAATAATAAATCAAATCAAATCAAATCATTTTAGTCGTTAATACAAGTTTGTATAGCGCAAATACGCGATTAGAGCGGAATTATTGTTAAATAAATTACATTATTTTATTTGTAACATTATTGAAATACAATTGCAGAAAAATATATGTACAATGGCCGATAAATTTTCGATTTAAATTTTAGTCTGTTTTCTAAGTACGAGTATATTAAATTTTTGTCAATCTTATTTTTATCCATCGTTTGCAGAATTTTTAATGTTATCATATAACATTGACACGCATCAAGTACTAGAGCATAAGTAAAGTAAAGTTAAGTCAGGGCGTCGGGAATTGTAACGGTTCACAGTGTACTACGCCTAATGGATCTGATGAGAATATTAGGACCAGTGTTCCTTTCTACTTTTAGATTATCCGCCTTTACCTTCTCAGATTTCTCTCTGATACCCAATTATTTCGGACTAGAGACCTGGGAGCGATTCGGATCTGGAACGAAACAAGTCTCGATAATGACATCTCTGGTTTAATAGCCAAGCGCCTTAACATTACATAATATGAGTGTTGTCAACACATTTTCGAAACATTCATTATACAGTTTAATGATAATAATAACAATATTAACAATAATATTAATATACACCACTATCAGAAATATTCCAACCACCTGGATTTCGGTATCAGTTTTCAGAATCCTCAGTGAAAATAAATCATTTGCTGTACATAGATGATAATCTTAAGTTATATGGAAAGTCACAAACGGAAATTGAATCCTTATTGAATTTATAGCGCAAATATATCTAGAACATTTGGATTCGCGAAATTAATTGACGGCGGAAAGGTCCCCTGCATTGAGGTGAAATAAAAATGCCGAACAACAGTAATATTTTAAAAGCTTGCAATTAGAAGAAACTTATAAATACTTAGGAATACTTCAAGCAGATAGTATAAAGCGTGCAGAAGTTAAGGATAAGCAAAAAGGGTATATAAGGAGAATTAGGATAATCCGAAAATCGAAGCGTAAAGGCACGAATTAATTAAACGGCGTACCAGTAGTTCGATGTACAGCTGGAATAATTACATGGACACAACCAAAAATGGAAAACTTGGATCGGAAAATTACGATCAGCCATGCTCTTCATCCGCGAAGTGACGTTGATAGATCGTAAATTTCTAGAAAGGAAGGAGAACGCGGTCTACTCCAAAAAACGACAAACAGCCGAAGAAGAGTAAATATCATTGGAAAAATACGCGAAGGAAAATTCCAAGCGAAATATGAAGGAGACATACAAGAAACTCTAAACACAAATGTCAAACGAAAGTCATAAAGTCCAGAAGAGAAAGATGGAAAAATAAAGAGCTGTATGGTCAATTTATCGAAAAGATACAATGCCGAGCTAATAATATAGATGAAACATGGCAAATGACTGAAGAATGGAACTTTGAAAAAGGCAACAGAACATAATGGCAGCCCAGGCACAGGGCGTTAATACAAATAGCTAAGATGGAAGCAGCAGCTGATTGTGCAAAGAAGCAGAAGAAACAGTAGAACATATAATATGTGGTTGCAAAAAAAGATTGCACAAACGCAGTATTTACAAAAACATAATAGAGTGGCCGCAATGATTCATTGGAATCAGTGTAATAAATACGGCATTCTATCAAGTGAGAAATGGCGGGAACATGAAAAAGTAATTTGTGACGATCAGAATAAAATATTGTGCGACTTTCAGATCCAAACCGATGACAAGCACTATAACATAATACGCCGGATATCACTGCAGTCGGGCAAATTCGAGTACACCCGAATAAGAGATAAAAGATAAAGAACAAGAAAAAACTATTACGGTATAAGAACCTGTAAATGGAACTTACAAAGTTACAGAAAAAAAAAAAAAAAAGAAATTGTTGTTCCGATAGTAATTGGTGCCCTTTGAGCAATTTCACCCGACCTGAGAAAACAACTCTGGATATAATACGATCGAATACAGTGACAATAGCGCAGCTTCGAAAATCAACGCTATTAGGAGCCTCTCTGTGATTCCTAGATTCTTGGATAGGATTCGAGACACAAAGACGTGCGTTCCAGCCGTAAAACGAAAATAAATAATAATAATATTAATGAGGACGGTACTAAAATGAATATACAAACAGTCTAGCTCCGGTCGCGCTTGGTTAATCTTACTGTTTCCATCCGTCTCTCGTTAGCTTCTTTCAGCGCATCTGTTTTATTTTATTTTTCTTAAATACGTTCGCTAAGCAGGACATTAGCCTGAAAAATGTAAAACGAACTAAAGTTGAATTCTTAAACATTTAAGGAGGACAAAAATAATTCGAGGGTAGCAGTAGCAGAGGCAGAAGGAAATGAGAGAATATTGTAAGAAGCACCCCGATGATAAAATGAATAAGGATATCACGTTTTAACAAAAAAGGGAATAGAAGGGCGATTATTGAGCAAAAAGAGGCAAGAGCATTTAAACAAAATGTGATCAGGATTAAAAACAAAAGAATGTAAAAGGAGATGAAAAAGATAGAATGGAGTAGAACCGGATGAAATGATGTAGGAAGGAGGCTGTGATTAAAGTCGACAAATTGCGCGAATTAACGGAAGGAAGTCAACGTTGGGCGCGGAAGAAGATACGATCGAACATAATCGGAAATTAAAGAACAGGGCCATTGTCTGGAATGAGTAATTTAAGAAAAAAAGTAATATTATAAAAATGTGCCCGAAAGTCTGCCATTTGACGCAACTCTCAATGTCTATAGTCTGTCAAGCGAAAGAAGTCCGTTCGTAAAATAACCGAGCACCTCCTCAGATTAACTTTCAGTCTCTATCACGTATCAGATGTGTAACACTTATGTTGTTAACACATCACGTGGTCCGTCTGGATCAGAACAAGTCGGAAGAACGGATGAACGTGTACAGAGATGAAACAAAAACGAGGTACCTGCTTCCGAGAAGGAGAAGAATAACAATAATATGACAATGTGGTTTTTTTCGGTAATATTAAAAAACCCGTTATCGATACACGTCCTAGTACACTACTTTGAGCATCATACTCGGCAACGAAACTCAAACGGACTTTTCCGCTTGACATGGTATCTACGGAAGAAGATAAAAAATAGTTGAGCTTCCGGAACAATTTTAAAATCTGAAACTATGAGAGGATCACATGAAAAACTGACGATCAGAAAACATATAACAGTAGATTCCGCATAGAAAACTGAACAAAAGGCGAGAAATTTAAAAGATTCAGAATAGAAGCCCAAAAAATAAAGGCAAAACCAACTCCATTCAACCCTTTGGAAAAACGACAAGAAAAATGGTAACCTAAGTAGGCAGGAGAGAGCCAGAGCACAGAAAAATTCAATGCCGGAGCGATATATTGAGAAACAAGACATTTAACAAAAGGAGGATGGATAAAATTGTGGAAAATGCGCGAGTAAAAGTAGAGAAGTTTACAAGTTTAAACAATTAATGTTTCTTGTTACCTTCCTGAATATTTCTACTTTTAAGTATAACAGCCGAGCGAAACGCATCAAGCAACAACGTGTTTTCCGCGCTAACCGGCTCCAAAGTTTGTAGCTAGTTACTGCCCCCCCCCCAAAAAAAAACAAAAAAAAAAGTGTAACTTTTAATTTTAATAACATTTTTCCGAGACTTGTCTCGTTTTAGATCCGAATCGCTCCCAGGTCTACCCAGCCTGAAATAATTAGGTACCAGTGAAATCTAGGAAGGCGGATCCGAAGTGAGAAAGGAGAACTGGCCCTAATATTCTCATCAGATCCATCAGGCTTAGTACATTATGAAAAGCTTAACTTCACAGTCCATGAAACCTTATCAGTTTATATATGGGACTTACTTTACTTATTAGAAAACATTGCCGAGGACGGTGACTCCGCGCGCGAACACGTTAATCAACTACTCCGCTTATCATCGCGTTTGGCCGCTTGGAGAACTTCTTTTTTCATCCGTTGTATTCCCGATCTACTTTAATTCCTCTCCTCACCAACTCAATTTCTCGCGTAACTCTCGCATCATTTACCCACTCGTCTGTCCCAACAACACAGTTGAATTTTAGTACCCCCTTACAAATTATTGCAGTGGTCGTCCATCTTCCTCAGATATTTGCCACCCCGATAACTGTATGTAACTGCTATGTGCCTCCGAATTATATAATCACTGCAGATATGTTTCAGTCAGTACTATCACAGGTCAGCCCGCCACTAATATTACTCGGTGATTTTAATGCCCACTCACCTTTGTAGGGAGCAACACTGGAAAACAGACATGGCTCTGTCATCAATAAACTGGTCCTAGATAACGATCTGATACTGCTTCCCTCCCGAGGTTACACCCATTTCAATCTGTCCCATAATACATTCTCAACAATCGACCTACAACTTGTTTCCACTTCCATCTTCCCTCACCTGAGCACTTTTGTGCTACAGGACTTATGCTCTAGCGACTATTTTCCTATACTCATATGCCCGTCCAAAGCCCTCCCTACCCACCCACCCACCCCCCCCAACTAAGCCTCAATTTCTATTCCACAAGGCGGATTGGGATATGTTTTCAGTTAAAGTAAATGTTCCCAGCGAGCCATCTGAATCTTTATCAGAGAACATCAACTCCTTTATCGACGCTATTACGAATGCTGCTCTAGCATCCTTTCCTAGGTCTGTCCCAACAAACAGATCCCGACGGGTCCGATGGTGGTGCCCCGAAATAGGAACAGCCATACGCCAACGTAAACATGCCCTTAGGAAGTTCAAATTAACAGGCCTATATCCTGATTTGATCGAATTTAAAAAATGCCGTGCAGCTGCAAGGAGCCTCATTAGGCGCAAAAAACAGGAATCTTGGCAGCAATTTATGCATTCAATCTCCATAAATACTTCTAGTCACAATATTTGGCCCAAAATTAAGGCACTGAACGGTATTAATCGTGCGACCGCTTCCTTTTCGATAAATCAGAATGGTTCCATGTTATCTGACCCATTAGAGGTCGCAAATGCTTTTGCGAATCATTTTTCAACGGAGTCATCCTCATCGTCATATTCGCCTGTCTCCTCTTTAAAGAAATATTCCAGGGAACAAATAACTATCATCTCTGACTCCTCACTTCCCTACAATTGCCATTTCACCACCTCTGAACTAGACTATCAACTCCAGTACCATACTGCAAACAGCGCACCTGGGTCCGATTCCATCCATTTTTATATGTTAAAACACTTACCTCCGTCAGCGAAAAACTTCCTCTTACATATTGTTACGAATTCTCACTTTTATGAATTCTCCAATTTTACGGAACTCTCGCCGATTTCTCGTATGTCCGTGAGGGAGAGACGACCAGCAGAAGAATACAAAAATACGACAGAGAGGGGAAACAAATAAATAAATACAAAAATAACTGCAATTGAAACGGTACCGTGGATAGAGTTCTTTAAAATATCGGTGGCATTAGGCTTTATATAGTTTTATATTGAGAAAAATTGAACGATTAGAAAAAAACATTGTTATTATTAAACGCGATTACTAGCTAGCATCTCACCGACCGTTGTACCAAAACTCGCACATAGACAAAAGCCGTCGGTCGATGAAGATAACAAAGCCGAAGCCTTATCAGTTTAGATTTACCTGAACCGGCTTTGTCTCTTCATCACACGAAACGGTACAGCACAACAGCACGTGTCGCAGACAGCGCGCACAAGCAATGTCGCCAGCCTGTACACAGCGACACCGACCAGAGATTATCGCCGATGAATGATCGCGAATCCAAATTAATATAAATAATAGGACAAGTTATTAAATAATCGATCACTGTCGATGAAAGATCGCACCACCAACCCTGATTCGCATCACTGCCCTCCCCCAAATTTCATCCAAAACGGAAGTTTTGGATGCAATCTGGCCCCCGCAGAGGAACGGCACCCATAGTTTCAAGGCAGCAAATCTTTGTCGACAGCCATACAAGAAAAAATCGGACATAGGCCACATTCCGTTGACCCCTCCTGACAGCATGGTCAGCTAGCGGAGCATAGGTAACAACGGATGTGACACCCGAGGATGACGTTCATGGTCTCCATCGCGCCCCAAGATCGTAATAACGGCACATGCAGCCGCTCCCGTTAAGACACGGGATTATGTATCAAGTACCACAGTCCAACTGGATCTGCGGTGCATTAAGAGCCAATATATTTGTTTACGGGTTGCGCGAGTATCCATGCGTCTCCACTCGAGCTCCAGAATTATGATATGAAAGCGCCTGTTAGCTCACGCTATGGCCACGACTGCTTTGCAGCGCCCACAGTGCTAAGTGCCAGAAAAGAAAACGACTAGGAAGTAGGAATTCCTTATAACGGTCAGTTCAAGAACAACACAGGAATGACTTAGTAAATATATGATATCCCCGTTCTCTGCGGTTTAACAATCTTTGTCGATCGGCGCGAACATCATGACGGTCTTTATTTTTTCTTTCATAAGTCCTACATTCAAATCACACGCACACAAAAACAAAATCACACACAACTAAACTTAAAAACAACGGCGACATCTTCGACGCCGAAAGAAAACAAAAACAGAAAGGTACACCGGCCGTCTACAGAGGTAGCGTCTATATCATTCCACACACGGTTGTTCTATCAATGGATAGTTTTACAAGATACAGCAAGTTTATGACTAGGAAATGAAAATATTATAGTGGCAAAGAATGTATAGTCCCGATGTGATGTCTGAGAGACGTGGAATAGGAAATATGCATAGGAATATAGGCAAATAATAAGAGAGGAATAGCTGCAAGAAGAGCTTAGCACATTAGAGATAATCAACTAGTGTAGGAAAAGAGAGGCACATGGCCAAGAAGGAAGTGCAGGGATCAGCATAGGAAGTGAAGTGGAGGTAGGCGCGTGGCAAGTCCAGCACGAAGAAGTCGAGGGGCCACAGCGCACTATACCCCGAAGAACATAAGGATATGGAGCGTGATGCCAGCCCGAAGAGGCAGAATGGAGCGTAACATCAGCCCGAGCAAGATGGTGCGATGACCAGATAGAAGATGGTGCGATGACCAGATAGAAGATGGTGCGATGACCAGATAGAAGATGGTGCGATGACCAGGAAGAAGATGGTGCGATGACCAGAAAGGATAATTGGAAGAGATTGAACTAAGATTATCTTAACGTGGGTAATCACTCATGCAACAGCACAATATAGGTTATAGGAATAGAATTAAGAAATGTTTAGGAATACGAAAGTATTTGAGACAACATCACATCGGAATTAATGGCCAATTATATCCATAAAATTAGTGTGTGAATGAATAACTATATATGGGCAAAATAAGCATAGGAATATATAAATCCGCGGCACCTAGGCTGATAAACAAAACAACAAAACATGACATAATAGATAAACAAATAAGGTAGGGGCACAGCCCTCAAGAAAGTCATATAAACACAGAACATACATGCTAGAATGACTAGCTAATAACTAGATCAGTATAAAACTAGTAATAAGAAATGAATGTAAATTAAACGCAGGCTTTGAATGATTTCCTCCGGTATTTCCACCACCGGGGTGCCTTACGGAGGCAATGTTCTCCTACTCCTACCGCTTTAATATGGAAGTTACTTTTCCGTCGATCTTTGTTTTTGGAGACACCTACCGAGCGAAGTATTTTATAATAATACAGCTTACGCTTGTTAATGCCTTTGCCGTGGTTAAGCGTCCTTCGATGATCGGTGATTCCGGCAAAGGATAACCGATCGTATTCCTGAGCAGGATTAGGCGCTGGGTTCTTTTCATATTCGGCCGTCTGGTGCAATTGGCCAGACGATTTTTGTTCGTGGTGAGCCTCCGGACTCGATTCTTCGCCAACGACCGGCGATGCGTACGGGTACTTCTTTATCATAGTCTCATCAGTAGAACCTTCAAGATTGTCGGATGACGACAGGGATTCCACTTTGTCTATCGAGGGATCTTCGTAGTTCGAACCGATATCCGGTACTTCGACTAATTGGCAGTACGTTCCGTCGACCAGATTCCTACTCTCAGTGTCCTCTTCTTCAATCCTGTCAGCGAAGGCCTTTATTGAGTCAATATTCTCTGGGCTCAAGTGCTCGATTTTATTATTTAAATTTCCGATGTCTTTGTTTATCTTTTTATTTAATTCAGCGGCGATTCCTCCAATAACGTTATTTAGATTCTCCAAGTTTTTATCAATCTTACTATTTAGATTTTCTATATTAATATCGATTTTATTATTTAAATTATCTATTTCATTCCGTAAATTTTCGGAGTTCTTGTCGATTTTATCGTTAAGATTTTCTGCATTTGTATCGATTTTATTATTTAAATTATTTATTTCATTCCGTAAATTTTCGGAGTTCTTATTCATTTCATTTCGTAAATTGTCGGAGTTCTTATTTGAATCTGCGGCCGATTTTTTAATTAAATTAGCTAACATAGTGTACTCTTCCATTGACATCTTAAGGCTAGTCAGCCTTACCGGCTCGCCCTCTTCACCGGAGTCATCTAGTACGGCTGGAATGTCCCGATACGGGCCTCTTTTGGAGACGACGCCTCTAAGCGTCTCCTCCGACATGTGGATAAACTATATTTCTTTATCTATCGTATTTATTTCTATATATATTTTATTTTTATATTTTATATAATTTAGATAGTTTAGATAGTATTTACGAGACGCTGTAAAAATATTCCGAGATGTACAACTATATATTATTATTATTATTTATTTTTTTCATATGACCAGTAGAGCGATTATTTAATGCAAATTCGTGCAACGAGGAATGATTTAGAAATAATATCGTAACAAATTACTGAGATTTAAAAGTACGTGGCCGGAAATATCGTAACCAATCATTAAAATTTAAAATTACGTGGCCGTCTATAATAACTGATTGTAGAGAATATTCTTATGAAATCAAAATATTATTATTATGTGCACCGGTTCGCTATAGAAATATGCGCGGTATTTTCTAAAAATTATGATATAGCCGATTATTGAAATTTACCATTCGAATAATACCAAAACTCAATATTATGTATATGTATAGAAATAATATGAAAGTAAATCGAAGGTAAAAACTTATCCGTCTCCTGCTTGGCCGTTGGCTCCGGGATCCTTGCCCCGCGACGAATCGATGACGTCGAGGTCCCTGTTCGCCGCGCCAATGTTACGAATTCGCACTTTTATGAATTCTCCAATTTTACGGAACTCTCGCCGATTTCTCGTATGTCCGTGAGGGAGAGACGACCAGCAGAAGAATACAAAAATACGACAGAGAGGGGAAACAAATAAATAAATACAAAAATAACTGCAATTGAAACGGTACCGCGGATAGAGTTCTTTAAAATATCGGTGGCATTAGGCTTTATATAGTTTTATATCGAGAAAAATTGAACGATTAGAAAAAAACATTGTTATTATTAAACGCGATTACTAGCTAGCATCTCACCGACCGTTGTACCAAAACTCGCACATAGACAAAAGCCGTCCGTCGATGAAGATAACAAAGCCGAAGCCTTATCAGTTTAGATTTACCTGAACCGGCTTTGTCTCTTCATCACACGAAACGGTACAGCACAACAGCACGTGTCGCAGACAGCGCGCACACGCAATGTCGCCAGCCTGTACACAGCGACACCGACCAGAGATTATCGCCGATGAATAATCGCGAATCCAAATTAATATAAATAATAGGACAAGTTATTAAATAATCGATCACTGTCGATGAAAGATCGCGCCACCAACCCTGATTCGCATCAATATCTATAACCAAATATGGTTCTCCGGATCGATCCCTGAGCCATGGAAATTAGCAGTTGTTATTCCTATTCTGAAGCAAAATAAAGATCCTATTTTTCCACAAAACTACAGGCCTATATCCCTCATAAGTGTCCTCTCAAAAACGCTGGAAAAAATGGTTAATCGGCGTCTCCTTTTCTTCCTTGAACAGAATAATCTCCTATCCTCGTCACAAGCCGAAGTAAGAAGCGTACTACAGTTAATCATCTGCTGAGCCTACAAAGGCAAATACGAGGGTGGTTCAAATATAAACCGGAATTTCGTCATAAAAATTTTTATTTTATACTTACAGTGCTCATATTTTTTACAATTTTTCGAGATAACCCCCCTCGCACGCTACGAACTTTTTCCACCTCCCTGGCAATTTTTTTATTCCTTTTTCGTAAAAATCTCGCGGCTTGTCACATAGCCATTTGCGCACGAACGATTCCACCTCATCGTTGCTGTCGAAACGTTGTCCACCAAGTGCTTCTTTCAACGGGCCAAACAAATAATAATCACAAGGCGACAAATCTGGACTGTAAGGAGGATGTTCAAGTGTTTCCCAGCCCAATTCGGCCAATGTCTCCATCGTGAGCCGAGCGGTATGTGGCCGCCTGGCGTTGTCTTGAAGCAGTATCGCACTACGGATCGGAATTTCGCGCCTTTTTGTTCGATAGGCCGGTTTGACTGTGTTTTTTAGGAGGTTACTGTAATACTGCGCCGTCACAGTACGTTGTTCAGTTAGGAAATCGACTGCGATCACTCCCTTCATGTCCCAAAACACGGTACGCAACACCTTCCCAGCTGACTGTGTAACCTTCGCTTTGACTGGCGCTCCCTCTTTTTTCTTCCGCCACTCCATAGACGAGCGTTTACTCTCCGGCGTATAGTAGTGTACCCAAGTTTCGTCCGTGGTGAATATTCGCCGCAATAAATTCTCTCCTTCCTCTTCATAGCGCTGCAGGAGACGCGTACAAACTTCCCAACGAGTGAATTTCTGTTCAAAATTCAGAAGTCTTGGCACCCATCTGGCTGCAATTTTGCGATAACCTAGCCGATCGTGAATTATTGTCTCAATACTACCTATGCTGATGCCCAATTCGTCGGTCATATCGCGTACACGGACGCGTCGGTCAGCCAAAATGAGTTGTTCGATGGCTTTGACGTGTTCATCTGTAATGCTGGTTTTTGGGCGCCGCGCATGTGGTATGTTTGACACCACTTCACGTCCTTTTCGAAACGCGGAACACCACTCGTACACTTGAGTTTTGGAGAGACACTCATGCCCGAACTGTTCGCGTAATTTTCGGTAAATTTCCACGGATTTTACGTCGTCTTTGACTAAAAAACGAATAATGATGCGTTGCGCAACAGACACTGGTACTTCTTTTTCACTCATGGCTCTAACTACACTAAAAAGTGAGGTTACGCGGTTCTAATTGCTCTACACGCTTCGTAACAAACTGGTCTAACTGCCAGTGCAAACACTTTTTCCACAATAAATTTTTCGCGCGTTTATTTAAAAATTCCGGTTTATATTTGAACCGCCCTCGTATTAACAGCATTTCACAGACGCCAACATGTATACTCCGTCTTTTTCGATATAGAAAAAGCGTTCGACAGAGTATGGCGATACGGCCTCTTATCTAAGCTGACAACAGCTGCTATAATTGGAAACATGGCCAAGTATCTGAATAATTTCTTAACAAACAGAACGTTCCACGTTAGGATTGGTTCGTCAACATTGAGCACCATTCAAACTGAGAATGGCTTACCAGAAGGATCTGGGCTTAGTGCAACCTTGTTTATTTTTTATATCAATGATATAAATGATTGTATTGCTCCGCCTGTAAACGCCCGGTTCTACTTTGACGACCTGAACATTTCCCTGTCTTCCAGTTTTCCAGCAAATACTCAAAAAATCCTACAAAAAACTATTTCAAAACTACAATCCTGGTGTAACAATAATGGTCTTGTGTTTTCTCCATCTAAGGCTATCTGTGTTGATTTCTATAGGGGACGTCAAAACTCTTCCAGCATCCGCCTCAATCTAGAAAATTCCTCACTTCATTTCCACCCTACTGCTACTTTCCTTGGACTACTGTTCGATCATAAGCTAACTTGGCGATATCACGTATCCAATCTTAAAGTTAAATGTCATAAATTCCTATCTATTCTTAAATATGTATCAAACACAAAGTATAATGTTCCTCCGAAAACTCTCCTCTCCATATAGAAATCCTTAGTGTCATTTCCAGAATAAACTACGGGTCCCAGGCGTATGCGTCAGCCAGTCCCTCTTTACTTAAATCCCTTGATTCAATACACCACACGGCGCTCCGCACGATACTTGACGCACATAGAACTTCCCTGTCTGTAAGTTTGTGTGCCTTATTAGGCACTCCCTCACTAAAGTATTTCCGAACCTATTATTACCACCGTGAGACCCTCGCTCTTTTCTCTAGTAAACGCGCCTGTCCTATTGACACAAATTACCTCCCCAACACCCCAGAGTTCCCTAATGACCCTCTCCCGGAAATCCTGGCCCTCCTATCGCAGCACAACGTGAGCGTAATCCCTTTCCCTAACCTACCTCCTAACATCATGATTCCGTCGTGGGCCCCTTTAAACATTGATGTTAACTTTTCCCTGACGAAGTATAATAAACCCCTGCACCCGAATATCGTTCAGTTGACAACAGCAACAATGCAAAAATACCCCGACCACCTCTTTTTCTACACGGATGCTGCCAAGGCTACCCCAGAGACTACTTCTTCCCCAGCCGCCTGTTCCTTTGAAGTCTGCGACGTGATTCGAAGCATTCGACTGAATGACAATTGCTCGGTACTGGATGCTGAAATATATGCAGTATTTTTCTGTTTGGAATATTTTCTTTCTACAGAGCCTACATCACAGAAAGCCCTGCTGGTATCTGATTCATCCGCGGCCTTATTGACAATTTCTAATCCCCTCACCAAACATCCTGTAGCAATTCGAACCCAGCAGGTATTATACGAACTTATTAAGAGACAGTGCTCCGTATCCTTTCTGTGGGCGCCCAGCCATGCAGGGATTCCTGGAAATGAACGCGTCGATACATCCGCCGGAGCAGAAATATATTGCCCCTCGCCTAGTAACAGCCCACCTCCACCTTATCTCTCGAACATAATCTTCAATAATCTCACGTCCTTATGGAAAACCCATTGGTCCTCGTGTCAGACTTTCTCGAGGTTAATTAAACCCTCAACCGAACCATAGTGGCCAGAAAAAAGCATTTCTCGCAGAGATTTCTGTGCACTTAGCCGTTTGCGCATAGGCCATACGGCCATGTCGCATAATTTTATTTTGCAAAGAACCCTCTCTCCTATGAATTGTCCTTTCTGTGGCCAAGATGTTGCTCCCTCAACTCCTCACATACTATGCGACTGTCCAGCATTATCACACCACCGGCCCCCTTCAATTAATAACAAAACAGTCACCAACATTCTTGAGAATTCCCCCGATGCAATTTTATCTGTAACACAATTTATCAGAACTAGCGGAATAAGCAGATATCTATAAAAACAAACTGCGCATCTTCGTACTGTAATAGCCACAGCAGTTAAACACGGTACAGGATGTTGCTTTCACAAGGGAAAAAAAAAAAAAAAAAAAAAAATTTACTCGCTCAATATTTCTTATTGCTTTCAAACATCTACCGATTTCCTCAGGCATTTCAAATGTCGACGTTAACTCCGACACTATTATACCTTATCTTTCTTATCTTTGTTTGCTGTGGCACATTATCATTCTCCGGAAAATCTTGCGCCAGCTACTTCGATAATATGTAAATGATGTCTCTTTTTTAGTTCCGCCGAAACCTCCCCTTGTTGCCCCCTGTATTTGTCGACATCCTTAGAGAAATGGCTTGATGAGTTTCTTTTTCCCTGAGTTATTCTGAATCATTCGAGAACTCCCCTTCACTCCGAACGAGTAAAACTGTTATTCTCTTCGTTCCACATCCGCTCATCGATTTTCACAAAGACATAAGAACGTTCTGCAACCTTATCGCTTCTTTCTTTACATTTTTTCCGATCAAGACGTACGCCTTTTCCAGGTTAATTCAAATCTATCTTCTTAAGCGAATCATCTCATTGGCCACTGGAAAAGTTTAAAAGTTGTTGCTCGGAATGTTTTTAAACTTATCTTTCCGCGGTTTTTCGTTAAATTCCATATTTTTCCCCCCGTCTTCCTTCTATTTTTTCATCTTTCCCATCTGTACATCGATCGGCTGTTTACCTCGTCAGTCGCTTTCACATATTTCCCCTAGGCGATCTGTTCGTCTCATTTACTTACCGGATCGGTACTCATCACATCTCACTCGAACTCCAATCGAAAAATGTTTAATGCTCTATTTTACAGTCTTCTCTGTTTTACGTATTCTTCCGCTTCCTTTTATTTTTCTCATTCCTCACCCGACGGGGAGTACTTTGTAATTTCGGAGCACATAAAATTTTCCGATTCTCCTCAATTGCTAACCTTTTTCGTTCTCTATTTTGTTCACCATTCGGAGGTCAAATTAACAAAAAAAAAAATTAAAAAAAACGACCAAATTCAGTAAATTTCCAACGTAAAACAAACAATTCTCTGCTGTATTATGTGCAGTTTTTAACCTGCAACCAAGCAGGATTTCTTCCTTGACGACACATACCGGAATAAATTAAGTATAGAGGGCGATAATTAAAAAGCGTTTATTAAACGGGATGTGAATGAATATTTTCCCAATTCTTCAAGATCTTGCCTATTGCGTAAGATTTCTCTTCATGCAAAAACAACATTATCCGGCAGTAAACTCATTTCCGTATTTCTTTTATTAAACGATAATTTGCTTTACATCAATGCTATTTGCTCTGCTAAATTTTATCGCGGGTTTCGTTATGTGCGATTAAAATTCGAAAGGTATTTTTAATCACTTAAAGTTTAATCAAAAAGAATAATGATAAATATCGAGTGTGTTAACATTTTAAAATATTTTTTCCTGTTAACTTTGTACAATATTAGGGCGTCGTCGGGGATTGTGAGGTTAAACTTTCTACAATGGTACTAAACCTAATGGATCTAATGAGAATACCGGGGCAAGTTCCTTTAAACCTAATGGATCTAACGAGAATAGCGGGGCCAGTGTTCCTTTCTTTTTTACTTTCCATCAGATAATCAACTCGTATAACCAATATTCAATTTCGGATTAGTTTTATACAGTCCAACCTAACGGAAATTACGCTATATTCCAAGTCGGTTAAAATAATAGCAGTCTCAAAATCACTTTTGGTAACTAGACTCGAACGCTTCATCATCGACTACTGCGCCATATGTATGCCTTGTAGTACACTCGAGTACTACCTGAAACACAGCTACTTTAATTTGCTTCAATTTTTGCAATATTGGCACTTTAGTTATCGCCGAGTGTCGCAATCTGTCTCGAAACTTCCGCTGATTGCCAAATACCGCGCCTTCTAATCAACCAACCGCTTGTAAAACTTCGATGCCTTCATCCAATTGGTTATATTTCACTCTATTCGTTATTTCGTTATGGTTGCAATTTTTCGATTGGCAAATCAAACCTTTCCAGCCCTGGTCTAAATATTATAATTACCGCTCCAGCTCGAGCCTGTCTAGTCGATAATTCTTGTAACCCCTATTTTTGAGAAAAATGTGATAAATTAAATGGAAAAAAAGAAAACGAAAAAAAAAACAAAAAAAAAGCAAGCGGTGACATAATATTGATGTATCGTAAAATTCGGTACAGTAAATGTTTTTGCTTATTCTGGAAGCATTATAATACATAGTGTTGTAACATATATCGAACGAATTCCCGGAGAAATCATTAAGCAACAATATGACAAAGGTCTGAAACAAAGCCAAACGGTTGTTTCGCTCTACGGCTGATGATGAGATAGAGCCGAAATTGTTTCAGAGAGGAAATATTTATCGCGCTGAATTTTAATTAATTTGCAACACACTATTACAATTTATTGTTTCACAAACATTACGGAAGTTGTGTGTATATTTAAATGACGATTAAACTTTTAATTTCGGTCGAAAACAGTAGCGTTTGGTCGAATTAAAGGTTTTTTTTTTGGTTTTTTTTTTGTATCAATAAAATGGTGTAGATTTTATTATTTTTTGAGCAGCTGATACTGTTCTTTTTCTTTCTTTTTTTTTTTTTGCCGCAATTTCCGTACGTACTAATACATTAAACGATTTCCAGTGTCATCGTAATAATAATATATGTAATATTAACGATATCGTTTAGAAATTCTCGCAACTTGTCCACCGATTCGTTCAAGACACTCACGTCACTCTTCATTACCGTAATAACTGTAGGACACACTTATTCATAGTAATACTTGAGAAAGCTTTCAAACGATACAAACTATCTACCGTCGAAGATTTGATTCAGCTTCTCTATTTTTAAAATAACATTCGAAAAGTCGAAATATCGATTCGTCCAGACCTAGCACTGTCCAGTTTTCACGAATATACATATAACGTACGGACATTCTCTTTAGTTTTCCAATCAATATGTGTTATTAGAAATTTTAAATAACCTTCGTCGAACTTGTATAATCAATCTTATAAATTTCTTATATGAAATTAGGGACCTCGCCATTTTTGTGTCAAAGAAAAAAATATGAAATATTTAACAGTTGTGTTGTGTGGTTCCTCTTCGGATTTACCACTCTCAAACATGGTCCGCAACAAAAATAGAAGAAAGGAAAATAGAAACCGCTTAAAACGCGATAGGTCTAGCCTAAATATCAAACGTAGAGATAAGATCCGAAACGCAATTATTAATATACAATGAATTTTGTAAATAATCATAAAAGGAAAAAGTAGGACTGGCCCGGACGTGTAACAAAAGGGTGACAGGTGGATGTTTTTTTGTTGTTTTTTTTTTTCGGCTCGTCAACTAGAGAGAAGGACCTTTACCCAGAAAAACAATTAGAAAGGGAAAGGAGTCAATTATGTCATCTTTATACGGTATCAAATGTTGTTCGTAGAAAAGAACGGATATAAGAGACGCAATACGGAATAGGATGATCAGGTCTCAGAAAACTGGACTACAAAGCAGAACCCTCGACAGAAAAGGAGACGAACACTTAATAAACGCATGATCGTCAGCATCGCAAACAGGCTCGTCGTTTAATTGGGGAGGGTACAATATGAAGAGGAAACCAACGAAAAACGAAGACGAGAGGAAGATGACAAACAGAGGGAATCACAGATTAGCAGGGGGAGACTAAATTGAACACGAGTAAAAAATGGATAATTATCAGAAAAAGAAGAGAAAACGTGTACACGTGTCTGATATCAAAATCTAAAAATGAAAACTTTTACACAGCCGAAAGAGATTAGAGGATGGGATCATTTTTCTTAAGAAAAGAGGTGGAAAGAAGCAGCAACCCGTTTACTAAAGAATCCGCCGCTGTATTATCGAAAAGATGACCGAATGGCTAGGAACCGACAGCAAATCAATTTGAAAATGGAATGGGGGGGGAATAAGTGATACGGAGAATAATAAAATCGCAGGAATCTGATCGGGTAAAGGAGAATAAATAGAATGGAGCTCATAAAGTCAGAAATTGTTCTGGACCGTAAGTAATGAACACGAGAGGTTGAGAGGGGTTTTGGCCTGAAATGTGCGGGCTTTTAATTTTACATCATTTTCAAATGTGTATACACTCTTCGCGTTCTTGTAATAGCTAATAAGTAAGTATATTGAGAATACTATCCTTTCTGATAACTTGGTGCTCCTTAATGATCTTTCCCCAACCTATTTTAGGAATGCTTTTGTCTCCAGTTCTCTTGATCTAACTCTTTCTTCCCCTTCAATTGGTCTTAACTTTACCTGGAGAACCCTTTCGGGTTCTTTCGGCAGTGACCATGTTCCCATAATAATTACTACTGATATTTTTCCTTCTCCAACTTATCCCAGGCATCTCCATTCTCCTCGATGGAATCTCAGCAAAACTAATTGGACTCTTTTCCGCTCTTCTGTTGATTCATCACTTCCTGATCCACAGATTAATTGGGATCCCATTTCTCTCTATAATTTCTTTTCCCATTCTATCAGGTCTGCTCTTTCTCTATCTTCTCCCCCTCGTCGTTCTCCTGCAACCACTCATCGTTGTGCGGCCTCATCTCTTTGGTGGAATGAGGAGTGTAACGCTGCATTTAACCATTGTCGTTCGACCTTCAGATCCTATCGCTCTAATCCTACAACCCAAAACTTCCTGGCTCATAAACAAGCCAACGCCAGGGCTAGGTTTATTCTTAAAGCCGTGAAAAAGGCCTCTTGGAAAAAATTCTGTTCTTCCTTTTCTAGAAATACCTCTCTCTCACATATTTGGAGGTTGGCTAGAGCTTTTAAATCTCCATCCTCTGAACGTCCTTCTCTTTCTAATGTATCTGAGGATAGCCTAATATCCTTCATTGATTCTGTCGCTCCTGCCTACGTTCCTTCCTTTGACGAACTGTATTCCAACACCTCTCCGCAAATATCGTCCCCTCCTTCTCACTTCCTCACTTCGGCTTTCAATCTTAATGAATTATTAGCTGTCTTATCTAAATCTTCCAGCCCTACTCCAGGCCTTGATGGTATACCTTATCTTGCTCTTAAAAATCTGTCTGAACTATCCCTTAACTTTCTTCTCAGTCTTTTCAATTCTTTCCTTTCCAGGGGTTCAATCCCCCCCCCCCCCCTCTTGGAATTCTTTCATTATTGTCCCTATTCCTAAGAAAAGTTCTTCCTTACGCCCCATCTCCTTGGCATCCTGCATCAGAAAATTGTTTGAGGATATGCTAAACAAGCGTCTTGTCTGGTGGTTGGAACACCACAATGTGCTTCCTAACAATATGTTCGGCTTTCGGCCTGGTATCGGCCCTCCTGATTGTATCAGTCTTTTTGTGTCTCATTTATATAAGTCCTTTATCCAAAAACATTATACTCTGGCTTCCTTCATAGATGTTTCATGTGCTTTCGACAATGTTCATCTCCCAACTTTAAGAGATAAAATGACAGCAATTAACATTCCAGTGAATTTCACTTCCCTTGTTATTAAGCTCATGTCCAATCGTTCTATCCACCTCTCTCCTCCATTATTTGACACTTCTAGAAAGGTTTTCTGCGGTCTTCCTCAAGGTTCCTCCCTCAGTCCTACTCTTTTTAACATTTATACTGCTAGTATCGCTTCCCTTCCTTTAAATTCCCACTCTTTATTCTTTGCCGATGATATTTTGCTTTCTTTTTTCCTCTTCCCACGATATTGACGCAGCTAATGATGCTCTCAAATCGTCCCTCAATTTCCTTGAAAGTGCTCTTGCCTCAATTAACCTTTCGATTTCTCCTTCTAAGTCCTCCTGCGTTGTATTTACCCTTCGCCCTTATAACCCTGCTTCTGTTAATTTATCCTTAAATAGCACAGCTATTGCTCGTGTTAATTGCTTTCGTTATCTCGGTATCTTTCTCGATAGTCGTTTGACTTTTTCCGAACATATTAAATATCTTTCCTCCTCCTCTACTAAACGGTTGAACCTGCTGAAGGCCCTGTCTCCGACTAAATGGGGTGGTGACCCTTTCATTCTTATTCTTCTATATAAATCCATCGTCCGCTCCAAGCTTGATTACTGTTCGTTCATTTATGCCTGCGCTTCCAAATCCCGTCTCTCTAAACTTGATGTGATCCAAAATTCTTGTCTTAGACTCTGTCTCGGTGCTCTTAAATCCTCTCCTATTCCAGCATTGCTTGCTGAATCGAATGTTCCTCCCCTGTCTATTCGCAGATCTTATTTGGGCTATCGCTTCCTTGCTAAACGTCTTTCTCTCTCATCTTCTTCTCTCATTTTTTCCTACCTTTCAATTTCTCGGAATTGGCGCTTTGTGCCTAGGAAAATTCCTATCCTGTCCCTTATTTCTCTCCGTCTTAGTTCATTTTGGCCGTATACAATTTCCTTTAATAGTCTGCCTTATTTTTCCTTTAACTTCAGCGATCTCTGCCATCCTCCCAGAGTATTTATTTCGCCTACACTTGCAAAATCTCTCCCTCCAGCTGTAATTAAACAGGAATTCCACAGTATTGTCAATTCTCTCTTCCCTTCTCATGTTACCATTTTCACTGATGGTTCTAAGGGGCCTGATGGGGTTGATGCTTCTTTTATTCTTCCAGACTATAACTTCTCTGAATCCTTCTGTCTTCCTTCTTTCTGTTCCATATTTACAGCCGAGCTAATGGCTATTTTACATTCCATTATTTTTATCTCCTCCAATCGTCTTTCTTCCCAGTTTCTGATCGTATCCAACTCCATGAGTGCTCTTCAAGCCATCTCTTCTCCTCTTCCTAATCATTCCTGTGATTTTTCTATTCTCCGCATACGTTCTCTCATTTGGACTCTCTCTTCTCTCCATGGAATCCATGTTGACTTGCTGTGGGTTCCTGGTCATTCTGGCATCTCAGGTAATGAGAAGGCTGATTCTTTGGCTCGGGTTGCTGCTTCTTCTTCTACATTCTTCTTCAAAAAAAAATCCCATCCTCTAATCTCTTGCCTTTGTGTAAACATTTCCATCTCAGATTTTGGTCGAATATGTACCCTTCCTCCTTTTCTAATTGTCGCTCCTTTTATCTGTCAGTTCAGCCTAATCTTCCTTCAAATCCTTGGTTCCTTCTGTTTCCTTCACTTCCTCACTCTGTTGTTGTCTCCATTGTGCGTTTGCGCTTAAACCATTCCTTGCTACCTTCCTCACGCTTTCGCCTCTCGTTGACCTCTTCCCCATGTTGTCCTCTCCATTCAAACGATGCGGTTGTTTGTGACACCGATCAGGTGTGTTCTTTGAGTGCTCTGCTCTTTCGGTGGAGCGCTCGGCTCTATATTCCCACTTGCTTGGGCTGGGGCTTCCTGCTTCTTTTTGTGCTCGTTATATCCTGTCTTTTCCTTCTACACTTATTATCCCCTCCATTGTTTCCTTCTTATTAGCGATAGCTGATCGCCTCACTGTATAACTTTCGTTTTCCCTTAATTGTTTCTGGGTAAAGGTCCTCGGTTGACGAGCCCAATTAAAAAAAAAAAAAAAAAAGTAAGTATATTAATAAAAATACCATAGATGCATTTCTAAAATCTGAATTACTTATATTTGGCGATGCAAGGGGGCAAAGTTAAATTGTCAAATGGCAATGTTCAATAACTTTATAAAGTCGTACAATTATACAATCTCGGGTAATACCGGCCGCTCCGAGCAATTCGCGACAATGGTATATGGTTTAGCTGTTTCGATATCTACATTAGAATAACCGGTTCATTCGGCTAGAGGACCGCCGGTTTAACGAAAATATGGCAACTTTCACATGCCATCCGTTTATTTAATTAATGATGTTTTGCACGAACTTGAATCATTAAGGTTATGTTCCAACATCGTATTTTTTCCGGAAAATTTCGTGAAACTTAAAGGAAAAATATGAGAAGAAATTCCCCGAGTAGTCTTTTCGAACGACGACCCGAATCATAAAATATGTCACGGTGATAAATGGCGCCAAAACGGTATCACGTTGATAATTAGCTGCGCTACCCGAAGTAATATAATTATAATTTTGCACGAAAATTCTTCGTACGTAAAAAATCGGTTTTTGCGTTTTTCCATCTTCCTTTTTCATTATTTCGCATTTCCGTGCTCTGTCTAGCTGTTAATTTCTTACTACTAATAGTTCGTGCTTTTAAAATGCGACAGGCATCGCTCAAATCGATATGCGTGAACTTTAGTTATCGAGAAATATTACTACTTTGATTTCTCAGAGCCAGAACGATAAGAAACTAATGAAATAAACCGAGTTCAAGTTGTCGCGAACATATCCCTACTATACACGGGGAGTACCGAGCCGCAAAAAAAACTAACAAAATTCCAAAGAAGAATCGACGGTGTATTCGCAGCAGAGTGTAAAAATAGTTTCTATAAGTATTACGAGTGTATGGTTTTTCTTCAACAGAAAGAGAAAGAAATCATCAAGATAATTTGTAATTCTTCAGTTAATATCGATTTTTAGATTATTATTACCGGCTACCAGCGAGAGCGATGCCATTTTCAAAAATTTAGTTTAGAGTTTGTTCATTATTATATGCTACAGTTTCAACTGAATCTGACGTTGTTACCATTGCGATGTTAGTACGTCCAACTAATTTGCAAAACTTCTTTTTTCCCAGAAAACTATTATAACGATAAATTTTTCCTCGAAATATCCGCTAGTAGTGGTAAATCAGAAGCAAGAAAACAGCGCAAACATACCTCACACGGAATAGGTCTTTGCTTTTATACTTCTAAGCATTTTAAGCAAATTACAATTTACATTATCGCTGCTGGTGAATCATGTTTTTTTGTTTTTGTTTTTTTTTTTTGGTTTTTGGTTTTTCCTTTTTTGGCTCGTCAACTAAAAGTTATTTTAGCCGAAAACGAATTAAAAGGTAAATATTGAGAGGCACCCCAGAATGTCTTAAATATTTTTGGAACTCTTCAAAGAATTTTTATAAAATTCAGATGTACAAAACAGCAACCCGGTTTATTAAAGGTACGTAATTAGTAACTAGATGATTAAATGATACGCTGATGGATTATTTTTCAACAATGTAAAATTGTAACGCTGTTTACATAATGGGTTCTTTCAGGGCCATCGAATGTTTTATTTAAATAAATGCACATTTCAACCGACGATTTTTATTTAAATATCTTAAAGTATTAACAATTAAAACATTCTAACATATCATTAGAAATATATATATATATATATATATATATTATATGTACACACATATATGTGTTAAAAGCAATAGGAAAAAAGTTTTAAAAAATTATATATAATATTAATCGTAACAAAATGATTACGTAACGGAGACAAACTCGTGGTTTTTAACAGGTCGTCAAAGGATTAAATATTGTATACGATTCGAGTGTAACACACGGGAACGATAAAAAAAAAAAGACTTTTTTGTTTAATCTTAATTTATCGAATTTACCGTTAGATGCGAAATGGCATTTCTTCGCGCAATAACAGGAAATTTGACGCGATTAATTTCGACCCAAAAAAATATTTAAGCGTTGTTATTAATTGGACAGTAGAACTTTTTCAGATTCCCTCGCGAATGTGAAAATACTTTTTTCGTTCATTTTTTTTTTTTTCTACTTTAAAAATCACGCAAGCGTTTAAAAAAACTAACGAAAAACGAAAAGGAAAGGAAATCAAGATTGTCTATCTGATATGTTTTCTTTGCACAAAATTCGAAACTTCAGCAATTGCTGAAATTCATTCCTCTCCTGGAAGAGATGTAAAGTTTGAATTCGTGTGTACGATTTTTGTCGATCACTCGCGTCGTAAGTTTTCATTACCGAAATCGCGTATATACACTCACATTGAAAACAAAAAGCCAACACGGCCGAACTATGCATGATCGCTGCCGCAATACAGACTTCGTATTTAAAGGACCACCGCGTACGCTTCTACATGAACACAGATTCATAACCGCACAACCAGTTTAACTAAAGGACAGTTTATGTTGCAGAGTGGTGATTGCATTCTTCCCGATTAGAATTTCGGCATTCTCGGACTTGCACCTAGGGCCAGCTTTCTTAATACCCTCTAGGACTGTGCGGAGAGCATTACGTTAATTTTATTCGCGCCAATCTTTCACCCGCAGATCTTTGCGACAATAACCCGCTTCTTCCGGCAATCCGACCAAAAAAAAAAAAAAAACGCTCCGCCGAATGTTCTCCAATGTGACTGGGGAACTTAAATTTCATATTCTGCTCAAGCTTTTTTTCGCATTCATCTCTTCATTCATTTTTTTTATAACTTTACATTTTCCCTAAAACATACTCTTTCCATTTTTTATTTTATTTACTATTTTTTTTTTTTTTTTTTGACAGGAAGGTTGTACATATAGTTTAGCAAAAAAGAACATTTAGACTCATCGACATTAAAAAACATACAAAAAAAAAAAAAAAAAAAAAAAAAAAAACAGGAAAAAACGATAATTAACGTACGGAGAAAATTTAAATCTGAACTTTACGAAATTGCCAAACACGGTAAAAGCTAGCTCGAACGTTTCTTATTCTTAATTGACAACCACTTATGTAACCGCACGCATAAACTAATAAAAAATCGCTCGGACTCTTCGCGTTCGTTATATACGGTTCAGATTTTGCATACGAACGCATACTTTTTTTTTTGCTTGTAGCTAACGCTTTGATATTTCGTATCTAGGGGCATTTAAAGAGTTGTGGATTCGAAATACAGTAATCTAATAGTAGATATAAATGCATACTTTGGACGTTAGTGCAAATAAATACATACTCTGAACGTTTCGTGCATATTTTGAGAATTTTTACATATTTCTAGAATTTTTACATATTTTTCATAATTGCATTTAAAGAAAATACACACAAAGCGTACACATACACTCACGATTATATATTCGAAACGATAAAGAGATCGAAGCAAATGCACAGAATTTTTAATTTTACTAAAAAAACAAGATGTTATCACTTTTTTTATTTTTTGTCAAGGTTCAACAACAGTTTCGTTTTTTTTCTCCCATTAATCTTTATATTAATTACAATTGGTCTCCGTAGACCATCAAGCAATTGTACTGAAATGTAAATTAACGCGTAAGGGGCCACCACTATATCAGGGTTCCCCAGGAACATCTATTTGCAAGTTTTAAATAAAGTCAAAGTATCAAGAGCGCTTCAGCCGTCGAATTTCTTGGCTGTCGTCAAGCAGGTTGACAGACAACAGGTTGGGTTTGGTGAGCGACTAGTAGTATGTATACCGCTGAGCGGCAAGTTTTATTTCTTCCTCTTTACGTAAGGTATGATTAATGCCCCTATGGAGTGTGGATACGTACCAAAGAGGTGACACAATAAGTTTAATAGCCTTATTTTAAAAACGTCGTATCTTAGTGATATGTGTATTTCTAGCACAACCCCATAAAGTCAGAATGTCCATACTAGTTTTAACATTAAATTTTATATATTAATAATTTGTTTTCGATCGACAACCTGAAATGTTTACCAAGAAGCCAGTGGAGTTTCCCCAGCTTTATATCCAAATGCTTTCTTTTTTTCGGGACTTGCTTATTCCACCTTAATTTACTGTCCGAGTGCAACTCAAGGTATTTTACTTCACATTCCTAATCGGAATTGTTTCGCCGTTAATTTGAGTTGGCGGCCGGAAGACTAAATTTCGTAGTGTCAATGTAACCTGCGTACACTTTTTTTCATTGACTAATAGTTTCTTGACGCCGTTATTTATGAAACCAGAAAAGAAAAAAAAAAAAGTAAATAAACTTATTCCTCATTGCCGGTCGTATGAGATTATTACCACTGCTGTATCACTTTGCAGGCAGGATACCTTTCTACAAATGAAAAAAAAAAAAAAAAAAAATTGTTTGCCTCCTTTATAAATGAAATGAATTTGAACAGAGTATTTGCTCTTTCCGTCCTTTTAGGATTTTTAAATATTCACATTATCAATTGACTGAGCTGAACAACAGTATCCGCAAGCAAAAACAAGTATTTTTTTTCACGCTAGCGATTGACCGTTAATTAACAGTGCTACATCATCTTCGTATGTGATCGGACGGGTGCAGCAAGAACTAAGTTAGATAACTTCATCGTAATCCAGGATGGATTTTCTTACAAGTACTAGTGAAAATTTTAGGCGGAGTGTCGGATGAAAACGAAATCTCTTGTGCACTTTATCTGAAGTGGCCGCATTGAAATATTTTCTTGCAGTGTAGGGAGGTCGTTTTCTACACTGAAAGATAACAGACACGAGACTAATTTTTGTGAAGAAAATTAAAAAATAATTCTTATTGATAAACGTAATCACTTTTTTAGATTTAGATTTACAATTGAATGTTTTTTTTTTTTTTTTAGTACAAAAGTTATTTAATAGAAGAAAATTCAGCGTGCTAATAAAAATTTGAGGCGAAAAACAAAACATTTAATTTTATTTTTTTTTAATATACATCGCCTATTATAGATGTTTTAATTGCGTGCATATTTTTAGTGCATATAAATCCGAACCCTAATTATATCTTTTTGCAACGTGAACAAAGCTTACGATTATCATCGCCACTTGCTACTGTAAACATTTCCAAAAATAACAGATAAATGCGATTATTGTGATATTTACGATGAGATAATCTCAATGGTAAAAGCTTCCCCCGCATTAACTTCTTAACCGGGAACGAGACATTTCAATTATCCTTTTATTCGGATACTTTTTTTTTTTTTTCAATAAAAATACTTTTAAAAAAAAAAAAAACAGATCGCTCTATTTACTTCCGATTTTGCGGATCACATATATTTGATTCTTAATAGAACTCTGATGAATTTCAAATACAATAAAACTTGCTTTCTAAACGGTAAGCGACGATATCGAAAAGGGACTGTTAAAAACCCCACGCCGTATTGTCATACAAATTAATACATGTTAAAACTCAGTCCCTACACTAATGTTTTTTTTGGAATAATTAATGTCTTCTGCCTTTTTTTCCACCCATTTTCGGTAGAATGAAACACAGTCCATACTGGATAACATTTTAGCGGGCTCCTGTAATGCAGTTGGTCAGGCAGTAGTATCAAACGTTCGTGTAGAATATTCCGCTGCCGTACAACATTAAGGCCGGGCGCTCATTGTGCAAATTCGAGCCGCGCAGTGTCACGCTAGGAAGTTATCTCTATCGGAAAGCAGTTTCGTTGCCTAGTTTGACCGCGGTCGAGTTAGTGTGCGTGCAATAGTGAACACGATAGACAGATATAATCGGAATTTCCTGAATAATCGGATTCGGATAGCCAGTTCGAAGCGACATTGTCATATCGGAATTTAGGTAAAACTTGTGCAAAAGCGAATATACGAAAGAAAGAGACAAAACTCACGGAGAATTTGCGTTAACAGACGAATTTTCTAATGAACAATTTCATAAATTATTTCCGATTGAATCGAGCTGAGTTTGAACTAGTTCATAACACGATTCAGCCAAT
This sequence comes from Icerya purchasi, assembly GCA_039619475.1. Lineage (NCBI taxonomy): Eukaryota > Metazoa > Arthropoda > Insecta > Hemiptera > Monophlebidae > Icerya > Icerya purchasi. The sequence continues at coordinate 252,315,696 of CM077115.1, read as the reverse complement.
AATTTATTCCGAAGGGTGCAAACGTAATAATAATAACAATATAATAAACCGCTCGTTGGGAAAATATTGCGCGCACGTGACACAGTACTCTCGACTTCGTCTCAATGTGCGTTAAGGTAGAGAGACGTTCGAGCATCGAGACAGAGACAAGCGATAGCGACAAGCGACAGCGACCGCGACAAGCGACAGCGACCGCGAATAAGGAGACAGAGACATCTGTCGTTTAACGAAATCAGCGACGCTGTCTCAGTCGCAGTGTGCAATCAGAATTAATGAGAACAGTTTTTATTACTAATTTTGCTTTTTACTAAAGTTGGATTTTTAAATAATGCCAAATTGTCAAATTTTTCATTTACCCCCACGGAAGAGAAAGAAGATGATGATTTACTTTTATTTCATCGTTATAAAAAAAAAAAAGAAAACCCATTGAATATAAATTCAAAGAGCGATGTAATAGGAAATCGATCGAAAAGTAATGACGATCATTTTTTCCAGCTGAGGATTAAATAGAATGCACGACACTAATTCGATTAATCTGTCTCGGAAGAAAATTTAATTTCATCCAGAGTTTGTGCCCACAATCGTTCGGAAGAGAAGTAAATAAAAACAATACAAGAATTGCCGCTTAACATTGTCGCGCGACACTACTGCTCCGGGAACAGTCAAAGTGAAACTGCTTTGGTCGTCTGTCGTTGTCGCCTGCTTCTATCGTGAGTTCGAATTGACTTTTTCAATTTATGCAGCAATCCAACTGGTCGCGCCCAATCTCAGTTATGCTACATAGTGTCGCTTGTCGCTGTCGCCTGTCGCTGTCGCGGTACTACTCAGAAGTCTCTACCACCTTTAGAGTCTAATACGGATTATTTTGGCCATGGTTTTTACCGAAAACAGACGTTTCGATAACTTCAACAGTCACGAAAACCACCCTAGCTTTTCTTTTTTCTTTTATCGCATGTTCCGTTAAGGCAGATTTTCAACTCCTAGAGGCATTTCACTTAACGATTATGTGGGGTAGCATTGTTTTCTTTATTGCGTCATACCTGTGTATAATAAGAAATTTAGAAATAAACCAGCTAACCACGTAGCGTTATATTAGGCGGTCGTGTTTCATACGAGTAGAACCACTATTGAAAATATAGAAAAATTATATAGAAAAATTATATAGAAAAATTTCGCCTACGTTGAGTTAATATGCAAAACAGAAAAAAAAATTAATAATAATAAGATTGAAATATGAAAAAAAATTTAGCGATTTGCGAAAATTCAGATACAAAAATTGACCTTACAAAAAAATTAAAAGTGTTTAATACAATTAGCTCGGGTACACGGGAAAGTGAAGAACAAGAACTAACCGGTGGTGTGTATGGTCCGAGATTATAAATTAAGAAATGAGAATCGAATGAAGAAATCACTTAAAAATAGAACGGGTCACGGAATTTATATTAACAATTAACGAAACCTTTTGAAAGTAGCTGTGTGAAATTGGACAGATTTTTAAGCAATAACAATATTCAGATTTACTCTTTTATTGAAGTTAGCGGAAAAATTGGTTAAATTTAAAAAGAGAAAACATAGCGGTGCATATTAGCCAAAAGCTTTTGGAAGTCTAGGAGAATATTTGACGTACTAAAGGGGAAAAAAAGTAAACCAATTTTCCGAAGGTTAGTTTTTAATGATATAGAGAGATCACCGTGCGCATTTGTGTACACGAATAATTATAACATTATTATAGGCTGAACTACATAAGCCGATAAAGGTTTTTTCATAGTTAACAAAAATTGATAAATCGAAAATGATTAGAAATTATTATTCGCTGGCTTTTAGTGGTCGTGTTTAAAAACGGCTCAAATAATTTAAGAAATAATAATAATAATATTAATAATAATAATAACAATAATAATAATAATAATAATAATAATAATAATGATAACAATAATAATAAAAATAATAATAATAATAATAATAATAATAATAATGTACACAGTTTCGAATAAGTAGATCAAATACCTATATTTAATAATTTTTCAATGTTTTACGATTCCCCTTTGATTTTCGTTGCTTTGACCCCGTAACAAATTGTTTCAATAATAATGAAAGGTAATGTAAATATTTTAATTGATTTTTTCAGGTATCTTTCAAAACTAAAATTTAAGATTTTCGTGATTCTTAACAGAACATTATTGGTCCAAAATCGTGTCACAATTCTTATGCATTAAATGTTAAAGTAAATTTTAATGCTGTTAACAGATATGCGCATATTTTGGAAAGGTTTTCGAACTATTAATGCAGCTTATATGCCGTTTGTAATTTCTCCCTATGAACTTATTTAGCTTAAGTAGATATACTCCGTCTGGGGTTGATTCAACGTTAATTCAGTTAAGTTATCATAGGTAATACTGTCGGTACGTCGTGTTATTATTATGGTTGACCGACCGTGAAACGGATTCGAAATAAAAGGAGTACGCTCTTAGGACAGTAAAATAAATCTCCTACCCTTGATAAGGTATCATGGATTGTGAAGTTAAGGTTTACAATGTCCTAAGCCTAACGGCACTAATAAGAGCAGGGGGTGGGGGAGGGGGGGGGGGCAGATTATTCGAGGAAAATCTCAGTTAGCGAAAATTTGACCATCGAAAAGTATTTAATTTATATTTATCGATATTCAAAACAGAGCTACCGGAGGGTTGAAATTTGTAAAATGATATTTAATATTTTTGTGAAGTTTTAAAAGCGGCAACGACACGATCATCGGGAAACGCGATGTTCACCTTATTAAATGAACACGGTTGAATGCGAATATTTACAAATTTGTCAATTTCGTTTTAGCTTTTCGGTTTAAAATTATATATTTTTCCTTCCAGATGATTCGAGGAATTCGTGTCGGTCAGTACGAAATAAAATTAAATGGTAACTGAATAAAAATCTACGTAATCATCGATAATGGAAATGTTAAAGAATTCGCGCGACTGAAAGCTCCGAGCCATCTTTAAATGCAAATTTCGATTACGAGAAGGGCACCTAAAAAAAAATAAAAAAAAACAAAAATAAAACGCTACATCGAATAACTGCGTAGAATCGATGAAAGGTCGCGAAGATTATCTGCGGTTTGGTAAACGTTATGTACTTTAGCAAGATGCCCCTAGTACGGTCTCCAAACATTCGGCGTTCGTTTGTCGACTAGCTTCAGTTTATTGTTTGATAATTCGCGAGTGACCGGCGAGAGAGAAGGTTTGCTTTTCAGTTCTTTTTTTGGCGATGCGGGTAGCGGAACGACGGTGGTATCCTCGTCGGTAGTGGTGCTTTTAGCGTTTTCGACGCTGCTCTGTTCGGACGTACTGGACGTATCGGTTGTACTGGCTGCGTATGGATTTGGGTAGAAATGCGTGTACAGCCAGTGAGCCGAGGTGGGTAGAAACTGCGGATTGAAGAAAAGACTGAAGAGCGACGAGGCATTGGTCGGCTGAAACGGTATCTGCTGAGAAAAGCACTGTTGCTGATACTTCAAGGAAGCAGCTTGAAACAGATTCTCATCCGATGACGGTAGATTTTCGTCCACTGGCTTCGTTGAAGACTCTGACTGGATGAAAACGTCCACATTATTATTATTATTATTATTATTATTATTATTATTATTATTAGACGAGTCGAATTTCGACTTTTTCCCATGCCGTTTCATTAGTGGATGGTAATTGGCCGGAACGTTCACCACCGACTGAGGACTTTTACGTTCGTTGGACGATGACCTCGATTCCGATATACGATGATCGGTTAGCGATGAAGGGGACGGCCTTAATAAATCTGCGAATGAAAAAAAAACAAATAAAATTCAAATTATACTTTTAAAAACTACCGGAAATATATATATATATATAAATCCGAATTTCGCTCATTGCGTGCAACCTTTATTTCGTCTTTTTCCACAATCGTCTTTCTGAGCGCCTAGTTTAATTTATTTTATTTATTTTTTAATTAGAATTGGCTGCAGACAGTATGGAAGGCAAGAAATATTTTATGTTGCATCAGCCTGAAATATATTCTTCGCTTTTCACTGGCATTTCCGAAATTATTCGTTTTGTTTCGAGCATAACTTCGGTGGCACCTTATCTTCCGCGGTTACTGCGACCTTTCGGCTCGAATGTTTGAATTTCGGTAAAAAGGTTTTATTTTCGTAATAATTGAACAATTTTTTCCGCCGGCAAACCGACTGTGTCTATTTATGTTATAGTTGGTAAAGCGAAGATGATTACAATCGAGATTGGGTGACGCGACCTATTTGCCAAGTTAATTGAAAGAAGAAAGTTGCGCTCGTCATTGTGGAGTAATTATTAGGTATGGAAATGTACAACTAAAAGGTATACTTAATAATTTTATGTTGCACAAAACTACTTATAGCCTGGATTTAGGAAGGCTATAGGGGGGGGGGCTGCAGCCTCGGGCCCTGCCTTAAAAAGGGGCCCCCAAGAGACACCCACTCCCAACATGCAATAAAAAATTAATCTATCATTTGTCGTATATATCAACTTTTTTTTTTAAATAAATAGAATTAACTTCACAGAAGCGAGTGCACTCTTTTTTTAATACATTTATTTGTTAATAATTTTGTATGCATTTTTATTTCCTCCTAGAGAAGGAAACTTCGTAATAGTAAAATTTCGTGTTTCGTAAAATCGTACCAGAAATTTGTTTTAAGGTATAACGCAAGTCGGAATCTACGTTTTTAGGAAATGTGTGTATTAATGTGTGTACACGTGAAACACACGCACACACACTATCCTTTTATGCAAATCTTTGGTTAAAATTTGCTGGATAATTCATTGTTTAAAGTTATATATATATATATATATATATATATATATATATATATATATATATATATATACACACATATACATATACATATACATACATATATATATATATATATATATATATAATATATATATTTTTTTTGCATCGAAAATTCTACCCATTATTTGTATATTTAGTTTTGTTTACATTAATAATTATTTATTAATTCGTGAATTCGAAATAATATAATTAAATTAAATTGAAGAAAATTTAGTTATTCTATAAAACTGATAATTTTGTCACTTTCGAAAGGGGCCCCTAATATTTCCGTAGCCCCGGGCCTATCATACACTTAACCCGGGCCTGCTTATAGTGTACCTTCGGGAAGTATTCTTTGGTCGACGTTGTATTTAACTGAAATCAATGAACACCATTAAAACAAGAGGATGTTAATATTATGCACATATGTATGTATATATATATATGTTATTACGAATAGTAATTTTGTTCGAATACTGGTAAAACCAAATACCCTTTTCAGTGTAATAATTTCTGCGATGATTTGAAAATCAGATCAGGTAACTTAGCCGAAAAAAGTACACACTTTAAAGTTTATATTTAAATTTATTTTTAACGCTCGCCATTCTCTCAGCACGCCGGTGCCTCGGCAGGTTAAAGTTTTTATATATAGGCAACTTGTAAGAAAATGATATTTGATTAATATGAAGATAATTTTTAAATTTTTAAATCAATCACAGCGTGAATAAATGACCACGAAAATTTTTTATTGTTTTACATACACCTAATTATTATTATTATTATTATTATTATTATTATTATTAGTATTATTATAATTATTATTATTATTATCATTATTATTTTTAATTCTAGATTCTACGATAATAGAGGAATATTTTTTGCTTTTACCGTTGTATCAGTCAGATTTAACTCCGAAACATGTTGGCTGTTTTATATTTTCTGTGTTTTTATGTGTTTTTAATAAAGAATACGGAATTATTTATTAGCGTTTTAAAATTTTCGTAAGTTTTGCTTCAATCAGATGTACTTAAGTTTCTCTATTTTAATGTAATCCGTAATAATTTATTACTTTTACCATTATATACTTTCTGTTATGTATTCTTACTATTTGGTCTATCGCGGGAAATTAATTTTGTATATGGAAAATGGCGCGTGATTTTTAAAATCTAACAAAACATCATTCAAACGCGTATATGATTTAAAATACTAAAGATAAAATATATCGATTTGTTATTTCAAAAAAAAAAAAACAAAAAAAAACTCATATTACATTCGGTAATGCCCCTCTTTAAGTGTACCTTATTGAAATACGTAATTTTTTTTTTTTTTTTTTTTTTTGATTTCAGCCTCTATAGACTACGCTAAACAACTAAGTTTTTATTTTACATCTTTTCCTTCTTCCTTCCTTAACATCTTTCCAGTATTTCTTGAGACCCTCCATCAAGGCATTTTTATGGCTTATCGAAAGCGACCTCTTCCGGTTAACTGGTTCTATTTTAAAGATTGACGTCGTAACTGTTTTATGAAACCTTTCCTTATTAAACATTTGTGTTTCAGTAACATCTATCAATTCTATATCCTTTTCACATTCATTGAACCATGCAGGTCTTATTTTCTTCGTTTTCATGAATTCATAAATTCACTTGGTTAACCTGTCCTCTTGCATTCTGGTAATATGCCCGTAAAATAATAATCTTACACGCGCAGAAAACTTTAAAAGACAATTATCTAATAACTCTTCCACCGCCAAATCCGAAACAGAAACTGCAACTACTTCAGCCACGACCCAAAAACAACAGAAGAAACAAAAAAGGGACTCCAAAGATTCAAATGCGGAAGAGACCAAACCGACAACACAGCCTGATGAAAAAGCGAATGACATAAACTCGGAAGCGGATGAAAACTCATCTGTAGATTTATCAGATTTCGAAGGCAGCAATGACCTAGGCAATACCCAGTCGATAAAACAAACACTCAAACCTCTCGAAGCAAACATTAAAAGCAATGAAAACAAATATCCGCTTACATACGCAAACTTCTGCGTATTTATCGACATGTGTAAAGGCCATCCCAATATTCCTGAATTAGCATTGGAATTCACCTCAGAGATGACTAAGCTAATCAAAATGCTGCAAGACAATTACAAACTACTACAGAAAAACCGCTCAATGAAAGTGAGATTCACAAAAATCATTAAAAAGCTAAAAACTGAAAACACCACACAACAGTAACTAACAAGCATAAAATTAAATAATAAAAGAATGGCTTCGGGAAAACAAAACATTTCTATCATAAATTGGAACTGTAACGGCGTCGCCACCCACCTCCAAGAGCTTAAAATTATCATAGCAACATATAACCCAACAGTACTATGCATTCAGGAAACACACCTTCACCCCAATCAAAAGGTACACCTTCAAAATTACAATATCATTTACAATAGCCTAAACAACCAAACAAGAGCACACGGTGGAATTCTTATAGCAATAAAAAATAATGCAAGTTATACCGAAATAAGCTTAAACCTTGATCACCTACAAACTCTAGCGATACGTCTAAACACCGAGCCAGCTATAACAATATGTACAATATATATTCCCCAGTACACTAAAATAGAAAAAAGCGATTATACAAAACTATTACGTAGCCTCCCAACACCATTCATATTCACAGGCGATTTCAACTCACATAGTGAAGAAATTGGAGGAAACAAAACTGACAAAAGAGGCAAATTATTGATAGAAATTATAGAAAATTTTAATTTAACAATACATAACACGCAAGAGCCAACACATTACAGCGCTACTCATAGGACATGGAGCACCATTGATCTCATCCTAAGCTCAAGTCAGATCGCGCATTTAATAGATGCTTATCCGCACTCTGATATGGGAGGAAGCGACCACTATCCATTAATCATAATTATACACACAAAAAACACCGCATCGAACACAGATGCAAAATTTAACCTCAAAAAAGCAAACTGGAATCTATACCAACAATTATGCCAACATAACACAAAAATAGAAAGCTTTAATGACACTGACGCTTTTGTTACATCTTACTGCAATCAAATTCTTCAATGCGCTGATCAAGCTATCCCGAAAACGAAACCATTACCTAAAAACAGAATTCCTGTTCCCTGGTGGTCCGAAAAATGCACAGAAGTCATTCGAAATAGAAGGAAGGCACTCAGAAAACTAAAACGAACACCCACAATTGAAAACCATATAACCTACCAGCATGCTCGATCGAAAGCCAGATGGACCCTAAAGCAAGAAAAACAGAAAAGTTGGAACGAATTCACTTCTACGTTAACTGCAAGAACCCCGCCTCAACAAATGTGGAATAAAATACGGTCACTCAACAAAACCTACTCTCCTCGAATACCAAGTTCAATTTCAGTAGGCGATCAGTTATACACAAAACCAGAACAAATAGCAGAACAATTTGCGCTATATTTTGAAGACATATCAAGTGACAACAAATTGCCACTGTCCTCATTACAAATAAAACAGAGCATGGAATCTAGAAATTTAAAAATCGAAACAGCTAACAACCTAACCTACAACTCCCCTATAAGGAAAAATGAAATTACCAGCGCAGTCAATTCTATGAGGGACTCGGCAACCGGTGCTGATAGTATTCACATTCAGTTCCTAAAAAAAGCACCAGAGTGCATGTACGACAAACTACTCCACCTGTTTAACCACATATGGACAACACGATCCTTCCCGAAGCAGTGGAGAGAATCAATAATAATACCGATACAAAAACCGACCAAAAATCCGTCGCAAGCAGATAATTTCAGGCCAATATCCTTACCTTCAGTCTTATGCAAAATTCTCGAAAAAATCATCAATAAACGACTAATCTGGGAACTAGAAAATAGAAATCTGTTATCTCCAATACAATGTGGTTTCCGACCATCACGCTCAACAGTCGATCATCTTATCCACCTACAAACGTTCATTCAGAGCAACTTCGCACTACGCAAACATACCCTAGCCGTCTTTTTTGATATAACGAAGGCCTTTGACCGGATTTGGAAAAGAAAAGCAATCGTAACACTGTACAAGTGGGGCTTCCGAGGTCATTTAATGTACTTCATAGAAAACTTCCTATCTGAACGCACCTTCCGAGTACGAATCGGCCGAGCTATATCCGCATTAAAACCTCTTCAAAACGGAGTTCCACAGGGTTCCGTGCTGAGCCCAACATTATTCATCATCGCAATAAATGACCTAACAGCATCCATTCCAACATCGATATCATCAACACTGTTCGCAGACGACTTCGCAATCTGTGTTGGTTGTAAAAATCTCCAATCCGGTATACGAAGACTACAAAACGCAATAAATAAAGCATATGAGTGGACAACACGGAATGGCCTAGAATTTTCCGTATCAAAGACGAAATGCATTCACTTCTGCAAATTAAGAAGCTGCAGCAAAGCTCTAACCGTTACATTAAATAACATCCAAATCCCACAAACTCAAACCGTGAAATATCTTGGCTTAACATTCGATGACGCACTTTCTTGGAAACACCATATAAACGAATTAAAACAACAATGCTTGAAAAAATTAAATTTAATAAAAAAACTATCTCACAGCACTTTTGGAGCGGATAGAGCTACTCTACTAAAAATCTATCGAACAATGATACGTCCCTGCTTAGACTATGGTGCTCCAATCTATGGAACGGCGAAACCATCAATTCTGCGCACCTTGGATTCCATTCATCATTCGGCCATTCGATTGGCAATCGGAGCCTTCCACACCAGCCCAACGGTCAGCATTTTGGCTGAGGCTGGTGAATGGTCGTTAAAACTGCGGAGAGAATACTTAACAATAAAACTTGACACATATCTCAAAGGGAAAAAACATCCACTACAGTTACAAAAAGCAAATTCATCACGCTATCTTCGCCACTCCGCTGGATTATTTCAATCCCATGTCGCAAACATCATCCGCTCCTTGAACCTTAATCAATCGGAACAAATCGACCATCGCATAATATCGTCGATACCGCCAAACGTGTCAATAAACTTAAAAACGGACACATCATTAGCACTGCACATCAAAAATATGATGCTAAAACAAAGCACCTACGATACACTAATGGCCTCACTTGACCCATACGAAAAATTCTACACCGATGCATCAAAAACAGCCGAAGGCGTCGGCTGTTCCGTAATACACCAAGACGTCACCGTAAGATATTCATTACCAATTGAATTTTCCGTACTATCAGCAGAACTAACAGCAATAAACTTGGCAACCAATTTGGCTATTAATTTAAACCTACCGAAAATAGTTATCTTTACTGACTCCCTTTGCGCCATTCAAAACATTAACCTTGATCACACAAAAGTTAACCACCCGATTGCCCAGGATATTCTTTTGTCAATTCACCGTCATATACAGGAAATCGTCGTATGCTGGATCCCAGCACATTCTAACATCAAGGAAAACGAAGAAGCAGACACTGCCGCGAAGGAAGCAGCGAGGATGTTCCCAGTACCAGCAATTCCGATTCCAATTCAAGACCAAATACGCAACATCAAAAGTGTATTCCACGATACGTGGGACTCAAACTGGAAGCGCATCTCTACCGTCAACAAACTCCGAAACATCAAATCAAACACATCTCCGTGGAAAACATGCATCCCATCCCGACGCGAGGAGGCGGTAATAACTCGGCTCAGAATCGGACACACTGCACTAACTCACGGCCACATATTGAAAAATGAACCCCAGCCCACATGTTACCACTGCGGACAAGAGCCTTTAACAATCGATCATATACTAACAACGTGCATTCCACTTCGAAAATATCATCCGGATCACAACATATCAATACGCACAGCACTCTCCGACAGCCCAGACGAACTTAAAAAGACCATACAATTTCTGAAAACAACAAACATATATCCATTAATTTAACAAAATAGCCCCGGTGCCTCTGACCCAAGTTGTAGTATATGGCACCTTAAAAAAAAAAAAAAAAAAAAAATAATCTTCTTTTCTTTATTGATATAGACAGTGGTTCAATTTTGCTATATAGTTTATAGTTCGAAACCCATTTGAACTGTCCATCTCATTCCATTTAACTCCTATAATCTTTCTCAGGATTCTCCGTTCCCTTATTTCTAATTGATTTGTTAATATTTTCTTGTTTAGATTTAACGTTTCTGATGCATATAACCCTTCCGGTTTTACAACTGCAGCATAATGTCTTAGTTTTGCTTCTATGCTCATTGCTTTTTTATCGTAAACATTCTTCACCAAGTGATATGCCCGACCTAATTTAAATATTCTACTATTCATTGCTTCTTCTTCTAGTCCATTTTGTTGTATAACGTAATATTATTCACATTCTACGTAAAAAATCATTTAAATTATACACCTTATTACATTATTCCATTGTATATATATATATATATATATATATATATATATGTATATATGTATATATACAAAATTAATCTGAGTACTTTTGAAAATATTAGTCGCTATACTAAAAGTGATAGCATTTTGGAACTGTGGGCTTTGCAATTTTTTAAATCGAATATCTTAAATACTACTAGGAGATTCTGTGAAAATATTTAAATTGAGGGGGAATACTGAAGGTTTCTATGTATCACATTAAAATTCAAGCCTTTTACATATATAGGTTCAAAATTGTATAACAAACTACCTGAGCACATAAAAGTTCACCTAACAAATTATGAGAAAAGGCGTAAATTTTTTAATTGATTATATTAACAATGTTATTTCATTTTAATGTTTATTTTGAATTTATTTTATTTTATTTAATAACTAGGATCATATATGATTACAATATTTTCTCTGCGTATTTTATAGGGGGTTATTTTTATTGCTTAACCACCAACGAAACATAACTGTGAAGAGATTTTTGTATCGTATACTTTTTTGCTCTGTGTGTGCATGACAGTCTAGGTGTATGTGTATGTATGTGTGAATTTATTTCGGTACCTGCTTGAATATTTGCGTGAATATTTTCAGCGAGTTGTGTGTAAGGAAACTGCTCAGCGTTCTATTAGAATATGTTTAGATATTTGCGCAAATTTTAGAGGTGCATGTATGTATATACAGACGTGTGTGGACGCTTGTGGATAAGTGAATGAGTGACGGATAGTAAGATATGTATGGTTTACATGTATAGATGTTTTGTTTTACATTTGGTATTTACTGATATTTAGTTTTAATCGTAATTTATCCGAATGAATATTTCGTTTTAGTTCAGCTCTGAATGATTTATCTTATTTCTATTTATGCGTCTATTTTGTAGTATAGCAGCTAAATTTGAATTTCTTATGATACATACTTTGTTTTTTTTGTTTTTTGTTTTTTTTTTTGTTTTTTTTTTATTGGGCGTCGAAAATTCAACCCATCGACAATGTAATATAATTAATTAACTAATTAACGCTATACATTAATATTACATTGTACTATATAATTATATAATAACTTGTATACTGCAGCACTCCCGGTGGCCATGAGAGAATTGACACTACATGGCAGAGGGATCTGGAAATTTATTATTGAGTTATACAAAATAATTCTTTGCGTCGTATGAAAATTGCATTCGAAGATGAGGTGGTCAGCATCAGCCACTTTGTCCGAGTCTAGTGGATGTTGGCAATAGGGAGAAGAGATTAAACCCATGTTGTACAAAGAAGCGGGGAGACGGTTTACCCCCAGCCGGAGGCGATCTGGTACTCATCGAAACAGTCGTATTGTGGTTGAACCAAGGAACGTCAGGAATATTAGGTTGAATTCTTTTGTACTGTTGCGCGCAAAATGGATTTGCCCATGTAGCCTCCCAATATTCTTTATAAGCATATCTAATGAGCTCGAATAGGTCTCTGTTTGGAAAATATGGAACTAAACAACTATTCATCCATGTGTCTCTGGCAGCCATGTCTGCCACTTCATTACCGTAGATATCCGCATGTCCTGGTATCCAAACAAAGTTAACTACTACGCCAGATTCAGAAAGGGAAACTACTAGGCTTCTGATTTTATAGAGGTATTGATGGGATTTTGTGTTGAACGATAAGAGTTTCAAAGCTGATAAGCAACTCATAGAATCAGACATGATAATGATATTTTCAGAGAAGATATGTGAATTTAAAAAGGACAAAGCCTTGAAAATCGCAGCACATTCGGCACTAAACACAGAAGTAAAACGAGGAAGAGAGAATTTTTTAGTTAAGTTAAGACATGGTATGAAAAAAGCAGCACCCGCAGAATTCGAAGATTTAGAACCATCAGTAAAAATCGGTTGGAAATTCGGCCAATGGTCCAAAATTATCGCATTGAATATTCTGCTAGCGTTGTGTCTATTAACGAACTAAAAAGAATCCAAATCTACCTGTAACTTAAAGCAGTTATGTGAATATGGGTATTTAAAGATCAATGAAGGATATGACGGTATGGTAATAAAAGAATATCTCTGAAGCCTAACTGCACCTAAAGATAATAGAGGCATTTTGGAGGTTTTAAATCTCCCAATTGTTTTTAACATCCAAATAGGAATTAAGTAAATTGAAATTGGCTGGAGGACCGTATTTCATAAGAAACCTGTCTGCTAGGTACGATGATCTAACAGAGAGAGGAGGGATCTTGGTTTCAACTTCCAAAGCAGCGATAGAAGTAGGTAAGCAAGCACCAATTATAAGTCGTAAACATGTGTTCTGTATCCTCCCTAATTTGTTACGATTGGTTGCTGAGGAATTATGAAAGAAGTAACAACCATAGTCTAAAATACTGCGATAGTATGCTTTGTATAACTTACTCATTGTGCACGGATCGCTACCCCGATTGACATTACAGAGGGCCTTGAGTAGGGGTAACCGTTTTAGAAGTTTGTTATACATGTAATCTACATGATGGTTCCAGTTTAATTTAGAATCGAGAATAAAACCTAAGTACTTATGTGCCGACAAAATGGGGACAGTAGCACCGGCAATATAAACAACACTGTGAATTGGGTTAATTGAGCGATATGAGAACACTACTGCTGAACATTTTGAAGGAGCAATCGACAAACCAAGATCATTTAGGATATTGCAAACCCGTATAATATCGCGATTAAGCAAGGTGGAAGCTTCAGATAGGTTTCTACTGCGACTACAAAGAACAATGTCATCTGCATAAGATAATAGAAAACCGTTATTCGCCAATTCTAAATTAGGGATTTTTAAGATATATAAGTTAAATAGCAGCGGGCTTAACACTGATCCCTGACATAAACCAGTGTAGACAGTTCTGTCTACTGGCCCTTGTGTGGGGTGTTGGAAACACAACGTTTTCTCCGAAAACAAACTGTGTATTAGGTATGCAAAGTTCTTAGATATGCCTAATTCCACTAGTATCTTAGATAAGATGTCCAATCGAACATTATCAAATGCCCCCTTGATATCAATGAAGCACGCGATTAGATATTCCTTCTTGATGTAAGACTGATAAATGTTAGCTAGCAGGTTGGCTACACAGTCCAAACTGCTTATTCCGTGACGGAAGCCAAATAAGTTGTTTGGGAAGATGTTGTTGTGCTCAGTCCACCAGGAGAGTCTATTATTCAGGATCCGTTCAAAGGTTTTGCAAATACATGACGCAAGGGTAATGGGTCTATATGAAGAGAACAGATGTGGTGGTTTACTGGGTTTCAGAAGAGCGGAGATCTTAAATTTTTTCCATTCCCGCAGAATGTGATTAGTGGTTAGGATGTAATTAAAAATAATCAATAGTATCTTAACAGCAGGCTCCGGTAGGTTGTTCAATATATGGTAGGTTACGCCATTCATGCCAGGACACGATATTTTATTAAAGGATAATGCCATTTTCAGTTCTTGTATATCAATAGTTCTAGAGAGAAAGTGACTATTGCTATTAGATAGTATCATCGAACTTGAGGTTTGAGTAATTTCTGGCAAAATCCATCACAACATTCCAATGAAGTAGTATTATATGAACTGTCCCCTTCAAATCTGCTTTTGATTTTATTAATTTTTGACCAAACTAACGAAATAGGCGTATTTCAATTGATATTGCAAACAAAACTTTTCCAACACTGCGCCTTGCACTGCAACAAATACCTACGAGTAAGAGCCTCCTGCTTCTTAAATTCCAGATGGTCTGACATGCTCCTACTTCGACGAAAAACTCGAAACAGTATATTTTTTTTTTCTTACCATATCAGCACAAATTCCATTACTAGTGGAATGAAATTTGTGCTGATATGGTCAGAAAAAAAAAATATACTGTTTCGAGTTTTTCGTCGAAGTAGGAGCATGTCAGACTATCTGGAATTTAAGAAGCAGGAGGCTCTTACTTTGTTGTATAGTTCCGTTTTTTCATACATTTTTCGAACACTTGTTTGTTATAACCCGCATGATTGCGCATTTGTGGGTCATTCTTTTGTAAATGTAAAGATTCGATTTGATTTGATTTGATTTGATTCGATTTGAATATTAAATATAAACATGGTACGCATTTAAGGGAATTTGTTACGTTTAAAATTATTTCAGATTTTAGCTAACGGTTGACGTAAATTCTTCCTGAACTTTTCTTCCGATTTCAGTCTATGATTTTTAATATTATATTATTCGTTCGATTCGACGATGGCACTGCAAATAGTCCGCTTAACTCGTGCGTTATATTTTAAAGAAAAACCCAACTTACAATCTTTGGATTTTCCGATATTCCGAACAATAGCCTAGTGTCGTGAACACACTTTTCAGCTGTGCAAAAATAAATTTTCCTACAACATTAGCTACGATTAACCGATAAAACTCTGAACATTTTCAACACGGAGTACACTTTCCACGCAAGATACAGTCCCTGCGACGACGGATTCCTTTAATTTAATTATGATGGTCGTTTGTAACCAGAACTAGTTTGATAATTTAAAAGTAAAAATTAAATGTGTTTTTAGTATATTATGTTTCAATTTAATGAATTGGTATAACCATCATTAAAAACTAAACTAGGCCGATGATAAGAACAGCTCGAATAATTAACGTCGTCCCGAAGAGAGAAATCAGGAAATAAATAATTTTTGGAAGTAATAATTTTTTTTAAAAACTTTTTATTATAATTTCTCAATTAAAACCTTTCTTTTTTTTATGCGAACAACGAACACACTTTCCAGTTTGCTTAATTAACAATGTTCAATTTATGCATGTCGAAAATTAGTAGGAATAAAACGTGTTTTTTCAGATATTGTCCACAGGTGCTAAACGTACCTGCATTGTTGGCTTGACTGAACTGATCATTGGACAGGTTAATTTGATTGAATCCATGCTGCGCTAGAAAATGCTCGTTGTTGTGTTGAGTAATGTTGGTCGTCTGCAGTCCGTTGCAGTGCTGAACGGTGGCTCCATTGGTTACTGGCACACAGGTAGTTGGATAACTGCGACCGGCGAAGCCTAAACCGAAAGAGCTGTACCAGCCGTGGTCGTTGATTCCGGCGAGGCCCAACTGATGAACGAGACCTAGGCAAGCGTTAAACACTTTTTAATACGAGCAACTCGGTTGCGGAACCGGATTAAATATATTTACGTGTGTACATAGGTTTCGTCGAATTACGTTCTATTCAACGTGTGCTGCTGTTCATTAGTTTTTCCAGAATTTCCCCATCCATTTTGCCCGGGGCAGTTTAGATTGAACGTCTTGAACACGTGACAGGCCGGTTGCCAGTCAACGTTCGGCCGATCTCTCGCTTTTAATAAAGTTAACGCAACTGCTCAACGGACGTAAAAGATTCCCGGTAACAGCTTGCTCTCATACACGAGGCATGTGTGTGTGTCTGTTGAGTGTGCACGACAAATGTTGGGGAAGCATTCGGAAATTTAACCCCAGCAGCTGGGAAAAGTAACGTTTACGTTTCGGCGCTATTTTTTTCCTCTTCGCTTTTTTTCCTTCCATTTTTGCAGTGGCATAATAGGCAGGAACAGGGCGAAGCGTTTAATAGTTTCGGAACAGCTTCCCCCAATTTTAGCGCGCAAATCGTTCCACATTTTCATCCGAATTCGCGATGAAGACGGAACGGTGTGGTAAGTAGATTAGCTTTTCGGAATCCGTTCGACGACGGTAAATATCAGTGTACTTTCCTTTTTTCTTTTTTTTTTCCAGCGGCGCCCATCCTCGATAACCCTTTAAGAAGTTCAACAAAGGACAGCGGCACAACTTAAAGGTCACAATTATATAGAAAAGACGCGAGCGACAGTGATATTTCGGCGCAGACGAAAGTGCTGCTCGCTGTGAAGTTTCGTATAATTTTTCGTATGGCGGAGTTTCGAAACCGTAAATACCAACAAATGGTTGAGCTTTTTGTGTTCCGGCTTCTCGGTCAACCCTTTTTTCTCATTCGGAATCGTCCGAACCGCTCCCGCCTGCTGGCAAATATGATATATACGGAGACGGCCGGTATTAGCAGTGAAGCGGAAAGAGGGGCGATGTTTGAGGCTGTTTTCTAGGCGGCCGGGGCGTAAATTTTGCTACAGGCGGTACTAATTAGGGTTAAGAATCAGCTTTCAGAAAGGCATAAAGCGACCTAAAGTCTTCTTAAAATATATAGTGTTGATTCAGGAGTGAGAAAGAAATAGATAAGAGCTCGATATCTGTCATTTTCTCTGCGAAGGCGTATTATCCTAGTATAGTAATATTAGACAAAGACGGAAAATCGTTTCCATTAGTATAATAAGTTTTCCGAGTGGCTGAAAATTATAAGCTAACTAATAATAATAATAATAATAATAATAATAATAATAATAATAATAATAATAATAATAATAATAATAATAATAATAATAATAATAGTAATAAAAATAATAATAATAGTAATAACAATAATAATAATTGTAATAGTAGAGTAGTATGGTATAGAACTGTAGTAGTAATAATAATACTAACGGTAACATTCTTCTTCAAAAAGTTTGAACTTTCGACGCCAAAGCTTTTCTTTGTTTTTCATTCTCGCACTTCTTCTTCGTCTTCATTAACTAGAGAACTTTCCCATTTCTGGCTTCGGCACGCGTTTTCTCTCTGCGTTTCTCTCTCGACCCGTTTATCGTATTCCTTTCTTTTTTATGCTTTTTTCCTTTTTGTTATTTTGCCTACATCCGATTAATAATACCAACTTTTACTGCGAAACTGGAAAGCAAACGGAGCAAGCCCGAATGTTTCCTTTTCATTAAAGCGAAATTTCCTCCGCCGTAAACGATTTCCGACTAAATATCGTCTCTCCCGAGAGTACTGCTAATCGTTATTACCGCCATTATCATCACTACTATCAGTTGCGTTATTATTTATTATTACAGACTCGAGAATTAATAAAGCTATGCCGGTAAAAATTGCATTTTAAATAGTGCACTTGCGCCGGCGAATATCAATTTTTCCGAGAAGCCTCCGTGGTAATGCACCTTTTTACATTTTTCAAAGTTGGAAACCTACATACGCTAAAGAGCTCCCTTGCCCGATTACGTCTGGAGCTGTGTGTCTGATTTGTACCTTTGAGTTAACCCATTCAGATATTTATTATTCTGCGGTTCGCCATTTCAGTTACATTTCGGAAACGGCCAAATATCAAATTCAAACAATTGCGACATTTATCAAATCAATCAATTTAGTTAGCTTACTTTCATCATCTATTTTTATCTATAGCCTGAACAATTGTACGCAACAAACGGAATACTACAATTTAAGACTAACAATGGAATACCCTCTTAAATTTTCACATAAAAAAGTTTCTGATTTTTTTTTTTTTTTTAATTTAGAACAGTACTTTTTAAGCTTGCATTACTTTTAACGGATCACACTATTTTCCCGAATCAGATTAAAATTTATTTTAATAGGAATACTCGGATGAAATCGTTTATTGATTGTTATTGTTAACTATAAATATTCGCGAGCCGTAACCATTGATAATAGAACTTTAAAAAAAAAACAAATACTAATAGTTCACAAAATTACCAATACGTACGTATAGATTCAAATAAAAACCAATAAAGGAACTCAGTATTTCGCTTTTTTTCCTAATTAGCACCGTGTACAGATAGAGTATAATGAATAATAGTTTTAATTCTTTTTTAATTGTTTATTAATTAATTTATAATAATTACAATTACTATTACAAAAATTCCGCTAATGCGCTACGCAGCACGAGAAGTGGAACAAAGCTTAAATTACGCAAATTTACACGGAATATGCAATATACAATCTGAAAACAGAAAATACAAAATAACATTCGCAAATCAAGTGCAAGTATAGGAATAAACGCAAAATTTTTTTTTTTTTTTTCTTTTTTTTTTTACTACTTCTGCCGATTCGTGCCTAGCCTATTTGGCTATCTGCGAATGTACTCAATGTATTCAGTTGAGTGGAGAATACATCCATTGATGTATTCAGCCCATCACTTATACTAGATCACGGATCCTAGTTCTTTCCAGTCTTCTTGTTATTGCATTGTCCGGAAGGGCAGCTACTAGCTCGTTACTATGTCCACAGAGGCGTAACGCATGACTACGAGCGCGTTGCTTTATAGCCTCATCGACAGTACAGACTCTTAGGTCTCGATGAATAGCCTCATTGGTAACATACCACGGCATTCTGTACATATATCATCCGTAGCGTTTTATTCTGGAATCGCTGTATCACATTTCTGTTTGACTTCTTTGCACAGCCCCAAATTGGTGCTGCATAAGTCCACGTAGGTTTAAGGATAGCATTGTATATTAAGACCCTATTAGCTAAGGAGAGGTTCGAATGATATCCTATTAGCCAATATAGCGATCTTAATTTAATATCAAGCTTATTCCTTAATTTCTGTACGTGTGTCCTCCAGCTTAAGGTACGGTCTAAGTGAACTCCTAGGTATCTGTCACTATTGCTTCTTGGTATAGTGTTACCACCCAGTGTTAGGTGGAGCTGGTGCTCAGCTCTCTTGGTAAATGATACATGACTACACTTTTCCAGGTTCACTTCGAGTTTCCACGTTTGAGCCCACTGTAGAACCGTATTCGCGCTTTTCTGTAGCTCAGCAACTGCAATATCAGCCCTCTTGTCTTGCGAAATTAGCATTGTGTCATCGGCAAATGTAGCCACTTCAATATTTCCTTCGGTGGGAAGGTCTGCTGCGTAGATATTATACAGAATCGGCCCTAATACACTACCCTGCGGAACGCCAGACGTGATTGGATGCAGCTGAGAGTAGTCATCACTACATTTGACGCGAAATTTTCTGTTCGTTATGTACGACTTGATGAGTTGATAATACTGTATAGGGAATGCTGCTTTAAGTTTATATAGTAATCCTTTATGCCATATTTTGTCGAATGCTTTTGTGAAATCTATAAACAAGGCTTCGGTATATTTTTTGTTCTGAATACCTTCTTCAATTATTTCTGCAATTCTATGTATCTGTTGTTCAGTGGAGTGAGCGCTCCTGAAGCCAAACTGATGTTGTGGAATAATTTTTCTTTCTTCCATTATTTTGGTTAGCCTGACAGATATTAACTTTTCAAGTAATTTAGCAAGAGTAGATAACAGTGATATTGGACGGTAGGATGCCGGATGAGTACCATCTTTTCCAGGCTTCAGAATCATAATAATTTGGGAAAATTTCCATTGGGCTGGAAAGTATGACGTTCTCATAATAGCATTGTATATGTATGTTAGCAAGATTACAGATTTTTTTGGCAGTTCTTTTATCATCCTAGCTGTTATCATATCGAATCCAGGACTTTTTTTATTATTTAAATGTTTAATATGTTTCTTTACCTCTGTAGGAGAGAACATTCTAATTTTTGTATTATTTAGCTGTACTTCCGGGAATACTAGATTGGTGGTTATGTTGTCTGTTTTAAAAACGTTAGCCAAGTATTTAGCAAACGTGTCAGCCCTCTGCTTACTACTTCTTGCCCACTGTCCATCATTTTGCTTCAAGGGTGAGTTTCGTATTACCGGTCTGTTCATTCCTTTTGTTGCCTTCCAAAGGTTATATTCAGAATTTTTGGTTGGGGTTAACGTAGCTACATAGTTAGAGAATGATTCATCTTTTAATTCTTTTAGGGCGTATTTAACTCGCCTAGTTAATATATTTAATTGGTGTTTATTTTCTAATGTTCTATTCCTTTGCCATAGAGAACGCGCTTTCCTTTTCTGATTTATTAGCTCACGTATAATTTTTGGATAGCTGTGGGTCTGGACATTTGTTTCATGTGGAGTAGAGTTGGTGACGGCTGTCTGCAGTTGTTCAGTAAACTGCCTCACTGCGTGCTCGATTTGATCAGGCGTTTTTAATTTAATTGATAAATCAGTATCTTGTTGTAGGAGAACTTTATACCATTCCCAGTCAGTTTTCCTATTGTGTAGCAATCTTGTTTTTGCTGTGTGTTTTACCTCAGCACTTAGCGTGGCTATTATTGGCGAGTGATCGGAGAAAATTTGATCATAGCTAGATTGTATTGATGTACAGTTAGGATGTATGCCTTTAATCAGAAACAGATCTAATAGATCAGGAGTACGATTAGTATCTGCAGGCCAGTAAGTCGGTTCGCCCGTTGAGAGAAATCTACATTTTTGTTCATTAGCTGCTTTGTATAGCTTTGTACCTCTTGTATTAGTTAACCGCGATCCATAATGTACATGTTTCGCATTGAAGTCACCACCAACTAAGAACTTAGGTCCTAGTTTTAGTATCAGGTCCTTGAACTTACTGACTTCTATCGTATGTCTCGGAGGGCAATATACTGCAGCTACGGCTAACTGGTTCCTTGGTTGTTCCACTATAATAACTGTGGCCTGTATTTCATCAGTTTGATATTTGTCCGTTTCATAATGCTTTATATTATCCCGTATAATTATCGCAGTACCCCCATGCGCATTGCCGGAAGGGTGTAGCGTGTAATAGCATACATAATTTGGAATATAAAAGTAGCTTTTATTAGTAAGTCTTGCCTCAGATATTAGAAGTATATCGATTTTTTCCTCTTTTAAATAGTATATTATTTCTTGGGTATGATTTAATAACCCGTTTGCGTTCCACTGTGCAACTCTTAGATACTGAGAGGTCATTTAACTAGTTTTGTTACAACTTGAGTTAGCATATTGACTATTACGTTATTTTGGTTTATCAGTTGTGTGAACATGTTTTCGAAACGAGTTACAAATGTATTTAAAAGAGTTGCTACATTTACACTATCAGCTGTTGTCTCATTCTGTGATGTAACTTGCGCGTATGATCTTCTATTTGCATATGCAGATCGGATTGCCTCGGATTCGACACACGGAGGAGCAGGTGGAGGTAGTTCACTAGATATATACTGGTCGATGCGTTTTTTCGATATTGTTTTATCCCTGAAGTTAGGATTTTTGTTCAATAGAGATTTATATACTTCGCATCCCTTGTAGTTCGCTGGATGGTTCCCTTCGCACAAGGCGCATGTAGCCGGTACATCACGTTTCCTAGTACAGAATCTTGAATCATGTCCCTCTCCACATTTTACGCACACAAAAGGACGATAGCAATAATTTTTTGTATGGCCATATTGCTGACATCTTATGCATTGAGGAATTATATTAGTTTTCCTTGGAGCTTCGACTTGAATTTTAACATTAAGTAGATATTTCAGTTGATATATGTCTTTATTATTTTCCGCTGGTTCTAATTCAACCGTGAATAGTGGTAATGGTTCTTTCGATATCCTATGTCTAATATTTATAGCATTTCTGACCTGGTGGCCATAATTGGCTAGGTCTTGTGTAATATCAGCGATGCTTATAGAGTGGTGCAGGCCTCTAATTATTACTTTGTACGCCCTTTCATTTTTTGGTTGATGAGTATATCTAAATACATTTTTATCATTAAGATGCTTACATAATTTACGATAGGAGTCTATATCCTTTGTTATTATTTTTACTTTATTATTCGTTAAAGTTTTGGTTTCAAATTGTTCTGTAGTCAAAACATTTTTTATTTCAGCCAACATAGCACTGAAGTTAACTACCCCCTCGACGTATACAGGCGGAGGTTTTTGCAAATTTTTAACAAATGAGTTTTGCTGTTTATCAGGGACCGTAACGTCCATATCAGCATTGTTTGTAGTTTGTAGTGGGCTAAATCTATTTCTAGTACTTATTTTATTTGCGATTTCCCAGCTATTGCCGGAAGAATTGCTTGTTTTCGATCTTTTTCTTTTTAATTTAATCACTTGCCAGGTGTTCGCATTTTGAGTATTTGTCGTATTAGAGTAATTATGAATTAAATCGGAGTTTATAAGCGTTTCCGATGTGTTGCTATTTGTAAACGCAAAAATAAATAAAATAAAATTTAAATGCAAAGTAAAAGAAGAAAATAAGTAAGATAAAAAATTTAATAAATAAATTAAATTAAATTAAATATGGACTGGAAATTAAGAAACCAATTCAAAACAAAATGAAACAAGATCTACAAATTTTATCAAAAAAAAAGAACCACGGTTTATACTTATAAGAACTTATTATTCTTATAAATAAATTTCAATGTGTTCACAACTTCGTAATTTTATCCTGTACATATACACCTATATATATATACCCTTTTCCTCTGTTCTCTACTCCCCTCTCATCTTTCTATTTTCCAAAAAAAAAAAAACCCAACTGTCTAATTATATGTACCCTATGGCTAGTATATGTTTACAATTGACACTTTATATATTAATTACAACGTAATCCCCCTTAGAAAAAATGTACTAATTTTATGTAACGGTTGTTATCATTTATATGATTTTTATGATTATGTTATTATATTCATATGGACCGATTTAGAATTACATTGTAAATTTTGATCGTTTTATACAAAATATAGAAGAAAAAGAGACAGAAATGTAAGCAACAGGGGTCAAGGGGCACAGCCCCTTGCGAGGCCAAAATGGCTGAGTTTATATATATATATATATATATATATATATATATATTAAACATAGTACTATAATTAACAATAACTCTGTAACTACATGTAATGATTTCGCTGTTTATATACTCACCTTCAACACATATGAAAGCCTGACTATAATAATTAAAGTAATAATAGTAATGATAATAATAAATATAACAATAATTACAATAATAACTATAATAATAACAATAACAATCAAAGCTGCCCCTATATTTCAGAAGGAAGATCCTAACAGCTAACTTTTTGACTTCCACTCTTGTCAATTCAAACCTTCCGATCAATGAGCTCCTTTTCAACTCCCAGCAACAGAGTTAGACTACTCTGCGTGTTCCTAACTGTGCAACTAACATAAAAAATAAATTCGAATCTCGTTTTCCTCAAATTGGAAAATTTATTCTCAATCCTCCCCTTTCTCCAGTGTACACTAACCCTCCTCCTTGGCTTTTCCTAACCCCAGATATCAATCTTAACTTAATCCATCTACCCAAATCCATATATCCCGACTACATCCTTCATCAATAAATTACTTTCGAAACGGTCAAATACGTTAACTACATCTTCTGCTTTACGGATGGCTCAAAATCCACTGGTCATGTTAGATCAGCCTTTTTTGTTCCTCCTACCACCCATCGCTTCCGGCTTCCGAAATCCTGCTCTGTATTTTCGGCTGAATCTTTCGCCACCTTCAAGTGTCTTGAGTTCCTCTCCTCCGCTCCACCTCTTTCTAAATACCTCATCCTTACTGATTCACTCAGTATTCTAATGTCCCTCTACAACTTTTACACAGATAATGCAATTGTACAACGCATCCTTCTCCTTCACGATCTCCTTATTCGATCCCAAATTTCTATATCTTTCATGTGGATCCCCAGCCATATTGGTTTCCCTGGTAACGAGGCTATCGACCGAGCTGCTAGGGAAGCATCCCGGCTTCCAACCATATCCTCGTACTTCTCTTCTACCAGCGATATGAAATCCTTCTTGAAATCCTTTATAATTAAATCCTGGGAACAAGTATGGAGTTCTAGTCAACAAAAAAACCTTTTCCTTGTTAAACCTGATCCTGTATCTCAGATCCCCCTTCCATTCCGTTCAAGGAAGAAAAATATTATTCTTACCAGACTTAGGATTTCCCACTCCCGCCTGACCCATTCGTATCTCCTACAGCGCACCGATTCCCCTCTTTGTCCCTTTTGCCAAAGAACCCAGCTTTCCATTCCCCATTTACTAACATCTTGTCATTCCCTTATAGCACTTAGAGCCCAGCATGGCCTCCCCCCTTCCTTATCACAACTCTTAGCTGATTCTCCGTGTCATATCCGCAGTGCGTTCCAATTCCTTCATTCCCTTAACCTCCTAAATTCAATTTAGTATCCCTTCCGTTCCCCGGGCGCATATGGCCCGTTTGAGCAGCCGGCGCCTGTACCTTTTAATGTAATAATAATAAAATCAAGTCAATTTATTATTATTATTGTAAAAATTCCACAAATACGCTACGTAGCGCAAGTAGCGGAAACAAAACTTAAATTAAACATAAAATATACAAATTAAGTGCGAGTGCAGGAATAAACGCAAAAATAAATCAGATAAAAATAAATATGAAGCAAAGAAAGAAATAAGTAAAGATAAAAGTTTAATTGATAAATAAAACAAAATGTAATCTGGATTGAAAATGAAGAAACCAATTCAAATCAAGATGAAACAAAATCTACAAATTTTCCAAAAAAAAAAAAAAAAAAAAAAACGGGAAAAAAGAAAAACTATAAATTTATGCTTGTAATAACTTATTATTCTTAAAAATAAATTTAAATATGTTAACAGGTATCTAACTTATATATACTTGCCTGGTACATATATATACTTTTTCCCTCTTTCCTTTCCTCTCCTCTTTTCCTTCTATCTTTCTGTTTCCTTAAAAAATATTTAACTATCTAATTACTTATCCGATGTTTACAATTTACACTTATATATATATAACTCGGCCATTTTGGCCTCGCAAGGGGCTGTGCCCCTTGACCTTTCTTGTTTTCATTTCTGTGTCTTTCTCTTCTATACTTTGTATAAAATGATCAAAATTTACAATGCAATTCTTACTGGCAGCAACACAAAAAAAATAACATAATCAAAAAATTCTATCCTAATATTTAACTTTCATTATATAAAATTAAGACATTTTTTCGTTACATTTTTCGTTACATTTTTCGTTACATATTTCGTTACATATTTTGTTACATAAAATTTTGACATTTTGTAAATGACAATCACCAAAATTCTACAAAATATAACAAACATTACATAAAATTGGGACATATTTTTGGGACATTTTATCTAATGAGGGGTAGCCTAAGAATTACGTTGTAATTAATACACATATATTAAACATAGTACTATATTTAATACTAACTCTCAAGGCCATCAGCCCAGTAGCGTGAACTCTTAATTATTAAGATAGTGGTCAAGAGTTCGATTCCCAGCGACGCACAGTGGGGTATTTTCGCAATCTGGGCGGCCAAAATTATTTCGTCATTTTAATCAAAATTTTTAATGTTAATTCATAATACTATAGACTTATTCGGAATAAAAATAGGTATATTATGAAAAATCTGTTTTTTTATTGTAATAATTGTTGCTTATTTTATACTATCTTGAACTCCTATACAAGTATTAGGTGATTCTGTTCGTTGACTAATGAATACACGTGATAGGTTTTTGTACATTTTTTATTACTATTTTTTCATATTAAGAACCAGGCAGAATAAAATAATATTATAAAATGGCGCCTTTATGTACTGCCCGAATACGGGTGTGGTATTTTTTAAATCGTGAAACAAGAGCAGGTTCAGTATTAACTGATCTTGTTATCCCAGTTACGAACGTCATATTAAACCGATGCTTATGTTTAAAAATGATGTTTAACATTTGAGAGGTATGTAATTCTTTTACCGACAATATATCTTTATTCGCAAGTGGACCAATAGCTCGCATTACCGCTCTTTGTAAGACTTCGATTGAACTTAGGTGATTTGCTGCTGCATTACCCCAATGCATAATTCCATATGCAAGCACGGGTTGGTAAAGCCCTAAGTATACTCTATGCAAATGCTTGTAAGAAAATTGCGATCTTAAATAATAAAATATGTAATTTAACCTTCTTAACTTTTCGGCACAATACGTAGTATGCCAACTCCATGTAAGTTTACTGTCTAACAATAAACCTAAGTATTTAATTTCATAAACTCTGTTGATTACAGTGTTTTACCATACAAAATATGAAAACTATTCCATAGTTTTTCATCCTGATAGCTGTAAATCATAAACTTTGTTTTATTTTTATTTAGGAATAATTTATTTTGTTGCAACCAATTATAAATTTTATCTCGTATAATCAGATCAAATCATTTATTGATTGTTATTAATGACTACAAATATTCGCGAGCCGTAACCATTAATAATATAACTGAAAAAAAAAAAAAAAAAATAACAATAATTTACAGAATTACCAGCACATACGTATAGATTCAAATAAAAATAATAAAGGTACACAATATTTATTTGTTTCCTAATTAGCACCATGTACGGCCCCCAGCGGCTAGAGGTGCAGCTTGAAGAACTTAGCTTATATGTGTGTTTATACAAATTTATAGATTTTAGGATCTAGAAATCTCTACCAACTTGGAAAAAATTGTTTGCCAAAATTGAAGGAAGCGATATGTCAGGAAAGAGTAAAATGATCTCTGAGCACTGAATTTGGAACATTCGGTTAATACGCATTTGATTATGAGTTACGCGTCGCAGAAATCGTAGACTGTAGGTGAACTTTTGTTGAATATAGGAAACAATGAGTAAGCAGGGAGTGTCAATGTGCGCGTAAAAACAACTTCGTAGCTAAGATTCTGCACAGTATATTATAAAGTTCGGAGGATAGGACGGAGAAATAGAGTGAAAATGGATACAAAATTTCTATTTTCTTTATAGACAATTAAACAACCGGAACGTTCTTGCATTTTGCTACCATCGGTATGGAGATATGCTCGAAATTAGGATAGGCATTGATTAGAGCAAGAAAATTTTGACGGAAAATAGCAGGATTTTTTGAAAGATTTCGAGAGTTCAGAAAAGGGGAAATTAACTGATAGTTTATTAAAAGTTATTCAGAGAGGGTTAAGATTTATTGGAAAATGGTGTATTTTTACTTCGTTGGTAAATGTAGATTGAGAAAGAACAAGATAATTTATGGCAAAAATTATAAAGGAGTCAGATGTTTGGGGGAAGAATGGAGGGTAAATATCGCGCGACAATCATTAAATTTAATGACAAAAAGTGTGTTACTTTCAGGAAGTTAAAATTTAGTTTACGGCCATAACGGGGAAAGTGAGAGAATTAAAAAATTCAACTTCTTATTTTTAATGAAGAAGCGCAAACGTATATAACTAAAAGTAATAAAAGCTTTAATCGAATTAAGTACTTAAATTTAAACAATTTTGATCAGTATTCTATAAAATTATCATATTACGCTTATTTACATACATGTGTTTTTACAGAAGATGACTTTGAAAAAAAACTATAAAATATGCGGGCGCATTTTTTAAAAGAGATTTTTTCACCTATATATGAAAAAACATAATTCATAGTCCAACAGATAAAATTAGTTTATTAAATAATTGAAATTTTAAAACGTATAAGCGAATAAAAACAAAAGCATATACGCAAACAGCATCAGTCGAGGATAATAATGATAATATAAATGTGCCAGAAATACCTAAATAATTCCAGTAACCTGGGTAAAGGTTCTTGGTTGACGAGCCCCGACAAAAGAGTTAGAAAAAAAAATCGAGTAACCGGGAATAAATTTAAAATAGATCGGTGATGAAGTTAATCTGTTTGCATTTCAAACGAAACGATTTATAAATAAAATATAACATTTTTATTTGGCATCTGATATGAAAATAAAATTTATGAAAATTAAAAAGAAATATTTCCTTAAGCAAACTATTTAAACAACATCAAACCATATCGATTTCGGAGTTTAAAATTACTATAAATTCGTAAATCTGTTTATTTCGAAACAGCCACATGTACCGATTACAGGCGAACGAAATACGCGCATCGTAGATACTCAGGATAGTTTTCTAAATAACAGTCGTTCTCGAACACTGTCATTACATATTTGTACATTTAAGGGAGTAATCGGACCTAGTACTCTCGACAACATCCTACATCCAGTACGAGTATACTCGAAACCTCAGAGCGGGTTACCCGGCACTTGTTTATTTTATTAACGAATCCTCCATCCCTCACAAAAAATAAAATAGAAAAGTTATTTTTGTAGTTTCACGATGAAAATGATTACGTATTTAATTTTATCCGTAACTTTTCGCCATATTTAATCAAAATCACTAAAAGTTATTCAAGTTTTAGAACCTTTCGTGTTTCTTCTCATCAAAGTGCCACACATCAGATTTTATTCACAGTTTACATTTTGACACTTGTTTAAATTAGATAATACTAAGATTACGTGCCGATGATACAGCATTATACTTTGTATCGAACGAATTCAGAATAAAAATTGCGGTTATGCGTAGACAAAGTAATGAAAATACTATTCTAAACAGCGAAAAGGCATGTATATATATATATATATTAACTCGTCTAAAACGTAAGCTGTTATATTTAATCGTCCGAGTATTCCGTCCAACTTAAAGGTTAGAAGAGCTCGTGTATATTCTGATCAAGTGGAATTAATGACTTAGGGTTCATATTGAGGGTGAGAAGTGACCTCTTTAATAAGCGCCTATTTAACCAAGCTACTTATACCACACATTATATATGCTATACTTAATGGGAAATTTTAAGGTTAAAATCTTATACAAGCTATTAATCTCTCCGGTTTACTCAGTTTCATATTCGATACCTCCAACGCTAGTTACAAAAATTAACAAAAAACCGATGTCTTAGATGCAAATTAGAAAAATGCATATACTATAAAATCAAATCTGGTCATTGTAAATTACGTTTCTGAATTATCGAATTTTAATTTTTTCGACAAATATGCACTCCATAAAAATGAGTTAATCAATGCCGCAGGCAGGCGACTTTTAACGATGTGTACCAAGTTCAAGCATCGCTGTCTAGAACACATGTTGTTATTGTTATTATAAGCCTTTAATCGTAATAAATCATTCGAATAACTCAACTCCGAATGATATTAGTTATGTTGCGAAATTTTTTAAGTACCGTTTCGCTTTATTTTATCAAAAATTTTTTTTCGTTCTTTTGTTGTTTTTAGGATTCCGTAATAACTTACGGAATCATAATAAGATGGTACACAGATGACAAAAATATCAAATAAAAATCAATAACTCACGAACAGCTTG
This sequence comes from Icerya purchasi, assembly GCA_039619475.1. Lineage (NCBI taxonomy): Eukaryota > Metazoa > Arthropoda > Insecta > Hemiptera > Monophlebidae > Icerya > Icerya purchasi. Next base: position 252,285,526 of record CM077115.1, on the reverse strand, counting down.
ACTTATAAACTTTTTTTATTCTTCTTCGCTCGGGATTTTCATTTTTTATAATTTGCAAATTTCTACGTTCCGAAACTCACAAAAACCGTTTATTGCCACATTTATTAAGAAAGAAACGTTTTCGTCGGTGAAAAATCTTTATCGAAAAACATTTAAATTTTTAATAAATTAATTTTTTTTTTTTTCAATGTAATTATACCATCAAACTAAACTATAATTAAATTAACTTTATTTTAATGTTCTTTCAGTTTTTATTATTGTAGATATATCACAATTACTTTGACGAAAAGCAAGAGCACACAGAAGTTGCTTCTGGGTAAAATAATAATTTTCCTCACTGCACTCCTAAGGAATAGGCTGAACATAAATGTTTTCGTTTTTTCCGTAATACAAAAATGCAGTTTCAATGTACCGCATTGATATCATATGCTAATCTATACCATTGCATTACACGCAACGACTATCTTTATGGATAATGATAAAAAATCATCTCTCCTGGAATATTTCGAGAATAGCTATTGCATTTTTACGATTATCGTGCAGTATCCAGTGTTGAGATATTAACTAGCGTCGATGCCACCTCATTCGTTGCGAATTTTGTATTCTATTTCTCTTTTTTCCTTTTGACACGTCAACTATATGAACATTAGCTAAGTCGACTGAAATTTGGGCAAGTTTCAAATGCAGCAGCGGGATATGCATCGCTGCTTAACCAACTACGCCACACTGGAGCTAGCTGAGTTTTGTACTTATAATCATTGAGAATTTATAATTGAACGATATACCAAAAAATATACTATCGTTCTTAAATGCAAAAAAATAATACAAAAAAAAAAAAAAAGAAAAGAAAAAACGCAAAGTAAAAACAAATACATCGAAGATGATAAGAAATAAGAGCTTGATTACAAACCCGGCGCTTCATTATCACTCGTGACGGCTTCACAATGAGGCTAATTAGGAGTTTGAGTGGTCATTTTTGTCCAGCGAAAGAAAACGTCAGTTGAATTAGATAAACCACAACAAAGCACACGGGGAGAATACTAAACGGTAAAGCGATATAAATTAATTCGCAATTTCCGGCTAATCGGAAGAATACATTTTTCACGAACACCGCTAAAGCGAGCTGTGTGTGTTAATAAATGTTTCGATTTGAGCAAAGTTATAAAGTTATTATTCAGGTTGGCAGCGAGGTTTCAGTTTTACTGGAATGATGTAATCGATGGAAATTTGCGAGAAAACCGATGTTAAACATGATACGCCACGCGTAACCGAAAAGCGCCCGCAGAATTGTAAATCCGCAACCCACTACACCGCAAACCAAGCCGTAAACCATGACGTCATTAGGACATAACTTTGCCTAATTTTCTCCTTGGTAAATGACTAAAACCAGAAATCCTTTCGATTCCTGTTCCGCAGCTGTCTCTCGTAATTTCGTCATTTATACACGTATATAATATACAAACGTGCACACTTTTTTCCATTTTCTTTTTTATCATCCTGTTAATTACGAAATCTTCCTTTTAATTGCTTTTTTCACCAGCGATTTTAAAAGGCTGCTAGAAAAAAAGCAACATTATAATCTCAATTATCTAGCAGATGTTAAGGTTTTACCGTGTGACATTTGAAGGAGAGTTTTTGAAATTTTCATTATCACATAATTCTGTTTGCCTTTAGGTTTATTTACCGATAATGCTTAAAACTGTGATATAAGTATAATCAATTAAGCCCGACAAGCAATTTTAAAACTTACAACGACGGTAAAATTATAACTAGTTTATCAAAAAAGAACAATTAAGAAACGAACATTGCATCACAAATACTGTACAGAACTAAAATGATTATAAACCTGCTCAAAAATTATCAGATGGAAAAACTTTCATTATAATTAATTTTTTAATTTGACAATGAGAAGAGCTATGTATAGTATTATAGGATCTCTAAATTTATACTGAATCTATTTAGAGGGCTCAGATTCACGCGAACACGAAAAATTTTAACTTAAAACATCTGTGTAGATGTGAAAATGAAGAACTGAAATGTATATCGAGGAAAGCTGTAAAATGTAAACGTTTTTATTAAAACACCAACAGTTCACGATGGTAAATAGGTGGAGGACGCTTACATCATTCGGGCTGCTCGGAAAGAGGCATTGGCCCAGCTTTAACGTTAATTTAAAATACAGAAAGTAACAGAGTCAAATTACTCAACATATGATCAAAATGTAAACGGCATAGGAACATAGTAAAAAATTAATAACAGACAACGGACAAATGTATAATAATTCGAAAACGGGTAAAAGGGTGTTGAATACAACTTTGTAGAGGCACCGGTTCAAATCCGCTAACGACTATTTTCAGAATTCCATTTCTTATAAGTTTTTTTCCCCCCTTTTTGACATACGTACAAAATTAATTTCCGGTTTTTGTAAGAGAAAGGAAAAAATAGTGTAACATTTTGATACAAAGGGAAGCCGAAATTACTACTAGTGGAATACATGAAATTATTTTGCTACAAAATACAAAATTAATACTTCAGACCAAGTTTCGGTCGCTTGAAGGTTACAAAATTATTACCCAAACGTTGTAATTATCAAAAACTTACATTCGAAGAGAATCCCTTTTGAGTGTAAAAGAAAACTTTACTTTAAAAGGAAATAAAATAAATTGGTACACATCCATTTCTCGATCAAACAAAAAAAGTAATCTACAAATTAAGAAGAACAAAAACACCTACTAATTTGTACTCCGTATGTTATTAGCGAAATATAAGTAACTGGCTCTTATGTTTTATTTCGATTACAAATATGTTAGTTTCTAAGTATTTATCTTTAGCGAGTATTTTTGATTTTCCCTTTTTCATATAGTGAGATTTACAATTGTTTTTTTTTTTTGTTTTTTCTATACTAATATTATAAAGAGGAAAGATTTGATTGTTTGTTTGTTTGTTTGCACTGAACAGACTCCGAAACTACTGGACCGATTTGAAAAATTCTTTCACCGTTGGGAAGCTACACTATCTGCGGGTGACATAGGTTATATTATATTTTCAAAAAAATTAGGGATCCTTACTAAAACTCCAATACTGTAACTCAAGGTGTAAAAAAATGACCTAAACAATTCCTTACATCGCGTGCGCTGCAAAAACTTTTTTTATAAAACATTAAAATATCAATGTTAATTACCATGGAAATGGAAATTCGGATAAAGATCGCCTCAGCATCGTTTACAAGCTCATCACTAATGGAAATAGTGTGTTAACGTAAGGAATGAAAATTTTCGAGCGTTACCGTTATCTCTTTTGAAAAAGGTACAAAATGCCCAAAAGATTAAGATCTCAACTTTCTAGAAATAGTTCTCAGGCGAGGGCATCAGAAATACGTCATAATGGAGAATCTTCATCAGAAACTGAAAATCGTCTTGCAAGTCAGAGAGAATACGCGTCGCAATCGCGTGCTAGAGAGTCGATATCGAGCGTTCGCAGCGGCTTGAAGAGCAAAATATTAGAAATATACAAGCTCGCTCGGGCTCTGAGCGTTCCCAACGCCTTCAAGATCAGAGAGAAAGACAACAGACGTTAACCACTAGAGTTCATAATCGAGTTTTAGCTCACAGCAACAGTTCGGCTTTCAGATACGATCCACAGATTGATTATGCTCAACATTCTTCCGTCGAAATCGGAGCAATGAATAAGATCTGCTCCAAGTGTTCTGCCAAAAAATGGGCCAATGAACCTAATGGTATGTGCTGTGCTTCTGGAAAAGTTAGTCTCCCGTATATTCACGAGCCGCCACAGCCAATAAAAAATCTTTTGACAAATAATCATTCCCTATCTGGACATTTTTTAACCAACATATGTAGGTACAGTAGCCTTTTTCAAATGACTTCGTTTGGCACGAAAGAAATTAGAGAAGAAAATTTTATGCCAACTTTTAAAATAGAGGAACAAGTATATCATCTTATAGGTAGCACCATTTTTTTGACAAATAATCATTTACTGATACTCTTACACAGTCATGAACTGTATTCCGCGCGGGTGTAATTTAACAAATAAAGTAATTTTTTATAATCATAATTCACGCGAGCAACGCCACGGGCACAGCTAGTTAAATATAAATCGTAAGTATATATCTGACGTAATTTATACGATTACAAAATTTCACCGCTACAAATTGTAATAATGATCCGAGCAATTAATAAGTGTGTCACTCACATCGGGGTACCTGGTAATGAGAGAGTCGATGTGGAAGCGCGCTCGGCGTTGTCCTCGCCAATGCCAGAGGACTCGGACCTACCATCCTCGATGATGCATATTTTTCTGAAGAAATGCGAGAACCAATGGAAAACAGAATAGGCAGCTACGACAACGCTCTTAGAAAACATTAAGCCCACAGTCGAACCATGGTGGCCACCGGAGGGAATATCCCGGCATGATTTTAAGAGTCTTAGCCGGCTGCGAATCGGCCACGTCACTATGTCGCACGGTCATATAATTAGCAAATCTTCGCCTCCCACTATGTGCTTCTTCTGCGGTCAGGCTGATATACCGGCAGTTACATACACACACATTCTTCTCACGTGCCGAAAGTTCGCCACGTTCAGGACGCAACATGGCCTCTACGCAGTAACATACAGGATTGTCTGGCAAATACTACAACTAACGTCACAAGGGTTATGAACGAGTGGTTTGACCAAACACATATAAGTTACCTCCATATATGTGCTGTAATGACCTTAGTAGTTACAAACGGCACATATAAAAAAGTTGAGAAGGAGAATTAAAAAAAAAAAAAAATAAATAAGTGTGTCACTAATGAAGAAATAATGAGGAGATATATATTGACTAGGACCAAATTTTGTGAAATAGTTTAAAAATAATAACACAATCACTTTCAAAACGGTAACAGTGAAAAAGGAACGTACAAACCGGTTGGCGTTCACGAATATAACAAAAACGTAGTCCTAATAAAAAATATAGTTTGAGATGTTTTCATTTATTTCATAACTCTTTCGCAACTACTATTGTGAATAACAGTTAGCCATCGCGTAACTCCTACATGTCACATAGTTGAAGAAATCGTTTATATATTTATATATATATATATATATATATATATACTTGTATTTTATTCAAAGAAAATGATGTCAAACTTTTTCAAACTAAACGACAATTAGAAAAGCAACTAATTTGGAAAATATTTCCACGGTTCGATTGGGAACCAATTCGGTAGTTTACTTTGATCGATCTAGAAATGATAAAAAGGGTTCGTAATGGTCTGTGGCCCGATGATAGCGTATGGGTGTAATTTTTTCTGACTTTCCTTAAACACATCTGCAGAGCGGTAAAAAAATTTCTTAAGAAACCGTATGTCAACGTTGTTGTCGGTCTTAACTGATGAAGGCTATTATTTAGATGAGGACGCGCGGTGTGCGTTATTTTTAAGCCGTAAAACGCTACCGGCATCGGGTCAGATTTAACAACAGCGACGAAGAGCAGTTGGGATTTTCGGGATGGTTCTGAAAGCGAAATTAACTGCGGAAATGAGATTAGAGGGACGGATAGGGCCGAAACGGACGTGTCAGTGTCGGTCAAAGGAAAGAAGATCGAGCAAGGAGACGGCGCTGCTATTGGCAATTTGTAAAGTTGTAAGTTGGCTCTGCTTCAGAGCGTCGAATGGAGAGCCGCTGCGAGAAGAAGGCATCTCATTAGTCGCTGTCTTCAGCACGTGTGACACGGCGGCATTCATTACAAATTTTAGACCATTTTCTCGCCGAATCCATTACACTCCTTCAACTCTAATTTCGCCATCACTCACTCGGCACCTTCTTCATCGCACTACATTCGCCTGTTCTTCACTTCTTCCGAAACAACTCGTACTTTTCTTAGCTGACCATCGTACCAATTCGCCCCACACCGTTTCTGCCTAGAAAGTTCACCGCTTACTACGCCGCCCGCATTCACGCTTGATTCTCTATCCCGGCGCACTACTCTATTAGCGTTTGAATGACTTTTGTTTGGTTTTTCTTGATTTTCGGTCTTCGCCTTTCTGCATAATACTGAACTTTTCTACCATTTAAATTATTCGGTTATTATCGAACCAACTGGCGGCCCGCGCGCGGTCTTTATGATGTAGTACTCTCGTCATTGTGTAAGCTACCAATTGGTTGTCAGCAGAAAGCCTCCGGTTGACAGGCATCGTACCGGTAATCGTACGTTTCGAATTCAGCAGAAATCGTGGAACTTCAACGGAACAACATAATAAATTCTATAGTAATTGTCCGCGTTGCAACCCAAAGCCTATATGTTTAAACGAAAGCTCGCATGTTACGTCCGCTGTACATGGATAAACACCAAATCACGGATATGCTTTTAAACGGCAGCAGCGCACTTCTTTCTAGTCGATCTTTTTGTTTCTTTACATAACAATCACTTATTCTTTCGCGTAAGTTATGGAACGACCAAAACTGTGGCTTCATTCACAAACGATGACGAGCGAGCTCTTTTGACTTTTTTATTATTATTCGCTCTTCCCGAAGCATTTCCGTTTACCTTCTTTATTTTCGCTTATATTCCATTGAGCTCACGGTAATTTTTCCTTTTCCACTCGCTCTAGAACTAGAAGTCGTACTACTGTAAGGAACTTCCGACGTTTGCACTCTTCCGTGCTTTTTTTTCCTCTTTCATAAGACATTATTTTCCTCTGATAGAAACCGTTAGGATCAAAAATAAATCTACTTCCGCATAAATATAACGTTCAATTTAAAACGCAACTTGAATTATTAAGAGAATATAATAAGGTGGACGGTTTCTCGCGGTTTTTTCAATCGGCATTTTTAGAAAATTTTTAAATGCTAATTTGACTTCCGTCAGAATTTCGGTTTCAGCCAGAAGATGAAAAAAAAGAAAAAAAATTATCTATAGTTTTGGGCTGAAGGAAAAAAGAAAAAAGAAGAAGTTACTAAGTCGACAAATCTAGAAGAAAAAAAAAAATCTGAGTTAATCAGAACGCTCTAGCTATGTCATCGATATAAAGCAGTTCCCCAGATTGCTGCGTAAAATCGTAACATCATCATAATACATATATTAAAATTAATATTGGCGCTGTTTGTGGTCCCTCGACTGGTACAGCGATCAACGCGAAGAAAATTATTTTTGTTTTTCTACTTAATTAATTTAAAAAAAAAATGATTGTCAAACTCTTATATCGATAATACGGAAAATGATGAAAAAAGTTGATAAAGATGAGTTCACAGAAGAATGTGAAAAAATTAGGTTTAAAAAGAGGACAATACTGCCAAAAAGTAAAAGTGCTTAATTGGCTATCTCCTCTTCCTGGCAAATTCGCTCCTTAATTTCTAATTTATTTGCATTCCGTTCTATCGTAATCGATTTACTATGGATTCCTGGTCGTTATTCCTGGCAACGAGTTAGTTGATTCGTTGGCACGTTCGGCGGCTATCAATGTGATCTATTCATTAGTAGATTTCCTGATCAAACTCTCTACTATGCTCGGTAGATGATAATAATATCCACCTTGTCGAAAGTTAGGACAAATTAACTGCGCTTACCGTAGGCGGCGGAATTTTTTCTTTAAATTCACATATTATATGCCGACATCGTCTGAACGGAACTAAGCTTCACCAGCAGGTTGCAGACGGAATAGACTATCTCTGAGCGCTCTTGAGACTATGTATCGAAAACTAAAAGTCCTTCGGAATGGAAAACCGTACCATTTTTCGATGCGAAAGAGCTTTTTTTTACCGTTAATGTCCATGTACTTAGCTCGCATTCATTGTGAGCTCCGTAAATTAACTCGCAAAAAAATGTAAAGCACATCATCCGTGGTGTTGGAAATGCAACATTATTCTTTCGTAACTGAGGCACTTTAATTTTTGTAAAATACGTAATCCCGTTGACTCCATCAGCTCCTTGCCGTGGCGTAGTGGGCTAGGCATGTTTTGTTCAGATAATAATTGAGACCAAAAATTAAAAAAAAAAAAAAAAAAAAAAAAAGTAGAAAAAAATGTACAGCGATAACCGATAAGCAATAAATAAATGGAATGTGCGTTTTATTTAGATTTGTGGCGCATCCGTTGAAATTATATTAACGATTCCGATCAGAATTAACAAGTACAGGCCGAAGTTTATTAATATTAAAAATTGCAGCTTCTTTTTCAAGTGTTTCATTCGTTGACTGAAACATCTCCTCAGCGTTTAAAGTTGCATCGTTATATCTTACGGATGTCCAATAACATATATCACGTGGAAAATTTAGTTTCTTCTACATCTACGTGACTGCAAATTTTATCGTGTATAAATTTAACAATTAAAATTTTCAGTTATCCTAGTCTTAAATTTCACATATCGCGTCAGTTACCGAGAATTCGGAAATAAAGATACAAATTCCACCCCCAAAAATTAAGCTCTTACGTGTCCGTACGATAAAAGAATAGAAAACATTCGCAGTGCATTTTGTCCGGAAAACCCACTGATCTTCACCAAAGACCATTTCATTATTACTATTATTTTCAATGCAACACGTATTTGAAACTTAAAAATTAGACCGAATCTCTCGATCTAACTTGCATAATATACAAAACCGAATTTCCACTACAGCAAACGGAATAATATTCATAGAAATAAATATGTTGTATCTGAGCATTTTGCTTTTTAATTAATTATTTAATTAATTAAAAAATATCTACTGATAAATAATTATACAATATTTTTCTCCGGACAGTCTCCTGATCTTACTTCGTTTTATGGCTTTTCCTGATTAGCCATAAGGTTATTTCGTTATATTACGGTCATAAATAGCTATCATAAAGCTCGACAAAAGGGAGATGAGGTAAATAACCGTAATAAATTGCGAAATTCAGCGCGGTCTCTAAAGGTGTCGCAAATTTGAATTTCGTCGGTTAACTAATTTTTTAATATCTTCTTTTCACGACCGGGCATGTTTAAAAAATGGCCTAATGTTAAAAAGAAAAAAAAAAAAAAAAAAATTCTTTTAAATCCGTTTAGGAAGATTTATTGGCATTTTCCCGAGAATTATATTTTCTGAAACAATCGTCCGTATCATTAACTTCGCTTAAAAACCGTCGAAACAGACATACAACATTAATATAATTAGCAAATGCTTAATTTTCAAATGGCTAACAGTAATATTTTTTGCACCTCTTCAAGAAAAAAAAAAAAAAAAGTACTATCGAGTGTCCATGATAAAAAATAGACCAAAATTTAAAAAAAAAAACCATTTGGATTAAAACATGACTTTTTTTTACTTGTTTTATATATATATATATATATATATATATATATATATATATATATATATATATATATATATGGACATTCCAGCAAACAAGCTATTATTAAATTTTTAAAGTAAATTTCGAAGTCGTATAATTCAGAAAAAAAAAAAGAAAAAAATGTTACAGTTTGTAAAGTAAACACTTGAAATAACACAGGCGGAAAGATCAACCTAAAATATTTCTAATTTCTGTTCTCATATAAAGCTCTGGAGATATCGGTTCAAGATAAAATTCCGTCAGTGATGAGAAACCGCGCTTTGGGAATTTCGATGTTCAACACTGATAACACTTTAATTTTTTGTCTCGCTATATCGAAGTTTTTCTTGACATGTTTCCGTGCTAAACAACATTAATCATATTTTAAATGTCATTGCATTAATTAATAAAAAGGTCTTTTTAAATTTTTCAATGACTCTTAGGTGTCTGTGATTTCGAATGATCAAGGAATCACTGAAATTTGTCACGTACATGACAAAAACATGATAGCTCTTTTCTCGAAGCCGGTAAATAAAACAAAAAAAAAAACTATAATTTCATAAATTATCGGAAGCAGTAGTGCTGCGTTTGTGTTGCCAAAGAGAACTCTGCCCGACGACAGGCTGGTCATCGAAAGAAGGCTAACAACACTGTCTCGCCATCGGTTTGCACCTTTAAAAACAATTTTACTTTTTTGAGAAGGTCGTTACGATGACCACGCCAAAAGACATACAATAGCGCAGCGATATTATTATGCCGGTTTCGTTGCCGGAAATTTTTTGAAAAAAGCCCGAACAATGTTTGGTAACGTAGAGCCTATTTATACTGCAGACAAAAAACAACGACGGCATGGACAAGTAGGCAAAACAGACTAGAGAGAGGGCTCTGTACACTTTAAACTTTTCCACTGCTGGTAACATGGACAGTCGATGGAATCGGATAACTCTTTCAGCGATGTCGGCTAGTGTCGCGAAGCTGCTTCGAAGATGCAGTGCGAATAATTGAGCGGTTCTTTCCGGAGGAGTTCACTGCATATCAGCGTAGGTGGTCGCTTTCGATGGAGAATCTGTTCAGCGAAGCGCGGATAATTCAATTAAGTGAACAAAACAGTCTGATTAGCGTGTGCAGCACGGAAGACTTTAGCAGGATGGAACTACGCGACAATGGTAGTGCGCCTTGTGCGAGATAAGTTGCCAGCAAACTCAAAGGTGGAGCGCGCGATGATGGAGGCGTTGATGTGATGCTGCTACAACTTTTGATGACGAAGCTAGCGCGAATATTGATTCAGTTCCATGTACGGAGAATTGCGTTGACGCTACTTCATCCGCCGCTGTTTTTGGTACACTACATTTTAATCTAGTTAGCTGACGACTAGATTTATTATTAACGGAAAGCGACACGAACTCCGCTTGTCACCGGCTAAACAACGAAGACAGCGACCCTGCCTGGCGAGCTTTGACGCGATTTTGCCAGGCGAAACTTATCTTATTTTCTTCTCACATGCACTGCCTATCTGTCCTCATCGTCTTCAGTTTTACTATCCCCCTTTGTTGCCTGTTCACGACCGTGTAGCATAGCGGCTTTAACACGAACACATCTCACCGTATGGCAATTTGAAATGTGTCAGGAAAAACCGTTATTGACCTATCATCATCATCATCATCATATATATGTATATATATATATTAATGCGTCGCCCCAAGTTAAGTATATAGAGTTAAGACTAGTTAATAGACCCGCGCCGAAAGTAAACAGTCTAGGAATTTTTCTAAAATTCAATCGATGTTTTTCAAAACGGTTTTCCCGAAATCTGTTGCGGACAAAATTTTTAACTTGTTGTTCAAATTTGTAGCCAAATGTCTACTAGTAGGAAAACAAAAAGGTGACCATTATGTATGTTTTTTGAGATGATATGAACTCGTACGGAATATATATATATATATATATATATAGACATAACAAGTTAAAAAAAATTAGAAACCCAAAATTCAAAGAGAATTTACCAAAGAACTACATATTGAACTGGCAAAACTCTGGATAAACCATCGCTTAGCTATGACAACAACATTGCTGGTATTCTTGGAGTTCAAGTATCTGCTGTTGTCCTACAAGCTAATCAAGGGCAAAAGAGAAAACTATATATGCATTTTGTTTAAGCAAGAAAAACAGGATGACTCGAAACTTCTGCAATCATTGCAGAGAAGCAATTTGTGGCGAGCATCAAGTAAACTGCTGTATTGAATGTGACGAGAATCATTAATATTATTTTATGCGATTATTTAGAAAAAATAAATGCTCTATCGAAGAAAATAATGAAAAATTATTTGATTTTGAACTAAATTTAAGTTGTTAAATGTCTAAAAAAATGTAGATTAGTCTGTCAGACTACGCCTTAGTAGTAACGTGTCTCCAGAAGAACCTTAGAATTCCAGGGTTAAACATCCAAAAAAATTATTTACATCAATGGTCTCCTCACTTAAAAGCAAAAGGTGTTTTACGTTGTTCTATCTTATACGCCGAATTTATCATAAACAGGCGTACTTTAAAGTGTCGTATTTTGCTTCACGATCTTAAATTTGTCAAAGTACATTGCTCTCTGAGTGTACGTAGGAAGTGCAAATCCCCAGTAAATTTCTTTCCTATTCGGGTCTGCGAGATATAGCAAAGTCGATTACGCGCCCGACGAAGTATTAAGTGAATAATGTGAGAATAATTAAGGAAATATATTTAAAAACGGTAGTAACATCGGATAGAAATAAATCGAAAATGGCCTTTTTTTGAAATGTAGGACGAAGGAAGTGTAAAATACAAAAACTCAAAAAATATACTGATTTAAACGAAATACCGCATGATTTTGTAAAAGTTCGGAGACCAGCGATAATTATTCAGTCGAAACCGATTTCTACCTAACTTTCTTAAAACGAATAATCGAAATTTAAGATGATACGTGAGACACGTTAAGACAGCTGGAACTTTGAAACAGTTGACACATATGTCAAAAGTATAGTATATTAAACGAGCAATATACGCAGTATAGAACCCTTCCAGTTTCACATAGTCTTCGAACCTTTGATGCACTATATATCGGTTTATTGAAAATATAGGTGCACCATTGAAATGAAAAGCCTACGAAATTATTAACTGATTTTTTTTTTTTTTTATATTCTTTTCGGAATTACGAAATTTACCTTTTTCCATAGCCAACGCTTTACTCACAGCTGTAAACATGTAATATGTGTGCGAGTGAACAAGACACGATTGCCAATACTAATCCGATGGTGCTGGTTTGTTGAAAAAGAATTAGTAAATATAAACGATCCGCAATGGCAGATTATTACATTTACTCGCGGACGGATTGATGTGAACCCATTCGCATATAAAAAAGACACATTTACACAGTCTAATCTTGCAGGTATTCGCTACAGCCTAGCGATAATAAAACGAAGAGACCACTTGTAGCTAGTGACCGTTTTAGTTTGACGAAATAATTAAATTACGAGTAATATACACCTGTCGCACACGTCAGAACTGAGTGTAATTTGATAATATTATCCATCGATAAAATATCACAACACCTATGTAAAAATCAAATTTTCCATAAAGCAAACAATGAAAGAAATTGAAAATTTTTGATCTCGTTAAAACAAACGAGAACAAATGTTCAGCAAATAGCAGAAATGGAAGCTGAGAATGGCGATCCGTTGCAAAAAAACAAAAAAACAAACAAAAACGATTGGCAACTAATCGTTATTATATAGAAAGCTTTTACCGTCTCCGTACGGTCGTTAGATTTCTTAAATTAAACACACTTAATTGTTTTCCGTATTGTGAATCTAGTGGCCAAACGAGCACTACATCCAACTCCCTGTTAAGTACCGAGTAAATTTATTGGCACATTGGGTTCTTCGCTCTATACTGGCCGAATAGATTTTTCCAATTTAGAGGTGAAAACCAAAATAGAAAATAAAATAGGGGGAACGAGGGGATAAATGGAAATTCCCTCTTCTACCATTGAAGCGCATAGAAGAAGAACGTTTTTAATGAAGTTAATCTAAAATTTGAAACTGCCTCATGACATCTTCGTTTGCCCCCTTAGGGTGTTATCCGTTTTCTTTCTTACCCTATTATATGCTTTTCCCTTTCGGTAAGAAGTTGCGATTAAATAAAACACTATTACGGTTAATAATAATTAATTTAATTAAAATTCTACCTGAAAATTTCAGGGGGAACGCTTCTGCCATCCTTTGAGCATGATAGTCGAGAGGTGTTCCAAACGGAAATGATCGAGCGCTAAAATGGAATGGATGCATCGCGTGGTGTCCTTGAAAGTAAATAATACGTATAACGAATTATTAAATGTATTTACTTATTTATTATTGCTATATAAAAATGGAAAAATCTTCACTCTGCTAAAAATAAAAGGACATGTCGACTAGTTTCGGACGTTAATAACAGCTTATTCGTATAAATTGTAAACAGACGTCGGCCTTAATTATTATATCGGGGGAAAAAAAAGAAAAAGAAAAACGATATACAATAACTTCCGAGCATGGTTACATTTTAGAGAAAGGAAATAAAAATGAGAATAAAATGGCGGCAAAGTTAAGAGATAGGAAGCACTATAGGAAATAGTGGATAGCGCTAATTTCAAGTAAGCATAGAGGATGTTACAACATTCAAATAGGACGTTATCAGGATTACAAATAAAACTATATATATATATATATATATTGAGTTTAATGAGCAGTGTTGGAAGGGAGTGAAAGCGAATAGAAGTCGAAAGAAAATTAATCATATAGCGTCTGAGAGAAGAGAAATATAGAACCGTGGATCGAAGGGAACCTTGAACGATTATGCGATTAAGATTTGAAAGGAAGCAGTAGTGTACAGCCTCGACCAAAGACTAAAATAGTTTTCTTTAGAGAACGCCACCGAGAGGATCTTTTTAATGAAATACCGAGAGTGTGCAGCCAAACAAGAGCCACTATCGATACCTACGTGATTTAAAACCTAAATAAGGTTAATAATGACGGAAATGAAGGAGGGGAAGCCTACAGATAAGAGAATATATAAAAGGAATGTGGAGAATGAAATAACTTGGAAGGCAATTTTAGGATCCGAAATTGTTAGGTATCGGTCGGAATACCGAAATAAAGATAATCGCTCGTAAAATAGTGGTGGAGCAGAAATTAGGAGGTTTGAAGGATTCAGAGTAGTTATTGGTCGGTAATATAAAGAGGGCAGTAGCATTCTTTGAATTTTTGTAAATACAGAAAAATAAAGAGATTGACAGATAGTTTTGAATGAAGGAAAGAAAATAATTTTTCTAGCTCATAAAACCCAAGCAAGTTCATAAAATAAGGAAGTTTGTTATGGAATAGAAGAGGGGGGGACTTATCTAGGCGATGAGAAACAAGAGCTAAGCTGATAGTTTTATTGAGAAAAAAAATATAGGCATGAGAAACAAAAAATTTGAGTAATAAAAACGGAAATCGTTTAAAAAAAAATCTATATCCTTAATATGAACAGCGAATGAATAGATTTATTGGATTCTGCGGAACCGGCTGAGGTGAAAGAGGATATGAAAAAAACGCAAGCGCAAATTATGTGTTGAATCTAATTTAGATAGGAGAGATTTGGAAGCGTTGTCGTTTACGAAGGAATATCTAATTTAGGGAGTGTAACTGATTTGGCCAGCATGATAAAATCTCCGCTTCAGTTTGAGTATGAAAGAGTTCCTTAAAAAGTCTTTTGCGGGTAGATATATAGGAAGTTAACGTGCTCGAAGGAGGATAAATGGCTATTTAAGAATACTACGAGATAGCATAATTGACTAGAAAAATAGGAATAATTATTCGAGGAAATACTTGGGCCGGATTGTATAAGCGTGAATAAAGAAGATTTAGACACAGGTGAATTACAACAAGACGGCTCATCTTACAACAATAAATGTCGGAATGGAGTACAGAAAGATAGACGAATTTTTTGTCTAAAGTTTAAAGTTAACTAGGCAAAGGAATTAGAAATATTGCCCGTCAACTTGTTTTTTTCGCGCGTGGGGAAGATGAACATTATTAAGAACGGCAGAAACATCGGTAAAAGTCACCAAAGTATACCTTTTTTTTTCAGTGGAAGACGAATATTTTGAAGATAAAGCTTATAAATCAGGACAATCAACGCCGCCCAGATGAATATCAAAAAAGATTTTATTATTGGGAAGAATATTTTCTTTTTTGTCGGGTACCATGTACTGCTGCTATGGCCAGAAGCACCTGAAAGTAGTTATTGGATGTTATATGGAGTTGATCATATTTATATTTCGGAGAAAATGAAGGACTGCTTCTACTGCAATTGGATCATCAGATAAAACTTGTTTCGATGAATTGCAACTAAATTTTCGAGGTCGATATATGGAGTATTGTGGGCATCCAAAGAATAGGTGTCGGAGTGTTAAGGGTGTCTCCTGTTTTATTTATAATATAACTATGAGTCAGTGCAGTATGACTAATTCGGAGAGACGAGACAGAACTACCTGTTCTTTTCTACTGTGCGTAAAAGATCTCCAAGAAATGGAATAAGAGCGGATAGCTCTATGGTGATTAGTTGTAGGGAGTGCATTCCACGGGTCGCAAAATGATTCATTTGTTCTGTATTTGATGAAAGTGATTGCATCGGATTCAGATATAGGGATCAAACGATTGGCTTGGATAATGGCTGCCTCTTTAGCTGTTTTGTCTGTCAGTTCATTTGATGAAAAACCTGTGTGACTTGGAATCCATAATAAAATTATATTAAGAGTAGGGTTACGGTATAAGAGATTTAAGATTTCTATAACAATAGGATGTAATTTGATAGAGTTACGGTTGAAGCACATAATGGAAGAGAGAGAATCGGAACATGTTAGTAGATTTTTGTAGTTTTCAGTGATAGCAGCGGATATAGCGAGATTTTCTAGTCATCAAATTAAGAATACTTTCGAATATTATTATTTTTCAGCAGCAAGCTAAAAAGAAAGAAAAAAAAAGTGATTTCCAGGAATGTGAAAATGAGTTTCAAGACGAGAAAGAATTGCACATATAGAAAAAATAATTAAACAGAGAGTGGAGGAATTCATAAAGAATATGAAATCCTATCGATGTCGCTGCAAGATTCAGAGTATTATATAAAGTGAAGTGGACCTGGTTGGTTACATGTTCAGAGCGACCGTATTCATAGCGACCGAAAGAGACCGCAAAGGTAATTTCCAGGAAATCTCTGATATATGTACTACTACAATAAACTGCGATCATATCGTGTTACGGTTCTCTTATAAATTATGTAATTTCTAAATTCGTTATTATTTACTTTAAACTATTAAAGTATATACAATATTATAAAAACGTAATTTAATGCGAAATGCCTAGGGGACAATGTATATAATTTTTGTTAATGTAAAATTATAATAGATGAATGGAGGCGTACTCAAATCCGGTTTAATTTTTTTGAATAAAACGCATCTGTCTAAATGCTCGATATAGTTTTAGTTTAAAATAAAATATCAATGATTAAACATGAGTACGCTTCTAGTCATGTATTATCATTGCTAGCAGTTTTAACAAAATAACTTGGCCGCTCTAGTTGTTCGCATATAATAATAATAATAATAATAATAATAATCAAATCAGTTTATTGTATAATATTTTAAATATTAAAGAGTTATAACATTAATATAATGATCCACATATGCGCAAAAGCAGCGCGAGTAGTGGAATATAAGTATGAGCACATGACCTAAACCAGTAATTAATATAGCTAAGATCTTTTTTTTTTTTTTTTTTTTTTTTTTTTAATATATTCTTGACGTATGAAAATAGACATATGCTGACACACACATATGCATTAGCACATGCACGCATATATATGCACTTACATATATTTATACCATTTTTTAGGCCATGTTTACAATTTGCATATCGAGTGATTTTATAGTGTAAAAAAAAAAAACATAAGAAAAACAGTTATAATTGAATATGCCTGAATATACATATACACATAAATACACACATGTTCACACATAAATACACACATGTCCACACATAAATAAATATATATATATATATATATATATATATATATATATATATATATATATATATATATATATATATATACACACATACACCTATACATACATACATCCTTTATAACACCTACACACACACTACACATGCATAGACATATGCACCTATGTATACTCATGTGCATGAATACACATCTGCACATACACCCAAACACACATATATACACATGTAAAACTCACACCAACACATAAGTAAACATACACATACAGGTACACCTAAATATATATAGATATATGCGATAATTCTAACTTAAGTTTTATCTCACCTATACCCCACTCCCAGAGTACTCCTTGTGAATACTTCAGCTGTGATTTAAAATGATAAAAATAAAATAGTAATAATTAGGATAAGAATATTAATAGTAATAAAATAATAAAAATAACAATAATTTTGATAACAGTAATAGTGATTACAATAATGATGGTGATAATCGTAATAATTATAATGTTGGTTTGTAGTGGTGGTTATAATGTGTAAGAATATAAATAAGTAGTTTTTAAATAATATTCTGAAGAAAATAACAAAGTAATGGAAATGAAATGTAAGATAAGTCTGCTTTTGGTATAAATCTGTAAACATAATTAAAATGTAGGCGATGGTATTTATAATTATTATTAAATACAGAAAATTGATTTTATTTTTTAAATAAGTGTGGTAGTAATTATTATTGAGAAAAACGAAAATTTTAAATGTTAAATTTTAAATGTTAAATTTTAAATTTTAAATTTCAATTAATGGGAAACTAGGTAGTATAAGTTATAGCATATGATTTAAGAACACTGCACAGTAGTAAATATTTGCAATAGTATTATAAATTGGAGTTAGATATAAGTTTTATTTAATTATATGATTAGTTTTAATAATTTGTGAAGAAGTTTTGTATATTACATAAGCTCAATAAAGATCGTTTGCATATATGCTCAGATTTTATATATGTTATGGTATTGAATGATTGAGTAAACTTCATCTGCTGTGCTAATGATTGTATACATTGAAATTAAAAACGAAAGAAATAAAAAGAAATGTAGTTCCTTAATGATTAACATTTAAATTAATAAATTAAGGTAACACTGAATTTCATAGCTGTATCTTGTTGCTCGAAACATATTCAATTAGAGTTTTGCGTTTGTATTTGTAATTTCGTAATTTTAATTTTAATGTTTCTGGCATCGAATTGTATAATATCGACCCCATATATCTAGCCTGCATCCTAGTATGGTGTTTGTTGTATGGTGGTAAACACGCAATTTCTTTATTAGACGCTCTTGTTGTACCAGAACGATATACAATTTCGAATTTATCTTTATTTTTTAAAACATAAATTAACAGATTCACGAAGTAAAGATTTCTTAAATCTAAAAGATTGATTGCTCCATTATTATTAATTTTTTTAAAAACTGATTTTTGTAAATAAGCGATGGGGGCAATGTGATATGTAGCTGCACTGCCCCAGTGTATTATTCCATATGAAAGAATTGGTTGGTATAGTGCAAGATACAGTGTCGACATTTGTTTGCGATTAAAAAATTGCTCTAGATAGTAAATTAAATAATTTAGTTTTCTAAGTCTACTAGATAAGTGTGTTAAATGAGCATTCCATATCAGTTTGCAGTCAAGATATACTCCTAGATATTTTACTTCATACGCTCTATCTATTAGAGTGTCATTATGCCACTGTATTAACTTATCCCATCTGTCTTGGGGAAGATGGCTGTAAATTAAATATTTAGTCTTACTAACATTTAAACTTATTCGATTACTATTCATCCAGTTATGTATTTTATTAACGTCAGTCTGTACTAGTTGTTGTAGTAAATTGGGGTATCGGGAACTAACAAGAAGAACGGTATTATCCGCGTAGCTAAAGATTTTGCCTGATACGTTTAAATTACAAAGATCGTTAATGTAAATTAGAAAAAGTAGAGGCCCGAGAATACTACCTTGCGGCACGCCATGTTCTTGTATAACACTGTTGCTGATAGTATTATTTATTTCTGTTACGTATTGTCTAATGGATAAATAGGTACAGAACCAGTTATAAATTGCTCCTCGGAAACCGCATGCAAATAGCTTTTTTAAAAGAATTTTATGGTCAACAACATCAAAAGCTTTGCAGAAATCTAAATATACCGCCACTACCGTAAGGCCTGCCTCTAGGTCATTTGAAATAGATGTTACATGGTTAAATAGTGCATCGTCTGTACATTTGTGTTGTAAGAAACCGTACTGATTATCACTGAAGAATTTTGTTTTATTTAAAAAATTCAACATTCTTAATTTAACACATTTTTCGAAAATTTTCGCGAAGGTAGATAATAAACAAATCGGTCTGTAATTTGAGATCAATTTTGAATCACCATTTTTAAATATCGAAGTAATAATACCTAATTTTAATGCAGTTGGAAATATTCCTGCTTTAATGGATTCATTTATTAAATGGGTTAATGGTGTTATAAAGAAGTCTAAGTTGTCTTTAATAAGAACAATTGAAATACCATCAAAACCATACGAATGTTTATTTGGTAGTGATAGAATAGCATTTTTTATGTCGTCATTGATAAAATCAACAAATCCGAAGGAATTCGGAGTTTGCTGTGGAACATTAGAAATATCTGTAATAACACACATTTTGTTGTTCATTGTTTTTATTATATCCAAGAAATAATTGTTGAAGGAATTCGATACAAGATATTCATTGTCTGTAACTGATAATAGCGAGCCGTTTAGGTTAACCTCATTTAGAACAGGTTTTTTGTTTTTACCAGTTACTTGTTTGATTAATGTCCAGTATTTTTTAGGATTGTCGCTAAAATTTTGTAATTTTTTGGAATAATAGTTTTTTTTCGTAATCCGAATTAACATTTGAAGTTGTCTGGAGATAGATTTAAAGTGAGCGAGTAATGATTTATTAGTAGGATATTGTTTAGCTAACAAATATAAAGAGTTTTTTGTGACGATAGTTTTATTACTTCATCTGTAACCCATTCTGATCTTTTGCGGTGATGTTTAACGTGTGGAGTTAGTCTCTTCGAACGATCTAGAACATTTTTAATAATAGTAATAAATAATTCAAATTTATGGTCAATTGATAAAGAATTGTGATATATGTCATTTAAGTTAGCTTGCTTTAAGTTGTTTCTAAATAATTGTTTATCGACGTAATCTGTAGGAAAATTTTGTTTCGATTTATAATTACAGTTAAATATTAAGTTTATGTTTAAGATAGAGTGATCTGAAAAGCTGCAAGGGATGATGTCAGCAGTTATCTCTAAGCTTATATTTGGATTTTTAATTTCACGGACAAATAAGTGATCTAAACACGAAGAGTAAGTATCATGAAAGCGATGGAAGGTTGGTTGTTTTACGAAACTTTTGAATCCATTTGTACTTAGTAAATTTAGATAGTTCATACTTTTAACGTTGTCTAGTAAATTTATATTTATATCTTCGGTGATTACAGCAAAATCGGTTAGTACATTTATAATGTTCGTTAAGTCTTTTAAAAAATCGGAGTACAAGGAATCACAGAATCGATAAATTCCAACAATTGAGAGATAACGATTTGCGTTTAATTTAACTTTTATACAGATTATGTTTCCAGATGCAATAGATATATTGATATCGGAAAATTCAATGCTATTTTTTATATACATAATTATACCTCCCGATCTTTTAATTATTCTGCAATTTTCACGAATAATGTAACCTGGTATTACATACCGTGGTAATTCGTCTTTATTTAACCATGTTTCCGTTAAAACTAAAATGTCGTATTCAGATTTAGATTCTTTTAGTAAAACTAATAGATCATCAAAGTGCGCTCTGAGGCTACTTACATTTAAAGTGAAAATTTTTAAAGTATTGAGAGTCATAGGAGTGATTGAGGTTTATGTTCTGAAATATAACAATTTAATATATCAACAATAGGTTAAATTATTTAAATTTTCCGGTTCTTGAGAAGCTCTAAGTTTTACATTTTTTAAAGATGTAAACCGCATTTGTGTTAAATATACTAAATAAGATTAAATGTTCGAGTATGTATAAGAGAGTAGTTACTACGTAAACTATGAATAGGAATGATTTAGAGAAGTGGAGAAAGGATCTCAGATTAAGAAAAAAGTTTGGAGAACGAGTATGATAAGTAAAAGTAAAAGGTATGTTACTAATTAAGAATAGCTGGATAATGGAATTAAAGTGGAAGAAGGGAATTGTTATAATAGTAAATATGAAGACGAGGATAAAATTTAGAATAAAATTAAATGTTAGATTATCATAATTATAAACATTAAACTTCACCGCTGAAAATTCAAAGACCAAGAGTACAAAACTTACATGGTTAAAACTAACAATTATAAATGGAATTAGTGAACTATTAAGAAAAACTAGTCATACTGCTACCTTCTTCAATCCAGTAACCTGTTCAAACGAGTTGATTCTGATCACTGGAGCTTTTTCGTCTCTGCGCGCGAGGATCTTGCCATCTCTTACCCATATGAACTTCCAGCCAGAGCTGGACCTTAATGTTCTAGCCTCCTGCAAGAGTTTTGCGTTCGTTGTGGTAAGCTGCCCAGAAATATAAAATGGAATTTTGGCTGACGAACTGCCGAAACCAATATCATTCAAAGTTGGACGTTTTATGCGGCAGTTTTTTAATAATTCAAACTTTTTCTGGCGACGACACAGTCGCACAACAATGTTGGCGCTTTGTTGATGTGGTAATTTGCGGAGACGATGGCATATGTCGATATCCAATGAAGAAATTACTGTTCCAGTGGACTCGCCTATTTTGAGAACCAATTGGTTTAAGTCCTCATTTTGAGTAAATGGTACATTTGAAATCACTACGTTATTTTTCCTGGTATGTTGCTCTAGTTGTTCAATACGGCATTGAAGATCATTATTTTGAGCTCGCAAGTCAGCATTATCTCTTTTGACCTCATGCAACAATTCAACTGTTTCCGATAGTTTTTCTTGCGAGGTTTTATATAAGGATTCCAGAGAATCTAGCTTAGATACTAGTAGCGCTATTTTATCATTTAATGGCTGTAATTCATTTCCGATAGAAATTATCATCTGGGCGGTGTCTGAATCTGAAGAATTATTTTTATCTCGACAAAAAGTGCAGCGCCAAGCTTGTTTAGCAGGGCCACCCATTCTTTTATGAGTATTTACACTTACTCCACTACAGTCAAAGTGTAAATCACTATTGCATCCGTTACAGTGAATATATTCTCCATTAGGTGGTAGTAAATCTGAACATTTAGGGCAATTATTTGTCATTATGAAAGCCAATAAAGTTTTTTATTTTAAAATCAGAATAGCAAATGTAGAGCAGTTGGAATCGCGTAAATATTATTGAATGAATGTAAATTAATTACATATGTAAAGATAGTTTTATGTATTACTTACTAATGTAACGTACTTATTAAACTGATGTTACAAAATTGTACATGTAATTATTGATGCGCACGTTAAAAAACGGAATTTAAAAATGAGCACAAACAAACACATCCGATCACTTCGATAATAATAATAATAATAGTAATAGTAATAAAAATGTCTGAACACGGTCGTCCAAGTCGAATATAATAACAATAATAATCCGATGGTCGCTATAAACACGACACCGAGCTGGTTAGCCATAAGGAATTTCGAAGAATGTTTAGAAGTTGCAGTTGAAAGAGTTTCTTTAAGACTAAGAACATAAGACGATGAAATCGGTAAAGATGGATAAATTGTCACCAGGGGGGGGGAGGTAAAATGGTGAAGGAATGGACATATACCTCGATGGAACTCATTCAAGTCGGATTAAAATATCAAATGGTAGAGCTTTGGAACCCACCGCTTATATTGTGATACTTGTTAAATGCATCAGCAGTGTTATTAAATATAAACTTCAGCATGATCCGAGACATAACATTGGTCGAAAATTGCTAGTCCAACTCTATATTTAACATAATTAATATAACGAAAGTTTCTCCCGATTGATCCGTTCGCTTCACATTAAACAGCAATCCGCGTTTAAATTGCGCGATGAACGTTAACCGAACGGAATCGAAACTCAATTTTTTCCCTATCTAGTTTTCTCTGCTAATTTCATAATAATAATAATAAAAAAACCGAAAAAAAAACCGAAAAAAAAACACGTTTATCACTTACGGTTATTACTCATTGTTAATATTTCGGAATACGTACTGGTTTTCGATCTTGGCTCCCTAGGTCCATCTACCGTCACTTTAATCGCCTTATTGTAGATGGCTATTTGCGCCGGGCACGAATTTATTATAATCGTCAGTGAAAAACTTTTACCTGTGTAAAAACAAAATCTCAAGGTCAGTGCGAATTGAATTTTTTTTTTTAGAATTTCAATGTAAGAATACAATTATACACAACGTTGTTCGCAATTAACGTTGTTCGCAATTATACTACGTTGACTATATCGCGATATATGTTTATATACATAAAAAGTAACAAATATAATATACTTTGCAATTTAAGAGATTTCCAATTCCTATCTGCGCTCCTTACTGAAACTGTAACCTCGATGAAATACCTCTCGGAACGAGAAGGTTTTCAAAAATTACTAATCACCCCGGGTGCGACATTGTTACCTCACCACTACCAGAAAATCATAACGCGAGACGAGTAGTAGGCGGCTCGCGTTTCATCGAGAAAATTGCTAACGCACGTGACGCAGTGAAGAAAAAAACATGATACACGTAAACGATTTTCTGTGATCTTATCGTGACGGCACTGTAATATTTCCGGCTTGAATAAGCGAAATGGATAACAGTACGAAATTAATGCAATAAGGTAACTACATCGAGAAGTTTCATATCCCAACGTCGGCCATTCCATGTTCACTAATGAAATATTAAAGGCGCGCGGCGTATAATTTATAAATAGACTACAGTAACGATTAAAACTGGCTACCGATAAAGTACGACCATCTACGACTATATCGCGATTACATTAAGTGAGAACATTAATAATTGTAGTGAAATTACACTCGGAATTAAATCGAAGCCAGTCACAAAATTTCTCACCTAAATAGCAAATTACAACAACGTATGTGCGGATACACACAGTAGCCTGTTCGAGATTCGGGTCTGGTCATTCATATGCTACAACAATATTATAATAGAAGACGATATTACATACGTGTAAATTTCGATTCCCGGATCATACATTGTAGCTCAGCTATTTCTACCCAAAAGATCACGAGCAATGGTTTCGTTCACGACAAATCATGTACGAGATAAGTCGATAAACAACTGTAAACAATATTTGAAAGACAAAATAATCGGATATCGATGTGCAATTCAAACTAAATAGCAGCTCTAAGATTAGTTGAACCGAAACTCGTTTAAATACGGAACACGCGCTGCAGATACCATTCGCATTATATATATATATATATATATATATATATGTACATAAAGTAATTCGGTTATTTAAATAAAATTACACGAAAATTACTGATGTGAAATGTCTTTCTAAAAAAGCTCAATCACAAGAACCAGGAAGTACAGAATTTCCGAAAAGGTAGATATTATGTAGCTCGCAGAAAGCGCAAACTGTAAAAACGTCAAAAGAATAAAAGATAGGGAAATTTTAAAAGAAACTTTTAACGTCGAATTATTAAAGCATCGTAAGTGAAGCATCTCCACATTATGTGAGAATAGTTCACAATATGAATTGACATGAACAGAGAGAGCCGTAAGTATGAGAGAAAATTAAAATGAAAGTTGTAAAGATGTTAGTGGAAGGAAAGGCAAAATACAATGGAATATTACAAATTTCGTAGAAACAAAGGTACATTAAGAAAAAGGTGTAGTAAAGATAATGAAAATTTCTGAAATAAAATGGGATTTATTCAGACGAGATGAAAGTTATCAACTGTGCCGAACTCTGTCATTGTGGCGCAGGGTTACGTGTTCAGAGCGATCGTGTTCGTAGTGACCAAAAGAGACCGCAAAGGTAATTTCAAGGAAATCTCTGATATACTACTACCATGAACTGCGATCATATTCTGTTACGGTTCTCTTATAAGTTATGTGTAATTTCTAAATTCGTTATTATTTACTTTAAACACTTGATATTTCTATATTAACATTAACATTGAAGTATATACAATATTATAGTAATTTAATGCAAAATGTATATATAATTTTTGTTAATGTAAAATTATAATAGATGAATGGAAACGTACTCGCATCCAGTTTACTTTTTTCTAACAAAATGTACTGTTGTGTAAATGATATATTTTTAGTTAAAAATAAAACATTAATGATTAAACATGAGTACGCTTCTAGTCATGTATTATCATTTTTAGCAGTTTTAACAAAACAACTTGGCCGCTCTAGTTCGCATATACGTAATAATAATAGTAATAAAAATGTCTGCTGGTCGTTTTGTCAAATATAATAATAATAATAATAAAAATAAAAAATCCGATGGTCGCTATGTACACCATTATCGGTGGGTCGCTATGGACACAACACCGTGGCGCAGTAGATCTAATTTCGTGGTGTTGCAGTGTGGAGAACATAACGAAAAAATCGCAGTCAGTATTTAAATCCTATACTCCCCGCAGTTACATGTGTAGATATGCATCGTGTTATTTCGTTAATTGACAATTATGTAATTTTTTATGTGTTTTAAGACAAGGCGACATCTCTCTAACTGTATTCGTCGTATTACGTTGTTCGCGTTGAACCGGTTCGGATTTTTTACTTTACAAATTCCGAATTCGCTTATTTCATTATTTGTTTTTGTAATACGAGTAGCTAAGATGGCAGAGCTGCATGGGTAGAAGCTATAGTTTTTGGTATAGAACGATGGAGAACTACTAACACCTTGCTCTAAAATAAAATTAAAAATCATTACGAAGAACAAAAGGAATCTTCAAAATTACAAGAACGACCGAGAAAAAACGGAACACCCGACGACAACAGGTCTCTCGAATTTTTCTGAATAGTTTACTTGAACGCAGACCAGCCGTAGCGCGTGTTAGATGACGAAAGTGATAAACCGATGATTTAATCTTCAGACGAGGGTAAAGAAATGTGTCTTTAAAGAAATTAAAAAAATTCTCCGTTAATCGGCAATATGTTCCGATTTTAAAATGCTTTTATATTCTCCCAACTATTTTTAATTTTATAAACAGCAATAATAATAATAAACAACAATAATAATAATAATAAACAGCAATAAGATTGATCGGAAAAAAGAAATTACTGCCCACTAAGAAGCCGCGCTTTCTGAAGTAATTCGCTCGGTTCTATTTCAACAAAATACTGCTCGTTGCGGTAAAATCGCGTTCCGAGTCCTAATCGTCTTGTTCGTTTTAGCGGTTTAATTAAATTCCCGTTAAAAATAACGATTGTCAATATATTTTATACGCTACAACGTGAAACCTTCACCAACCTGAACATGACTGGTCGAAAAATGTACGATAGTTACAAAAATTTTGGATGCGAAAATGTCGGCAGTTATATAACGGTAAAAACTTGAATAATAATGCGTAATTTGGTGCGCGATGAAATTAAAAGTGATCGATAAAAAAATGATTTCCCGCCGTTAATTCGTGGATTTAGACGTTTTAAATTGTCCTCTCGAAAATAATTAAACTTTAGGCTCGCGGTGTTGGAGTTTTTTTTTTTTATCTTCCCGGATCCAAAAACTTTTCGCAATCATTCTTTTCTACTTGGCTATCCTGCATTCCGCTGTTTTCACTCCTAATCACCCCTCCACCCTATTTCAATTGTTCAATCATTCTGATGATTGATCCATTTCATCACTCTTCGCACACGCTATGCCTTATCCATTTTCCTTCTTCTCGCCACTCCGTCTGTGTTGATATATATATATATATATATATATATATATATATATGTATATATGTATGTATATATATATATATATATACTATGGGTTCCTAGCGCATGGATACTGAACGTAATGAGATGGTGCATTCCTTGGATTGGTTTACTGTTCCTTTTTTTTTTTTTTCTTTAAAAAAGTGCATGCTCTAATCTCCTGTGTTTGTGTAGAAAATTTTATCTAGGCATCTATCTGTTCAACCCCATTTTCCTTTCTGATTCCCTTGGTTCCTTCATTTTCCTTCGCTTCCTCGTTCTGTTGTTATTTCTATTATTTATTTGTGCGCTTTAACTATTCTCTGCTACCTTTCTCTCGTTTTCGCTTTTCTCTTGCGTTCTCTCCAAATTGCTTTCTCTTCATCTGACAATGAAACAACGGAATCTATATAATGCTGATCGTATCTTCTTTGAATGTATTCTCATCCCTTTCTGTTGAACGCTCTGTTCTGTATATTCTCATTTAAATTAAAACTCGAGCTCCCTTTATCTCACTGCGCATCTTATATTTTCTCCTTTCCCTCTCCTATCCGTCATTCCGACTGTTGATTGCCCGCTTTATGTATTTTCAACTTCTGACACCGAATCAAAATTTAACTTTTTTCCCGTCTTCCTGTTTCCAGATGTGGGTTCCAGCTGACGGTCCAAGAAGAAAATGCGCCAATTATTTATTAACATTCTTACACTTTATTGAGTTATTACAAATGTTATCCGGTTGTTTATCATTCGAAGGTCACACTCTCAGTACTGATTAAAGTTATCTCAACATAAATTCTGAAAGTACCACTTTGCTTTGATCGTTACGATAGCCTTCTTGTTTACTTTTTTCTTCGCCGTTCAATTTTTCTTACACCATTTCACTCGTGTCACTTTGTTAAACTTTAAATGTAAGTAATTTTTTGATATTTTTGTTGTATTCGATTAACATTTTTATGCGAATAAAAACGTCACAGTGTTAGCATATTCCAACTTTTAATAAAATTCTCTTTTTTTCCCTCGGATATTTTCGCAGTGCAGCAATTCTGAAAAAAAGTAATACTTTGATTAATTTCGGCTATAAATCTTTTTTTCCTTTTAAGAAGTATCGGTCTAAATTTCGTTGTACTTATTATTAAATTTCCAACATTTGCTGATTCACGCTTACTGCTATTAAACCCTACTGCACTTGTATTTACCTTTTTTTGTAACTCTCTACCTGCTCTGGTCATTGCTACATCATTCGCAATTACAAATAGACCACCGCGTTGCAGTACTTTCCCTTTTGTGTGCGCAATATGTAGTAGCAGAGACAAATCTCAGTTTTTTCGTCTAATGTGTGAACCACAGTTTTGCTACTACTCCTGCAAATTCAGTTCTAGAACCATTTACTACCTATATCAGCCATTTCATTGGTCGAAATTTCGCGGTTAATACCATTTCGAAAGTTTTAAGAACATCCATGAAAACCGTAATAAATCGATTACCTTTTGCTTTATTGGCATTTTTTTCAACAACGACATTATCGATTTTCTTTTTGTAAACCTAAATTGATAACCTGGTCGCTAGAGCAACTTTCGTCACAGAGGTCCTTAGTTCGATCCCTTCTTCTTTATAGTGTGCCATACTTAATTCCTGAGCGTCGGCGACTACCTATTCGTACATCTCAGCTGTACAGACATAAGTATTAGTGTTCATAGCAATTGTTTATATGCAGTAGGAATGTGTACATGCGCAAAACTTCATTCGGAACTGATTACTAAATCGTTTGATTTACATCGTTATACAAGTACAGTCCCCTCTATGTCTGCCGTGTACTAACTAGCGCGCATACGATGGTGTATGTATATTTTCCATTGCCTTTCACGTGATTATTAGCGACTATTTCTTATTTTAACTCTTTGTAATAAGTTCTGTGTAGTCGCCCGGGATCAAATCCGTGACCTCCGTAATGGAAGTCAAACGCTCTAGCAACTAGGCTATCGCGACCACAGTTCGATCCCAGGAGACGACAAAAATTATTACGTATAATTAAATAGTCGCCGATAGAATCAAATGGAAGGCAATGGCATACCATCATATGCACGCTGGTTAGTGTATAGCAGGCAGACACACATGGGCTGCATTTGTATCGCGATAAATCAGTTACAGTCAGTTCCAAGTGTAGTCATGCGTGTCCACGTTAGCGTTGCACAATTGCCATGACTGAACAGCTAGACGAACGGCTAATCGCTTGTGCTCAGAACTGATTGTGAGTATGGCGCCACGAAAATCTCGGCGTATGCAACATGCTAAAGATCAATTTTATCTACTTCCCTTTCAGTCGTTTGATTATTGCTCATTTTTTGACGTATTCATAATTTAAAACTGTTGAAATACTTGCCGGTTAGGCGCGCGCAGCGGACGACAATAATCGAAGATCTGGAAAATCCTCCGTAGATTTCCGAACGATTAGAATAAATCATATTGTTGCGTTTCAGGTAGCAGCTGGACGGCTAATTCAAAAATTTTACACGCAAAATCGCTGAGAAAAGTGACGGTAAAAATCCAGAAGGAAATGAACGGCATAGACGGCGAAACGAATTCTTTCAAATTCACCGGCTGCAACGATTTTCGACGATGAGAAGGGAAGCAAAATCGAAAAAAAAATTCGGAATAATATATGTCGTGCAGCGTGGGGAAATTTGTAAAAATAGGGGAAAGAAATAAACGAACGAAAGAGATAACCTGACAAGAGCGGTAAATTGTTGACATTTAGAGTAAATCGGCGGCGTGGGGGTTCCGAGTTAGGTAAACATGACGTTTGGAAGAATCAAATCAGCTCGCTTGATGGGACCATTTGAATTGAGCTGACAATTGAATCGTGACGGAACGAGTATGTAAACAGGACCGCAGGATGAATGCAGCGCGAACGGAGCATAATTTATTTATTGCCGTCGCAAAGCAAATAATTCGACAGCGCGTGCACACCGGATGAACGGCAAACTCCCGCGGACTAAATAAAAGCGAGTTAGCGCCACCTTTGAACCGATTAGAAACATTAGGACCGTCACCGCCTTTTTATCGTCCTTTTACACTCATTCTGTTCCGTTCTAGCGGGACAACAATTTCCACATCGCAACCTTTGAACGAAAAGACCATTTTTAATCGGCTCGCTCAACCCGAATTCCAACTCATTTTCATTTGCCGCTGTTCTTAGTCAAACCACCGCCGGGTTAGTCTTGAAGAGTTGCTAATGGCGCTAGAGAAGAACAATAATGCAGCAATCTATAAGTATCGAGCGACAACGAACGGTGCAAAAATATAGTTATGCAAAGACATTTATTATCGCAAGTGCCCTCAGTTAAATATTAAACTATTTATTAATAAGTCAAGTCATAAACCTTTCTAGAAGACTAAGGCTGGTTAATTTTAATATGTTTGTTCCGTATCGACTGAATATATGCAACGAGTGCATAATCTACGAAGTTCCAGATAGGGAGAATATAAGGATTAGTGTTTTTTTTGGGTGTAAAATTTAAGAATACCGCCAAAAATATTGGTTTCTTTTAAATTTACAAACTCAATAATATAATTTGCGTTACTTAAATCCTTTACCACGGGGAAAAAACTTTGACTTGTAATATTAAAGTTAAGTTGATTTAAGTAATATACATAAGACGAATATGATGTATTAGATTAAAGATGTAGATGATGAATAAACGATATAATTACGTTGGGAACCCACAGAATTGCCTTATGGGACCCGCAAATTATTTAGAAAAAAAAAAAAAAAAACTGAAGAAACGAAATTAAAAAAAAAAATTTTTTTTTTTTTTGGGAGGGCTTGACAACCGGAGACCTTTACCCAGAAACAATTAGAATAGGAAGGAATCAATTATATCTCTTTATACGATATCAAATGTTATTAAGAGAAAGGAACAAATAATAAGAATAATCTGTGGAGAGGGAAAAGATAGGACATAAGAAGCGCAATATGGAGCAAGAAGACCGAGTATCAATAAATTGGAGTAGGAAGCAGAGCATTCAGCAGACAGAGATGAACACTTAATAAACACATGAACAACATCGCAAACACACATGCTCTTCGTTTGAGTGGACAATATGGAAAGGCAACCAACGAAAAACGAAAACAGGAGGAAGATAATAAAGTATGGCTCTTAAGAGCTCAGACGAATAACGGAGACAAGAACAGAACGACGAAGTGAAGGAAACAAAGAGAACCATAGGTTAACAGGAAAACACTAGGTTGAACAGACAGATTAAATGAATGATTATTAGGAAAAGAGAAAACGTACATATCCGACCAAAACTTAAGATGAAAACCTTTGCACAGCGGAAGGAGATTGGCCGATGGGACTGTTTTTAAAGAAGAAGCGAACGGAGGCAGCAACTCGAGATAAAGAGTCCGCCGCTTCATTACCCAAGATGTCCGAATGGCCAGGAACCCATATAGTAAATATCAATATATAAATGCAAAGGAGGGAAGAAAGAACGTAGATAAGTGAGCGTATACGGAGAATGATGAAATCACAGGAATGATCAGGTGGGGGAGAATGAATTGAAGTGCGGTCACGGAGTCAGATATAATCAAGAATTTAGAGGAAAGATGATTGGAGGAAATGTTAATAATGGAACGTAGGATAGCCATTAATGAATGTAGAACAGAAATGAGTCAGACGAAAAGATTCTGAAAAGCCAACATCTGGGAGGATAAAAGAGGTACCGACACTATCCAGCCTCTTCGAACCATCTGTAAACACGGTCGCATGCGAAGGAGAAATTGAGAATTGATAAAGCTGTGGATTTCCTGTCTGATTAGGGCCTACGGAAGGAACTTAGAGAGCGTAGGTACAGTAAACATATTTCGAGGATGACAAAAGAGAAATAAGGGGGAGATTGACAAAGGGCATTATGTCAGGACAAAACGAACTGAGCCGAAGGGAGATGAGAAATAAAATAGAGGTTTTCCGAAACGCCAGTTCCTAGAAATGGAAAGATAGGAATGAATAAGAGTAGAGGACGTGAGTGAGGGAATAAGGATAGCCCAAATAAGATCTGCGAATAGAAATGGGTGGTGTATTAGATTCGGCAAGGACTGCTGGAATTAGATATGATTCAAGAGCTCCAAGGCATAGACGAAGGCAAGAGTTTTAAAAACTGTCTCGGAATTTGCAATTATCATCTGATGAATTTTCGTGTGCACTGTTGAAACAAATTTTTTTTCATCGGAAAATATGTGAAGGTCGATATTAAAAATATCATGGTCAGCGAAAAATTTTTAAATACCAACGATCATTTAAAAATAGCTTAAGCTGATAATCATACGACAAAAAAGCAGCACTAATGCACCTCCGGAATCGCTCGTGGTAATTTTACTTTTTTCATGCAAAATCCGGTAAACGATGTTGACAAAAATAAGATGTTTATTTAAAGCCTTAAAAAGGTCCTAAAGCAATGGATAAATTACAACTAATTAAATATTTCACGCGAAAAAAAAAAAAAAAAAAAGAAACAAAAAAGAGTTGAAGAATCAGAACATGAACGAAATAAACGGAACTCAACAAGTGCATTACTTCGCTGTCCGGTGTAAGTGATACTCAAGCGGCCATCGCGAAATCGCCTTCTACATTTGTTTAACTGAATAAGTGTCTGTCTTATGACTCGCGACGTCAGCCGCGCAGGTGAAATCGCTTTAATCGTTGGAATTATTAGGTACGTCTTTACAAAACTATCCCAAATTCAGACTCAAAAACTGATCAGGTCATTCTGACGGCTGCAAATGCGCACTGGCAGTGATATGATGAAACGATAAAACTCTTACACGAATCAAAGGTGACACGACCACATTACCGTGAGGATTCAAACAAGGAATAATAGATGGCCGATCGGCACTGAATTCTCTCCGCGTTGTGATTGTCCGAAAGCAACCGAATATTTTCGGAATGTACAGGTAAATCACGGTAATCTTCACTATCACTCGAAAGCCACACCACCAATGCAAAAGAAATCAGAAAAGCGAAATAGTGATGTCATAAATTAACCCTTTCTCGTTTCTCTTATGCTGCTGCTCTCCCGTTTGTTCATTTCTGATCATACATTGAAATATATACGAGTTGGAATTTTATGTTTCACATTAAATATCAAATCATGGCCACCTTGACTAGCAAGATGATTGTTTTTCATTTATACCGGAACAAAAAAGAATCTTAAACGTTATTTATGTTTCGTGTAAAGACTAATCCGTTGCAACCTAAATTTGTTTTCAATCTGCAAACTGCTCTTTTTTGTGATTTATATTAATGAAATTTTCTAATTCCAAATTTCCGGTATTTAATAAAAGAAAAATCGTTTCCTTTTTATTTATCGAAAAAAAATACCGATACTTGAAGATTTATTCGAAAGATTTAATTAAAAAGCGTTAAAAAGTGAAAAATAAAATTATCGGATAAAAGATGATTCACAAAGTAATATAACTCCCAGGGAGGAGGGGTATTACGCTTAAACAACATTAAAACCTTAACCAGCAGCAAATTTAAATTACAATTAAAGAATCGTATTAAATGAGTATTACGCCAGACTAATCCAGGTATTGAAGACATCAGAAATAGTTTTTAATTAATGTTAATACTTTTAAAATAAACACTCACTTATATACAAAATAATAACGATTGAAAATTAATTAAATATTACTTTCGGATAACGGAGATCCATAAACTATATAGAATGTTACCAATTTATAAAGCCATTATCCGAAACTAGTCGTCAATATTTAATTAATTTTGAATTATAATTATTTTGTGTATAAACTTGTTGTTATTTTAAAAGTATTAACATTAAGGAGAAACACGAAAATGGATAGTGATAATCCTAATTTCAATATTTTTTAATTATTACAATTTGGAAATTTGTTGTACCGGGACTGTAATTGAGGTATTAACATTGTGTTCAAGAATATAATCATAATACGTCCTTTAAGGTGCATTACTCTGAATTAGCGTTTAAATTATCTTTTATCTTTTTCATTGTTGAGCGCCTTTTTATTCAATTTTTTTTCCAGTAAATTTTAAAGCCGTTACACTGCTTAAAACACGATCTTATTTCATAATTGTTTTAGTGTAAATATTTTTAAATAATCGTAGATGTTGCTACCTTCTGTACTCTTTAAAACTAGGTATCGATTAATAGGCACAAACGTAATATTTCCGTCAATGATCAGCTCTGACGCTAATGGAATTTTAAGATTCGCTTTATTCGAATCTAAAATTGGCATAATTTAATAATCATCGTCCCTTTAATGTCATTATTTTACAACTTCCTATTTTCCCCATCACATTTTAATGAAAAAAGTTTTTCGCTAGTTTTCGTCTCTTCATATTAAATGTAAAGATCCTTACGATTTCAAAAATTATACGCGCAGTAATGCTAAGATACAGGCCCCTGGATTTAGGGTGTGGCTAGGGGGACTGCAGCCCCGGACCGCACCTTATAAGGGGGCTCCAAAGAGGCTCCCACCTCCGACATGAATGGTTAAACGTGTAATTATAGATGTTTTCCAAACATTTATATTGCACATAGACTATCTGTAACTATACCGATTACAAATTGTGAGGCGGAAAGATCTTTTTCGATATTAAAAAGAATAAAAAAACAGGTACAGATCAAACATGCTAGTTCCCATGCCTTCAGTTATTCCATTGCTGCTGTCCTTTGTCTTTTCCATTTCTGACCGCCTGGCTATTTAGTTGTAACTCTTAATTTTTCATGTTGTTGGGTCAAGGCCGCTGGCGCGCCCAGGGTAGGGAAAAAAAAAAAACATGCTAGATGATAGATTATCGGAATTATCAAGGTGAACGGTCGAAACAAATTTTCTCCGTTCAGTAGGTTTTAACGATATTATACAAGAATTTGCAGAAAAAAAACAAGAAAAAAAACCATTGTTTAAAATTATATATATATATATATTTTTTTTTTTTTTTTCGCATCAAAAATTCTACCTATTGTCTATATATATTTAGTTTTGTTTACATTAATAATTACATGTTAATTCGTGAATTCGAAATAATATAATTAAGTTAAATAAAAAGAAAATTCAGTTATTCTATGAAACTGATAATTTTGCCACTTCCAAAAAGAGCTCTTAATATTTCCGTAGCCCCGGGCCTATATCATACACTTAATCCGGGCCTGTTAAGATACGTAATATTTTTTTTTTTTTTTTAAATAAGTTGTGGGTCTCACTGGGCAAGTATGCCCGTTGCGTAAGTGCCCAACACTCCTATTATCGCTTATTCTAGTAAACAAAATTACAGTTAATCATTCTTACTACCTAAATCGAACGTATTAAACCAAAGATATAAAAATAAAATATATCACTCGACGCAAATATATATATATATATATATATGAATTACACAATAATACACCCATTCACAGGAGCCGCTTATATATTGGACATTTCCGCTATTTTAGATTCATTTTCTTTATTTGAATCTGTGATAATGAATATTGATACAATATTTTAATTGTCGATACCGTTTATTATAGTATATATTATTGAAAATTTCCCTAAAGAGGTCCTCCCGTTTTGAACATTTATTTTAAGAACTATTGTTAGACTAAACGGTGTACTTACTCCGGTACACTCTTACGAATAACCAAAGATCTAAATTGAACACACGTAAGAAAAAACAACAAAAAAAAAAAACGTACGCAACGAACACATAACCTCCTTTTTTGAAGTCGGTTTTAATAAATGGAAATGTATTAAAACCATTAAAAATAAAATGGAGAAAACGTATTCGAAAACAAATTTTAAGTTCTTAAATTGTTATGGGTGGTTTCCGCGATTACTTGTGATATTTCACATATTAATGTGAGCTATCTCCAACCGTTAATAGCTCAAAAATTTAATTTTGCACATACCTATCACAATGAAATCAGGGTGATCCGCTGATATAGCATATTATTTAACATACTTCCGAGTTTCTCTCAACAATATCCCGCGAGGGCGGAACACAACAATCGTTAAATTCACCTTCCGCGTCGCTTTACAACTATACTATAGATACTCTGCCAGTTTCACGACTAGAATTGCTGCTGCAAATCAGTTCGCGGATAATTCATCCAAAACTTGAATCATCTGCCGCCCGGTTAATCATTCTTCTCTAAAGAGAGCCTTGATGAAAAATACCCCGAGATGTATACACGATGTTGTAACAGCAGTATAAATATAGGCTATAAATTTATTTTTGTTTTATTATTCGGCATGGAGGTTTTGTAGTTTTCGATTTTAAAAAAATTTTCAATGAAAAGCGAAATTAAAGATGGAAATTAGAAAAATTTGAAAGAAAATATAACTAGGCAAGTAGCTTTAATTTTAACACCGCTTTTGAAATTTCACCGAATATCTTTAATGAACACTCTCTAAACAGTGTTTCATTAAGTCCAAAATATATCATCTCGACTACGAAAAAGAAAAAGAAAAAGGAAACAAAACGAAAAACGATAATTTCTCGTTAATTTTTATTAATCGTTCTGAACGGTATGACGAAAAGAATAAATGATCCGATGCTTAATTAGTTCATTTTAGCGTTTTAATCTAATTTAAAATTGATTAAAACACGCGAACTGTTCCTGTCGTTCATTTCGTTCGTCGTTCATCCGAATCATTAATCATGGCCCCTTTACGCACTCTTTCTCTTTGTTTTATCTCCGCCTAACCCGTTGAAAATTTCTCCTTACATCGATCCTACACGGCTCGCTTTTAAACGCCATATCTTCAGTTTCAGTCTTAATAATGATTGCGCGAAAGTGGGACACCTCCCCCCTGTCCATTATATTTTTCATAAAAGATCTCTGTAAAATTACCATGTGCGAATCAATTTTTTCCATCGTCGTTTAAATACATTTTCGTATCTCTGGTAACAACAGTGTACAAGCTAGATATTAAGCTCCGTATTGGCAATAAGATACACATTATTTCATCTCTACTAACACCTTTTGCAGTTTAAAAATAAATACGAAAAAAAAAAAAAAAAAAAAAAAAAAAAAGAAGCAAAATCAAAAAACGTAGAGCGTGGAATATGTTGTTTTCGCAATGACGATACGAATATTAATTGCTTTGTAAAACGTAAATTAGCATAAAGTATTGATATCATCTATTATGCCGCATTATCACAAAAACTAAAAAACCTGCAAGCTAAAAAAAACGTGTTTCTTTACGCTTAAAAACGTTCCTGAACTTAATCTTTATTTTTAAGAATAAATTCAGTCGTAGCAGTGTACTTAAAAATATTAAGGACGTACAAAGATCGACCACCCTACGCTAATCAGGGTCGTTGGCCTTAATGAATGCAATTCGTATTAATCTTTGGACTCCCTTTTCTCGGCCTATTCTCCGGCCTTTCTCGTATTATTGCGATAATTCACCCGGTGGTACAAAGAAAGAATACTCAGATTTCTAAAAATACAACCTAGAAGAAAATTATTAAATTGACTCGCTCGATGAAGAAAAAGTCACATACCATATACCTATATTCGTACAAATCCCTGTATAGCCGAATAACGAACAATTTATTGTACATTTGCTGGCTGATCGTTAAAAATAGTTCATCCTTTAAACCGATCATAATAATTCAATTTATTTCATATAACGAGATGAAAATTAGCCAAAAACTTATTAATTACTATGGCAACTGCGAGAAACATTTGCGTCGCCGAAATTTTCTTCAGATGTACATATTTACAAGTTAAATTACAACTCCCCCTCCCCCCCTAAAAAAAGAAGAAAATTTGCAAACTTCAAAATTTACTACTTAAAAAATCGCCCGTTTCGAAATACGCGTCCGATATACACAACAAAGCTACATTCGGAAAGAAAACTCGCTAATTTTGAATCGCACTCATCCCCAGCAAGTACGCTATGTATGTGTACATATACATATATATATAGAATGAAAATTATTCAAAATTTACTACTAAACAGTATTAACGTTCTTCCTTGAGAACTTGTGTCATTCGTATAGGCCTCAAAACTTGGAAGTTTGCAAATATCTTGGGCATTTCGAAAAACACTGGCTCCGTCAGCGTGTGATACGAATCTTGAACGTTAAAATAGCTTCCTCGAATTAGTAATTCTTTTTAAAAATCTCTTTCCATTCGCTGCTAAAATTTATCGCTGTCCTCTTTCGTTTTTAATTTTCCGGTATCGTTTTTATCTTGAAAAACTCCAGCAGGGGGGGGGGAGTCTTTCAATTTTTATTTGACCTCACCACACACGTAAGAGTCTGTAAACGCGACAAAACTCAAGCGGCTGGCAAATGAGAAACAGTTTCTTGTAATTTTTGTAGACATCTGTGAAGAGCATTTGATACGGTGAATCATCAAATACTGTTGCGGGATATGAAAAGTATTATGGTATTATAGGCAAACGAAATAAATGGCTCGAAAGTTACGTACATAATGAAACGAGAGTGGTGAAAATTGATAAAGAACTAAGTAGAGAGGAAATTTCATTAAGAGGTGTAGGGTCGGGAACTACATTAGCTCCGTTGCTATTTCTGATTTACACCGCAACTGCCTTCGCAGGTATGTTAAAAATTCAACTCGGTATATACTCATGCAGATGATATAGCACTCGTAATTGAGCAGCATAACGTTAATGTGGCCGAAAAACGGTTGCAAGAGGATATTGATACTATGTGTAGCACATGATAAACACCTAATGATTAATATAAAAATATCAAAGGTTTTATATATAAGGACGTCCAGCAGATATAGAACAGACAAACCTTCTATTATAATGCATAATAATAGCTGCTTACACAACCGTTTGGCTCCTACCTTGAATTGTGGATATACTCCGTTGAAAACGACGAATGAGTTTAAATAGCTCGGCTTATAAACATTATTTTGGGACAAGCGTATTACAAATTTATCAAACAAAATTAGGCAAATGCTACCGGCATTATATAGATTAGCTCAATCAATACCATATGACGGTCTTCTTCGTATGTCACTCTCACGAATGTTATGTGGAATATCAATTTGGGTGGACAGTGCGATAATCAAAAGGATTAGTAATCAGCGAAAGAGATGCTTAAAGATGATAATCTCGAAAAAAGATCATATTAGTAGTAACATTAGCTGGTGGAGAGGAAAAAAAAGAAATGTCACCAAAGATGTTATAATCATCGCCTGCTTCAGTGTAAGACTAATAAGATCCATTATCTTCGACGAAAAGAGGTAGAACAACTAGGGAAATCGTAGGGAAGCGTACTATACTCGACTGAAAGTATAAATAGCAAGATAGATTAATTAAATTGCCCGTACGAATTCCACATTTAATGAACACAAAGATAGAACTTTCGAAACTAATAATTGAGCAGCGGCTATAACTTAAATGAATAACAGTAAGTTTCAGTTTTTAATTGTATGTCGGCAAATGGTGGAGAATCATTCATACGTATATAATTAAGACGAATGTCCGTCAAGTGTAATAATATGATACGTATGTTCTCTGTGTATAATATAAATTAAATATTAAGAATTTTTGTAACTATGTTTATGAATAAACGATGATAAGATTTAGGCGCTTGCAGACGGGCATCTCGTGGGACCCGAAACTTATTTAAAAAAGAAAAAAACAAGAAAAAAAAACAGTTTGTCCATAACTCGAAAAAACATGCACCCAATGTTGGACTATAGTAACCAAACTAACAAGATATATGTAACCTCTTCCATTAAAAAGGCAATTCGTAATTAACAGATTAAAACTTGTTCTTTTAACTCACTTAGTCCTACTGAAAAATAATCTCCACCTCTATAACACAGTCTGTATAATGTGCTATCAAGATTGCCCGATTTGTCTAAAATTTCTCAATGGACGAAATACTTATAGCAAAATTTATCTTAATTACGGATAGTTTTAATGGCACTTTGCATAAAATTAAAAATGTTCCGGATTACTGGAAATTCTGCGACATTATCAAACAGAGTAATTAAAAGTTTCTTCGAAAACAGAACGATGGTGGACTCTATTCGATGGCAACAATAATCAAAAATTGTTTTATTACGTTTTAACCTGCGGGGTACACTTCAGGCTTTATCATCCAGCCTCTTTAGTGCACATGTCTTTTATATGTAAAAGTATTCAATCTAATAGTCCCCCCCTTCCTGATAAGTTGTGCAAATGGCCTTTTATTTACAACCGGAATAAAAAAAAAATACATATACCGATATATAAATAGGGATGTACCTCAGTCTCAAATGAAACTAAGATGTTATCAATATCAAAGAAAAGAAGTAATCGGAATTTGAAGGAGAAATTTAAAGTACTATTCAAAAACCGATTAAACATTTGTGAATATGGTAATAGACGAAAGCTAAAAAATTTGACATACGAAATACACGTGTAAAAAAAGAAAAAAGAAAGAAAAATAAAACCAATACTATTAAAACAGTTGATCACCCTACATAGTAATTTATTTGATTAAAGCTTTATACGAAGGAAAATTCTGTACAGAATTAACAACTCCTCAGATGTCAAAAAATTAACCTCGCTACGAAGAAAAACTGCTTTTTGCGTATTATTTCAGAACCGTTTTATATACTATGCTCTATATTTATTATCGACCTTATCGTAGCCTTTAAATTATAGTTAAAATAGACTAACATAAAAATGGGAATGAAATACTCACGAAAAAAAAAAAAAAAAATTCAAAAGACAAAATACACCAAATTAAAAAAAATTAAACAATAACTGAAAACAAAATCAGTACGACGATTCGGCAAGGTTTTCAGGATCTATGAAAATTACGTTGAAAAAAAAAAAAAAAAATGGTTTCTAATTTTTTATTTTTTAATCTAGTGCGAATATATAAAATTCATACTAGATTAAAAAATTTAAATAACAGAAAATGATATTTGTAAGGAATGTAGCGAGAAGAAAGTCGAAAACTGTATAGAATTCAAAGTCGTCAGAGAAAAATATAGTAGACATAAACTTCACGGGGAATGTTTTAACTGTATTATGGCACTGCATGACATAGTTCAAATATATAAATCGAGGGAAAATTTTAAAAATAAGAAAAAAGTTCAGTAATTAAATTAACGTAAATCCTTGTTTCAAAACTTATCCTTTAATTAATTTAAATTACAAATAAAATTTAGGTGCAAATAACTTGGAAAAAGTTTGTAAAAACTAATATCCTCAATTTGGAAAAAAAAAAAAAAAAAAATGGCGACCATTATTTATTATACGTTAACGGTGCAAAAAAAATTACGCTTCCTACGGTGTAGCATACTCTTGCACAAAGAGAATTATACAACCTCACAATATGCTCGAGAAATTCTCTCTTTAACCTTAGACTGATTATGTATGTCCTCATCGGATTAATCTGACAAACGCACGCGGGACCGGCCTCCAAATCGCTAACGAGCGAGCGACAATTCCGATATCGTCTGCTTATGACTTTACACAATATTACGCTTCTGTAAGCAACATTTTCCTGCAGGACTGCCGACCCCGAGACATGCCGCTACACCCGCAAAAAAACAGAAGGGGGCCATAATGTGGCCGTTACCGAGCCACTTTTTTTAAAGCTCGCATTATCTACCAGCCTTTCTGGATTATTCCACATGTATATAGAGTAATGCCCGCTTAATCAGCGCACTTGTAACTAACTCTCTTTTTATTCGTATTATTAAAAGATGTGCGGCGGAGAGTGACGTGAACCTTCGGACGGAACCCAAATTTGGCGTTTTCTGTCGCAGCGACTATTTTTTTCCATGGTGAGGAAATATTCTTCCTTTCGTTTTGAACGCCGTTTTCTGTTACATTTTCGAACGACCCGAACGAGAATTTGACCCGGAAATTCAAACCCGCACAAAACCGTCTTTTAGAGGCCGTAAGAATGAATATACACCGTAGAGTGTGCTGATGACTCTTGCACTGCAACAGCTTAGTTGTTACGCATAGCTCAAAGACATTGAAGTTTTATCAAAAACCAACTATAGCTCTTAATTTCACGTTTTACCGATTAGTTACTTCTCTTAAGG
Source organism: Icerya purchasi (assembly GCA_039619475.1). Lineage (NCBI taxonomy): Eukaryota > Metazoa > Arthropoda > Insecta > Hemiptera > Monophlebidae > Icerya > Icerya purchasi. The sequence goes on along the minus strand of CM077115.1, from coordinate 252,243,202 downwards.
GAGGAAATAGTTGTAGAAGTATCAAAAAAAATCAATTTTTTTCTCTTCATAAATCGCTTGTAAAACTATTCAAAAATATACTCTTAGAATTTCAAAACAAAATTCCAATTCTTTCAAAAAAGTTATAACCGATTAAGTGAACAAAGGGTCGAAGCGCACGGCATATAATACGCGTTTCTCTCGAAACGACTTTTTCCGAATTTGTGTACACTCTAGCTTAACAAGTTTTTAATTAATTAATTTACTGTTTGGCATCTTTATATAAATACGCTCTATATTTGAACCTTAATCGATATCTTTCTGTAAAGTATTTTTTTATTGTAAAAAAAGTACGAAAAAATGGTAAAAAATCATGCTCCACACCCCTGTAAAAACTACTAATTTTCAATTTTTTTGGAGGGGAGTGAAGTTCACATAGAAGAGACATGTATAAAAAAAAAAAAAGGTATATTCTTTGCGCAATTGATTTCGGATGAAAATTGCGACCTCCAAGATGTGTACACAAACTGCTCAGTCAGATGGCGACCTACAATATGCGGCAGCTGATATTTCCGTTAATTTTCGATTTCAGAAAATATATAGTCTTAAGTATATATGCACCTATAAAGTGACCACCTCGCAATATTAATAAATTACATAAATTCTTTATGTGTTAAGAAAATTCATGAAAATCACTGCGAGCTTAATTAATGTGTACTCGTGCTTTGTAACAATAACCCTTCGAGCTGAAGAATAAAAATCTATTCTTTGAAAAAAATATTTATAAGTGTATTTAAAGCTGTTCCGAAAGTAAGGCTGACGACGAAAAATACACAAAAAAAAAAAAAAAAACAAAAAAAACGTAACCATTCTTTTCGGGAAGTTGAACTTTACCAGGAACTGATTGACCATCCTGCCTACGTGTTTGCTTGTTTGGTTGCAGTTCAGTCTCAAAGGCGACAGATCTTAGCCGTATTTGGAATATTGAGACGGAGGATTACGGCCTACGAAACAACCTCGATTCCTGAAGTAATCAGTATTATGCGGTCACTGAATTTTACTGGCAACATCATCGCCTTTATGAACAACTTCCTCAATCGCCGATACATGAGAGTCCGGATCCAGGGAATCCTGTCCAAATTGGTCTTCATCAATGGGCTTCCCCAGGGATCTGTGCTAAGTGTCGTCCTGTTCATCGTGACGATTAATCATGCGCTTAGAATCTTAAGATCTCCGTTGCGGGGACGACTCTTCGTTGACGACCTCACGATATCATGCTGGGGGAAAAATATTGAATTCACCTTCCACATCGTTCAAAAAGCTCTTGTAGACCTCCAAACATGGGCCGCCAAATGCGGTCTAAAGTTCTCGGCCACCAAGTCGGAGTACATGATAATAGGCAGCCAGAAACAAGCCGAAGCGAGGAACTGCCAACTGTATCTAAATGACCAAGTCTTTAAAAAAAAAGACTCAATAAAAATCCTGGGCCTCGAGATCGACCGAAAGCTCTCGTGGAAAACTCACATCAAAGCGTTAAAGAAGAATTGCCTTGACCGATTGCGTATACCCGAAATTCTCGCCAACAAACAGTGGGGAAGTAGCACGAAAGCGCTATTAAAAGTCTACCGCAGTCTTATCCGATCCGTGCTCGATTACGGTGCCATTATATATGATGCAGCCAAGAAATCACTCTTGGACACTCTGCAACCGGTTGTCAATTCCGCGTGCCGTATCTGCTTAGGAGCGTTCAGAACGAGTCCAGTCAATAGTTTGCTCGCAGAAGCCAACGAACTGCCACTGGTTATCAGAAGAAAAGAGCTCTGCTTAAAATATGCGGTGACAATCTCCTCGACACCGGACAATCCAGCTTATGACAGTATCTTCAAGGTCCCTGTGCACAATATCGACCCCGACTATTCGGCAGCAGAACCACTCAGATCGCGGATAGCCAGATACGCAGCAGAACTCGAAATAATACCACCAACGGTTTATGAACGATCGCTAGGGTTCCTACCCCCGTGGTGCCAACCCAATCTGTCAATAAATGTTGATCTAAGTGAGCACGAGAAAGTAATCACAAGCTCAGAGACCTTTTAGATTACTTTTCCTTGAAATACGCGAAAAATTTCAGCCATGCACGGAATACTCTATACAGACGGTTCAATTCTCAGCGGCAAAACAGGTTACGCTATAGTATCTGACTCTATCACGTTAGCAGCACAACGAACGCACAACAATAATTCAATCTTCACCTGTGAGGCTAAGGCGATTCTCCATACTCTAGAACTAATCCTACTGCGCCAAGACGCAACAAACTGTACCATATTTACTGACTCGTTGTCCTGCTTAAGAGCCATCCAAAATCAGTTTACCGAAAACCCTATCATACAACGCATCCACCTAAAATTGGACCAGCTCCAATCACAGCATATACAGGTCAGCCTTGTGTGGACACCGGCGCATACAGGAATCCAAGGAAATGAATTGGCGGACCAAGCTGCAAGAACCGCGACGACACAAGATTGCCCGCCTGAAGTATTTATGACACCTCATCAAGCTAAAATGGTGATAAGCAACACAGTCAAAAACTACTGGAACACCCTTTGGCTCCAAACGCCGAGCAAACTCCACGAGTTTAGAAAAAAGATACCTACGAAAACATGCCAACTCTCAGTAGACACGAGCAGTGTGTCCTAACTCGTATCCGCATTGGACACACAAACGTGACCCATTCGTTCCTCATATCTAAAAAACCGCCCAACCTGTGTCAACGCTGCAACATGCCTATATCGGTGAGGCATCTTTCGATCGATTGTAATCACTACCAGCAGGCCAGACAACAAGCGGGTATTACCAACGGCCTTCCAGAGATGTTTTCGGACGCCGAGAAGTGTAAAAAAATCGTAGCCTTCCTCAAAGACATCTCTGTATTCCAACTGATCTAACTTCCCCAGCCTTCAGCTAATTTTTTGATTTTTTTTTTGTTCCGCTTATTTTCAAATATTCAATATAACATTTTATAATTATCTGTAAAACCGTAGTCGCTAATGACCTTGTAGTCCAAAAACGACTTGTAAATATAATAAATAAATAAATAAAACATATTGAAATTATGAAACACAAGCATTCGTGAAAAAAGAAAAATCGCTTTCCGACGATGCGCTTTATATAGCCATTAAAATTTAAAACTAAGTTTTGTTAATTTCACACACATTTCCTAACTGAAACGACCGTATAAAACGTAATTCTCGTATAAAGTTATATTCAATAAAATTCCAATGATTATGTAAATATTAAAAAGAAAAAAAAAGAAAAAAAATGTGTATGTATGTATGTATATATATTTATTTAAAGACGCTCGACTTCTAGGTCATTTGCGTCTACCGTACATTACAATTTATAGATAATAATTACAAATAATTCTGCCATACGTAAACTAAATCATATCTTCCGAAATAGGTTGACAGCTTTTAGGAATCTAAAAGTACTTTGGACTGCAGCTTCATCATTTCCAAGCGCCTCTTTGACAGTAATTCTTCTTGTACATGCGGATGAAAAAGCTTCCTCGCGCTCCTTTTGGAGTTTTGGACATACGGAGATGACATGTTCGATGGACAGACTTTGAGCGTTACAAAGTGCACATGATGGTGGAGGTTCATTTTGTAGCAAGGATCCGTGTGTTAGTTTTGTGTGGCCGATGCGGATTCTGCTTAACACAATCTCTTCTCGCCTGTTTGCCCGGTGTGATGTTTCCCAACGTTCCAGTTCAACTTTTATTTGCCGTAACTTGTTATTCAATTGCCTATCCCATATGTTTTGGACATTATCCTTGATTGCGACCGTTATCTGTTTTTTTTCTTACTAAAGGCAAAAAAACAGATAACGGTCGCAATCAAGGATAATGTCCAAAACATATGGGATAGGCAATTGAATAACAAGTTACGGCAAATAAAAGTTGAACTGGAACGTTGGGAAACATCACACCGGGCAAACAGGCGAGAAGAGATTGTGTTAAGCAGAATCCGCATCGGCCACACAAAACTAACACACGGATCCTTGCTACAAAATGAACCTCCACCATCATGTGCACTTTGTAACGCTCAAAGTCTGTCCATCGAACATGTCATCTCCGTATGTCCAAAACTCCAAAAGGAGCGCGAGGAAGCTTTTTCATCCGCATGTACAAGAAGAATTACTGTCAAAGAGGCGCTTGGAAATGATGAAGCTGCAGTCCAAAGTACTTTTAGATTCCTAAAAGCTGTCAACCTATTTCGGAAGATATGATTTAGTTTACGTATGGCAGAATTATTTGTAATTATTATCTATAAATTGTAATGTACGGTAGACGCAAATGACCTAGAAGTCGAGCGTCTTTAAATAAATATATATACATACATACATACACATTTTTTTTCTTTTTTTTTCTTTTTAATATTTACATAATCATTGGAATTTTATTATTTAAATGTAAATTTCGTAACCCGATTATTTCGAAACGAACAATTTATTTTTATACTGCTCTTCGCATTTCCATTTCCGCTCAACTGATCAGTTATTAATTATCAGTGCCGTTTCTGTTCTTTTTTTGTTTTTTTTTTTTAAGATCATCTTCTAATGATTACGAAATATTTTCTGACGGTTTTGGAATTTGTTTTGGACAGGAAAAAAGGAGGAAAAATATTGTAAATGCAGCAAAGTATCTTCCGTTCGTTGCACGAGGTTGCGACCTTTGCTATTTTTTGTGCTCTTTGTTTTTTTAATCGTCTGAATCACTTTAAAAATTAATAAAATAAATATATAAAAACGCTGCTTGTTCAAGTAAACACGAAATTTCGGAAGTACAAAAAACTGAAAACAATATACAGTGAAAGGAGAGTCAAATGGAAGTTAAAATTTCGAATACATACCGAAAAATGCAAAGTTCGAATACGCGACATCTTTAATCGAATGGGAGATTCCGCAAGATAATTAAGTACATTATATAAAATAGACACGAGACTTTTACGGAACGATTAAAAGGGGGAAAAGACAATTAAAGATACCGATTCAGTCAGAAACTAACAAAAAGACGGAATTAAGAACTATAAAGTAGGAAAATTTAGGGGGCGCAATAATTATCAACAAGTCCAAGAGACAACACAAATTGCGAAACAGAGACTAGCAACTGACAAATAGCTTTGTAATTAGGATAAAAATGGTAGTTTAAAGAGGATGTTGAATTAAAACGTGAAAAAGGTGGCAGAATTCAGGCGTTAATGAATAATCGAGACGACAGCAGAGCGAAAGGAAAATCATTAAACCGACGAAGGGTTTTACAATTTGCCGGGAAAAGAAGAAACAAAAGTCAATCATTACGCTGAATTACATAGTTGACGAATCCAAAATGAATAAAATTACCTTTTTTTTTTTTTTTTGAAATCTCCTCCTCACCTTTTTTATATGCTCTGCTTGTGTAACTACTAAGGTCATTGCAGCACATATACGAAGGTAACTTATGTACCATCGGATTACTTTTTTATTATCCGTATTAATTTTTTTTATTTTAAAGCACCTTTTTTTTTAAAAATGCTTGACCGCTAGCCCCTTCTTTTCACTTGAATACGTTGGTGGTCCTTTACCGGTTTACCAGAAGTTGATAGTTTGCTCGCTTAACCTTGATCTTTTTAATTCACTCGTAGCGCTCCAGTTAATTTATTCTTCTCAGGCTAAACCGAACGTTTAATTGATTTACAGCAGCGCCTGCGCAAAATTAACTAAAATACGTCCCGTAATACTGGCTGCGAAACGGTTTGACTGAAGGGGAAGGTTCGCATATTCACTTTGTACTATTTTTATACTGTTGTAATAGGTCAGAATATAGAAAAAAAAAGAAAAAAAAGAAAAAAGAAAAGAAAAAACACTGGCCGAATGATGATACGTTTATGCAATAATTAAAGCTAGCTACAGTCTTTGGATAATTTTTTTTTTTGCTCTCCACCAAATGAAAAGGAGAAAGAGCATTACAAAGAATTTAATAAATCTGTATGGTTCCAATTACAAAAATTACCGTTTCAAAATAAGGTAAAAAATTGTTTAACAGCCTCAAGAACTGTTGCGTAATAGTTTATATCAGGTACGAAAAAAAAAAAAAAACATTTTTCAGTTTAGGTGGTTTACATCATAAAAATTCGTTTTTCCTCCTTTCCAATCAACCGCAGTAGAAAAGGTGTGATTTTCTCTATGTATTGTCCGATTGGTTGCGCAATTTTGTAAATCTCTTAAAAGCTGCTCTGAACGTAAAGAACTTTTCACAGTGTACTAAGCCCAGCGGATAATTCCTTTTTTTTTTTCTTTTTCTCGGATCTGTTTATAAGTTTATTAATTTACACAATAACAATGAAAGATACAAACAATAAAAACTATTAAAAAATTCTCAAAAAAATGTGTAACTAGTCAATTTCCTTGAGAAATATGTTATAAAACGAGGTTAATTTCTCTATTGATCTGAGAGAGTGGACCATTCGAAAAAGTATTACACTTTTATAGAAATGTTACGCGAGCGTCATGTCGACCAATCGCGCTACCAGTAGGAAAAGTATTTGAAAAAAAAAAAAAGCAAAAAAAATCCTACTTCAAAGATTACGTTATTCAATATGAAGGTAGAGTTTAATCCGAGCCGAACAATTTTAATTAAAAATTACACTCGTCAACAGTGTAAATCGAAAAAGTATCTCCCGCATTCGAAAGGAGGATGTTTCGGCTATCCTGGATGATCATTATGTATTCAAAAAGAAGAGTATATTATCTTTTCCATCTGGAAGATACAGATTAAGATCAAAGACGGGGAAACGACTATTCATCTATAAAACTTATGCTAGTCTCGCTCTGGGAAGTGTATGACACTTATTTTCTGCAGAGTGCATCGAATATTCCAACCAATCCGGATTCAAATTAAATAAACTGCAAAATGAGCCGTCTTAGTTTAAGTTCTTAATAAACCGGGAGGATGTTACAAACAGTGTACAAAGTAGCTGTATAACATTTACACTTCGAGGCATCGCCGGAGTATATTTAGAAATTTCTGGTTAACAAAATATCTTACGGTTTTCAAACATGGGCAAGGCGACACATACCTCCTCTGTATGAAAAAACTCGCATATAGGGGTCGATGATTAATTTGATCTTTGGAGTTTCGCGAAGAACAGTTACACATACGAGAAATATTACAAATACTCCTTTCTGTCTAACGAAGCAGTCGGACAAAACTTTCGAATTATTATTCCAACGATAGATTATCAAATTACGTTACAAAACTTTTACCGAAACGAAAACAAATTAAAATCGCTGCGATTGTAAACCAATTCCTTACTCATCGGAAACGCTCAAGACTGAGAAATTAAGCATTCATCGTAGAGTCCCATTACGTTTTCACAATCACTTCTGCTTATTTTGAAAAGGAACAAGCACAGAAATAAAAATAGAAATTATCGCGCGTGTAAGATAACACATATTTTACCTCTGAATTAAATAAGTAATGAAAGCACTTTTCGATTCCTTTACATGTCAGTGTATCTGTAAATGTCGCAAGCGGCACTTTTCAAACGATTTCCGGCTACCGTGTGCTACACATAACTTCCGACTAGAAATCACGCGTAAATTATACTATTGGCTTTCACACGACGATCGAAGTAAAACAGCCCTAATAAACGATGACCTCATTAGTAATTGTCGGCTGAAAATTTAAATTACGAAATGTAAAGAATACAAAAAAAAAATCAAAACTAGAGCTCGAAACAGAAAATGCAAAAAAAATCAGGACTCCATCGGACAACTAAATTTACATAATTAGTGATCGGTAACGCGATATAGCCCCATGTTTTTCTTCTCTTTCGTATCATTAGTTTTGATTAGCTATCTCGATAATTGTTATTTAAAAAATCTTTTGATTATAAAAAAATTAGAAAAATCATAGAGGATAAAGATCGAAATATATATATATATATATATATCATACAGTAATGTGCAATAAAAATCACGCACCCTCGAAAGTATAAAACGAATAGGTGTCGGTAATAGTTTAAGGGGAAAGAAAATAGAATTTTTTACTAAAAAAGGGGAAAAAATCAACCAGTTATTTTCAATTATTTTATATTAATGAAAAAAGATGAAATATTTTCAAAAAAAAAAAAAAAAAAAAAAACTAAAAAAACCAAACCGGGAGATTTATCACTAGATAAAATTACAAATATCGAATTCTTGAAAGGTGGCAGCGCGCAATGTGGAAAAAAACAAAAGCGGAAACAAATATACCTCTTCCACTTCTACCGACAAATCGTAAATCGTTGAATTTAGCCACTTGGTTCTTCATGATGGCTGAATTATTTCGCAGTTCAGCGCACTGGTTCTCATCGTTGCCGGCTCTGATGGTCACCACCGTACCATCCAGAACGTCGGACAGACAGATCACTTTGAAAGCACTCGGCAACGTTTTATTCGACCTCCAGTGACATGGTAACATGGTGCACAGTATGTGCGGAACGCTGGTCCGTACCAGCTCGCCCGGGTGGGTGGCCAGCAAATTCTCGATCATATGCTCGGTCAATGCGTCCGCGGCCGCGCTGACTGCCGGAGTGCTGTTCCGATCCTCGTTCATAACTGCGGTCTTACATAATCCGGCGCGGAGACGCAGACAGTGCTATTCGACTTTCTTATCGCAAAATCCGAGCCAAGAAATGTCGCAATAACGCGCCGACCAAAAAACCGTTGCTGACGAGTAACGAACTGAAAACTCCTGTTCTTTTGACCAACTTTTTCTGCCGCTGTCGCCGGATACGCCCAGCAGCAGCAGCAGCAGCAGATTTCTTTTTCTCTTTTTTGTCGGTTTCTTTTTTATCTGCGGTAACAAAACCGAGCTGCGGGCTAGCGGGAAATTGCGGTACATCGTAGAGGTAACAATTAGCGGTGAAAGCGGGGCTAGGAGAAATGCCGTTAAAACCTAACCTCCGCGTCGAGAAGAGACCGGCGGCAAGAGGGACGACAGCGTGCAAGACGACCTATCAACATGTGGTGAACGCAGCGAAGGAAGAAAAAGAGGACGAGGAATTCGAAGATGAAGAACTGGAAGAAGTCTTAAAGAAAAAAATCCGCCGCTGCTGCTAGCGGAACGGGCGAAGAAAATATGAGGACGGCGGAAAATTCGCTCCGGGCAACGGGGACGCAGAGGAATTTTTCTGTGAGTCGTATTATAGTGCGGGTATGCGGTCGCATTTTTACAAGGGGCGTGTGTTTTTCTGGGCGGGGCCTGTAGCTTCTTTTGTGGGAGTTGCGGCCTACTTTGGAAGACCGAAAGAAACGCCAAGAAACCAGAAGAAGAACGAAAAGATGAAGCAAAGAAAATTGCGGGAAAAAGAAATGCCGCGCCGGGCGCTGCGGTCGCCTTTGCGGGCGCGGTGCGGGCGCCAAGACGACTACTCGAGAGCCGAGTGACGGCTGCGCTGCTGGCCGCTGCTGCGAAGAAAACCCCGTTCGAGGGCGCTCCGAAGCTTTTCCGCGGTCTTTTATTAACCGGTCGACGACGGCTTTTCTTTCACCGTTTCGCTTTTTACCGACGCTTTATCTACGTCTCCTTTTTTAACGATTTTTCTTCCTCCCCGTCGCCCCCTTTCCCCCTGGCAGCAGGGGTACGACGCGGAAAATTCCCCGAGAAAAATTCCCCTCCGGCGATCCGCGCGGTCGCGACGCCGCCCGGCCATAATATCACCGAGGAGAATTGTTATCAACTCGTAACCGACACAGCACACCTTCCGCGACCATGTACCCCATCTACATGCCGCAACCGCTAACCCCCATTACACGAAACCTTTCTAGGAAATTCTTTAGTCCTCAACCGTACCCCATTAAATCTTCCGAGCTCGGCTTCTTACCCGCGTGTTTATCTCTTGCCCGTTCGCTCTGCCTGGTTCGCTCGAACCGCTCGCTACACTTATTCTACCTTCTCGTCGTCTATCTCTCTTATCCGTTCTTCCTATTGCACCTAAGCGCCCGTAATAAACAACCTATACTACAAGCGCCGTCGCCGCTATGCTTCTCGCGCAGGCTGTGATTTATACCTGTACCGCCTATCCCCCACCGTCTGCTCCGACTTTATTCGCCGATCGAATAAATAGGTTTCGCGAATAATAATATACCACCCGGGCTACATAATCACTTTATCGACCTTCAAGGTATTTTATTCATTGCAACGGTAATACGTAATTGAACTTTGTTTCCTTGTTTTTTTTTTCTGTTTTGCATCAAAAGCAACCGGGAAAATAATTGTCGAATTAAAGGATAATTAATAAATAGTTTGGTATCAACTCGTAAATATCTATATTCAAATAGAAAAAAAAAAAGTCAGCTAATTTTCAAAAAATTCCCAAAAACAACAATCGGTCAGAGCTATTCGCCGAGTGCGTATGTGAAGTGACAAAGAACCGCTGCTAGAGATATTGTAAACGGAAGCACTAGGTAGAAACTGAACACTTGTATACGATATAAGGGTGAAGTTATATTATTCCATATCCTGAGCGAGATCGACGATTTGTATGTGTTTTTTCCGATATGATCGTTTCGACAACCCCGTTACTCGAATAACGAATAAGAAAACTCGATATCGCCTTATTAAAGTTAACCAGCGCGTGTCAGCGGTTCGCTGTTTTAAACAAAAATTATCGATCACCTAATTCTACTATCGCACACGATTAGAGCATATTAAGTACTAAAAGCTAATAGGAAATAAAGTGAAGCGTCGACCTCCCGGACCAACCACCTCCTCATCTTTAGAAATTATTATTGCGTTGTTATATTTTACGTTCATCCAACGGAGACGAGATCCTATTTAGGTGGGAATTTTGAACGTATCATGCGCGCGCTAGTTTCGGTATACAGCAGACATCCAACAACCACTAATTTATTAGAATCTTGCGCGTATACAGTCACTGTATATGACAATTGCCGCGAACACTTATGTATCCGTACAGCTAGGATGTACAAATGGGTAGTTGCGACCCTCAGAATCGAGCAATACGACTTAAGAGAGAGAGAGAGAGAGAGAGAAGCGAATATAAACATTATTTAGCAAATGCACGTGTAAGCAAAATTATAATTCGGTCTCTCGTGTATATAAGCCGTCGGATGACAAAATTTCGAACAAAGTTCTTTAAGAATAGCTAAGTAAGCAAATTTAGATAATTGCAACAATGTATAACCGCAGTCTGTCGAATGGGGGACATCATCGAACGCCATTTTACTTGGCTAAAATAAGGGAGGATCCGAATAGGGATTTTCGATTGGGCGAGTTGTGTAAGTGACATAATGTTAAAGAAATTTCAAACAAATATTTTACACTTTACGAATATTATTCGTATACCAAAAATTATAAATGAGAGCCACCGATATCAGAAGTCGTTATATGTTTATTTTTCAAATCCGCTAATGTTTAATTGTAATAATGGAAAATTAACTCTCGGGGTAACTCTGCGTACGTGATAGATCAAAAGAAGAAGAAAAAAGAAATCGAATTAGTAATCGGAAAAATAATAAATGCGAGAAAAATTAGGCCGCCGAAAAATCCAGTAATCTTGTCGCTATTCTAAAGTTAAATATCGATTAATAAATAATAACGTCATTCTCGCGCTATCGGTAACGAAGAAAAAATAAATCTTACAAAAAGTCACGAATAACTAAAGTTGTTACAGTGGCCGGTAAAAAGTATTCTTTTTGTTTAAAGTGTGACATAGTCAACTGAAATTTACTCTTCTATAAATAGGAAAAATACTTTATTAGCCGCGGCTACAGCGAGTGCCTCGTGCTCGAAAAAGAATCGAGTTTTATATATACACCTATATATATAGGAAAGTATCAGCAAGAGAAATTTCTCGGATAAGTCGTTATTGTCCGGGCGCACACTGATAATTCGTGTTCCGTTTATTTGTCTTACAATAACACGTGTATTTTTGTTCAGTTTTTTTCTCTTTCTGGAAAACGGGTTGTAAGTTGCGCTAACAGTTTCTAAATTCTTGGCCTATTTCGCCCATCTATACTTTTACACATGTCTCATTAGTCTGAAAGTTGCAAAATAGTATCCATATGTATTACCGAACAACTGGCGTCAGCTACAGATTTCGATAATACCCACTCGCCGGTACAAACACAATTTTCCATTAAATAAAATTAACAAACACGGTGAAACTCCCGCCGTTGCATCTTTTATTTGCTTTATTTTTGAGGACCAAGTTCTAAAACGTCACCGTTACAGGTGTCTATTATCAAAAGTGAGAAAGCAAATGATACACCCCGGTTTATACGATGTGAGCAGCATCACAAAGTCGAAAACGATATCACCACCAAAAGAAAGAAAGAAAGAAAAAAGGAAAGAAAATGTGCCGTGCACTTAGACACGGCAATGCTTTCATTTTTCCCCGAAAAAAGATGATTCCTCTTTTAATAAAAGGAACAACGATAAAGAAATTGGATGTTTACCTGGATAAGCGGATATTTACACTAGCCGAAGATTTAATTTTCCTTACAAAACTAACAAACGAACAACTCCAATTCTGTTGCTTAATCGGTGTCACAAATTCCACCTCTTCTTTATGAAAATTTACTATCAGAGCATTTATTTAGAGCACATTTCTTTGAAAATAGGATTCGATTCTTTTTTAATTTTGATTATTGCGCGTAAATTAAGAAGTATTTAATGACCAGTCGATATTTCCGAATTTTTAAAAATTATACGAATTAACGCAAAAGCTAATAGTTTTACATATGTGCCCTTTTAACATATAAGTCACAATATTACGCTGGTCCTTTTCCGAAGTAAATAGTTATTTTCTAAAATTTGCTGATCTCTCTAATACACCCCTACATATCTGAATATATGTAAATCGTAATCACTATAATATAGAGCTGCAACGAAATTCCAAAAAAAAAAAAAAAAAAAAAAAGACGTTTTCATTCCCCAACTTTGATTTAAGGTTATTAGTACCAAATTTACCAAGGGTAAGAACCAAAAATAGGGAGATCTGTGGTTCCTATAAACACATATATATAAAGTGCTTCACTTAAAGAAAAACAAATAATGAATGCATTTGTTTTATTAACGTTTTTCATTGATCGTTGGATGTCTATAAAAGAAATAGTAAACTTATACGGTAACTAAAATATGTAAGTTTTTCATGTAATTTTATCAATATAATATCTAGAAAATACTGCATATACCATTGGGTAGCTCCCCCCCGTACTTTAATTCATTTGAATTATTATTAATAATTGAAGTTCGGTTTGAAGAAATTCTATTGAAGACAACGAGAATCATCTGATACAAAATTGACACGTTGAAGTCGCCAGCTACTATCATCGGAAATAGGTATATGTGAATTTTCTTCTTAATAATCTTGAACCATCGGAAGTGAAATTTCTATGCGTAAATTTAATTATACCATGGACCCTTCCATTAGGAGAAATATAAATGGCGATAATAATTATTTCTTTTCCATCTTTCGCCTTACATTGAACAATAAACATATATCCTCAACATCTGTTTGATCAAAATCTAATTAACACTGCGTATTGACATATTAATATTAGAAGTAACAATATTTGACTTGTCGTTTCTAATAAGGTTAATCTGCAACTCCTCCTGTCCCAACGTCCTGGCGTTTAAATTTCACGATGCAATTGAAATTTTCTATGTCGATATTATCGTCATTATTCCACCACGTTTCTGTTAAAATAAAAATGCGGCTTGTTTCAGTTTTCGTTTGAGATCATTGCCATTCTCTCTTTATATGCTCAATGCCTTTCATTTTTTCCGATTATTTATATCCATCTTTTATGTTTGATTAATTTTTGATATTTGCAGGTTTTAATTTCTTTTTTTTATAAGCATTCTTCCGTCTGATACAATTAACGAAGGATGTATCAATAAAAGAAATATAGTTTTTTAGGTTGCTCCATATTCAGACACAAATAGTGTAATTTTCATTATATATATATATATATATATATATATATATATATATGTGTCATCATTGTGGTCGCATTTGCTATTCCAAGATTGGAATCATCAGCCACCTTCGCACCCACCCTCAGCAGTAGCTACGAATGTGCAACCAGTTCACTCGGATACGAGTTTCAGCAGATAATAATATATATTCTTGCTTTTAGATCGTCTTATACAAAACTGAGGGCAAACATTTTTTTTCTTTTTACCAAATCGGAGCTAAATATGGCCAAAAATACAAAAACCACGTGTTTTTTTTTAGTTTTTAAGGGGTGTTCACAACTTTTAAAAACTCGAATGAATTCAGTTGGGTAGTTTCTCGTAAAATACTTTGTTTTTAATTTATTGGAGCCTATTTATAAGTGCCATTGTATAGTTGAAAATCACAAGACAAATATGGATCATTTCAGTGTTTTGTAAGCCACAAAAATGAAAAACCAATCAAAAACCGGCAGAAAAATGAGATTTAAATGTTTCTTCATATTCTTTGCGTCCAAAATAGTGAAAAGTACTTATATGTCATTTTGTATAAATCTGAGGCTAAAAAAAAAAAAAAAGAATTTATCGGTTAATAGCTGCTAAATTTGACCGAAAATGGAAAAAAAAAAAACTGTTTTTATTATTTTTAAGGTACGTCCAGTCCTTTAAAAAATCTGAAAAAATTCATGAAGGTAGTTTAGCATAAAATACATGATGTATAATTTTTCCAGCGAGGTGTTTGTTTTAGATCTATTTTTATAGCGTTTTGAAATTTTAAAATGGACTTTTAGGTTAGGTTTTGTTGATAAATAAGTCCGAAAATATTTTTTAATTGTAAAGTTTTGAAATATCTTCAATTTGAGCTCAACTTGAATAATATCGGCCAACTCGAGATATCGTCAAAATACACCTGATTTTACATTTTTGCCCCTGGGGGCGCTCCTTAGAGGCTAGCGGGCTGAAACTTTCAGGATGATAGTATTTTCCGATGCCTGTTTTTTATTTTCCTATTATCATTCGTATTAGTGTATTTTCGAAAGTGCCTTCGATACTCTCGGCTGAAATTCAAAAAATATTGCACTAAGTTCGTAGTGTACTAAATCCGGGTGGTCAGCAAGGTCTTCCGATGATTATGATAAAATACTCTTATCGACAACATGAACATCTGTCATACGGTGTACAAACGTTTTTCAGACAATTTCAACTAATATTAATGGCAATGTAGGCTATTTAACCGTTGCTGCAGTTTACTGTAATCCAGGATTCATAATACCTTTCACAGAATACGATAATATTTTTTCTAACTTAGGTAATAAATTCATCTGTGTGGGGATGATTTTAACTCTAAAAGTGTATTATGGGGTTCAAGAATAGCAAACAATCCTGATAGAAAACCTACACAGGTCCAATTAATCGTAATTCGCTGTCAATATTATCGTCAATGACTCCAACCTACTGACCAGAACGTTCGAACAGACTGCCAGATGTGTTAGATTTTTATGTCACACTTGGTCTTCGCAATTATAAGAAAATTTGTGAAACAAAAATAGATTTATCCTCAGATCATGTACCAGTCATAGATATACTGGATGCAAATCCCGTACGAAGTTATAAACGAAATTATTTACGTAATGAAACTACCAACTGGCTCAAGTTCTCACATATTATAAATCATAATATTAAATTGAATATAAAATTAAAAAATAGCTATGACATAGGATTGCTCTTACGGACTTCGCAAAACTTATTCAATCTGCTTCGAATAATTCTACAATATATAAACAAAATCACGAGAACACCAAAAGATATGTTCCGATAGAGATAAGAAAATTGATAAAACAGACTAGAGAGCTGCTAGAAGACGATGGCAGATAAACCGCTACCCATCGTTGGAAACCCTGTATAATAGACTTTGCACAAATCTAAAAGAAGCAATAAAAATATAATCAAAACTCGTTAAATATAAAAGACAATTCATTATGGTTTGCTACAAAAAAATTATACTTAATGAAAGCGAAGAACAGTACAATATCAAACTAGGTAATAATAAATAGGCAAAAACTGACGAACAACAAGCAGAAACTATTGCTGATCACCTGAAAAAGATATTTATTTCACGTGACAATTCAAATCCTAGAAAGTCCGTTGCAAGTGCAGCTTCCAACAAAGTCGTTCTCGCCCAAAAAAGTAACAAACTGTTTAGACTCAACTACTCGAAATAAAGCTCCAGAAACGGATGAATTAACCGGCGAAATATTAGATTACCTCAGAAAGCTGCTATGTTACTCTGCTATATATTCAACTTTATGCTGCAAAATGGATACTATCCGAAGCAATGGAAAAAAGCAATAATACTAATAGTCTTAAAACCTGGAAAACCTCAAACATCTTTATGTTCTTATCGGCCAATAAGCTTACTCTCAGTATGTTATCCAAGGTATTTGAGAAATTATTATTAAAAAGGATTTGTTCGATAGTAGAAAATCAAAAGGTCATTCCCAATCATCAGTTTGGCTTTCGACCTCAACATTCTACAATTCAACAATGTCACAGACTTGTAGATGCACTGAAAACGGTTCTTGAAAAAAAACAAGTATGTTCAGCAGTCTTCTTGGATGTTGAAAAAGTTGTTGATCGTGTATGCCGGACACAGGATTAAAATTTAAATTAAAATATATAATTCCAGCGGGTCTTTATCTGCTGCTGGTGTCGTACCTAACAACTAGAACATTCTCAGCCAAAATTAATGAGATAATTTCTGAAGAAAGAAAAATATATGCTTCTGTCCCACAAGGAAGTCCGTTGGGCTCAATATTATATTCAATGTACACATCAGACATTCCTGTGTCCCTAATCAAACAATTCTGGCTACATTTGCGGACGATAGAGCACATTAATTGCAACGAAAATCCTGATTTTTCGAATAGATCAATTCAAGATCATATTGATAACATACAAACGTGGGCCAACAATTGAAGAATTAAATTCAATGCTAAAAAATGTCAGCGGTCACTAATAGATCTACTACGTGTTCGAAGTTAATAAATAATTCTGAGGGTAATTCCGTGAAATATCTGGGAATGCATATGGTTCGCAGACTAAACTGGTGTTTCTATATAGAACAAATTAGTAGAAGAATCTGGATTCGAGCCAGATTGCTTTATCCAATAGTAGGAAGAAGATCTAGTTTAAGTTTGGATTTAAAAAGACGGATATACCTCATGGTTATAGCGCCAATCTGGAGGTATGGCATAGAACTGTACGGAAATACTAAAGCAAATAACCTATTATTGGTACAAAGATAGCAAATCAAAGATACTTCGCACGAAGGCTTCGGCTCCTAATTATGTTTCTAATCGTACTCTTTACAAGGATCTTCATATTTCATTAGTCAAAGACGTACATGTACAGCAGTATCAAAGATTCTTCGATAAACTTAGTCTTAGTGATACTCCTAACATATTTCGAATGTCGAAAAATACGTTGCCAGGCAATCCTAGGAGCAAATTTTAAAAAAGATGGTACCGGGACGCTCTCTCTCGTCATAATGGCACTTTAACTAGTATCCATTTTCCGTAAAGAAATGTTCGCTTTTATATCTAACCAATAATAGGACTGTCAAGCGTGCTTTGGTGATTATTATACTACGCCCACGAGTAGTGAGGTAGCATATCTTCTGTGTGTTACCAAGTATCCGAGAGATAAGTGACTCTAACAAAATTCAACGCAGAACAAGAAAGAGAAGAGGATATCACGCGCCAGTGGACCCATATTATTTCTTAAGAGCACATACATGTGTAATAGCGTATATTATTATCAGTTGCCTCATAATCACTGGGAGAGGAGG
The DNA here is from genome assembly GCA_039619475.1 of Icerya purchasi. Lineage (NCBI taxonomy): Eukaryota > Metazoa > Arthropoda > Insecta > Hemiptera > Monophlebidae > Icerya > Icerya purchasi. The sequence continues at coordinate 252,225,377 of CM077115.1, read as the reverse complement.
CAATATCGCTTTTATTTTATTTATTTATTTTTGTAGGCCAGTATTAACAAATGCCAATTATCTGGCCAGGTTTGGCTGGTGTGGCAAAGAAAAAAAAACAAAAAAGAAATAAACTTTTGACTGTGGAGTGATTTGAATCATTTTTTTTTTTTGTTTATTAGAAATTTACCGATCATTGATAGTTCCCATATAAGAACCAATGAGATCCATCGGTGATTATTTACTAAGTACTAATTGAAATTAACTTTAAAAAAAAAAAGCCATCTTAGATTGCAGACAAAAGTTAGTCATAAATTTGCATTAGAATACGAAAAAAATATGAAGATGCAAAATTTCAAAATTTAGGGAATAAAGTTATATATGAATGCGCGAAGTGTTCATTAGTTTCCTCCAGAAATGTAGATTCGAATAAAGATAATTTTGAAACTTCCAAGGAGCGATTTAATTCTTTATGCAGTACCGAGGATAGCAGCATCATTTTTAGTTGGTCTATCCATAATTTCACTCAAAAATATTACAACCAAAAATTGTGAAATAAAACAGATTTTTAAGAGAAAAAAATACTGACTTTACATTTATTCTAAAAATTCAGTAAAAATGCATTAAAAAATAAAAAATAATTATCGGTTAAAAAATTATAGTTTATGGTAACATACGCCGTGAGGAGAAACATTATGATCATTCTCATTAATACCTGTCAGAACCGACACCAAATTCAAATTATAATTAAAAGTCATGTTAAATGAACATAATGGTATAAGGAGACTCTAATTAAGATTTGAATGGCGGTTAATAATAATCGAAATATTTCACCTTTAAGGTGTATTTTATTAACTTTTATCCAGTAATTATTTTTTACTTTTTAGCCCGGTTTTATTAAATTTTTGGAGTTGAAGTCGGTATTTTTTTTTTTAATTATTTTTTCTTTTTTATATTTTATTTAAAAATTTTATAAATTATTTCAATATTAATCAGGTAACCAGGAATAAATGAAAACTGAGAACAACCGAATAGTATCTGAAAAACCCTGTTTTTCTTTTTTCGTATCAACTGACAATTAAATATCAGAAAAAATTTGGTTTCTGGAAAAATAATCAGGGTCTTTTCTCTTAGTCCCCTAAAATAGCTCATTTTTCGGCCGTGCTACTTGTTATAGTTCATATTCACACATCCCAATCATTTTGGACGGTCACTCAAAACTAGCTCGTAGTCGCTTAACTTGTAGCTAAGTGTAACTTTTCTTAACTGCTCAACATTTCAAACTAATGCACCATTAAAGATTATAATATATAATATTTAAGCTATTATTTTATATTATTTTATTAATTTAAAATTTAATGTATTGGGGAGTTTATAATTTCATATATACCGGTCTTAGTTTTCGTTAATGTTGATTTTTAATTATATTTGTATTTCATGTTTGCATTGTAAATTATGTAATGTTTTAATTTATTATATTAATTTCATATTCTGTAATTGTTCATAAGAAACAATTCTATTTATACTAACAATAAGGCACAAGATACCGAAATTATTACAATATGTAAAAAATTTTTAAAAAATTCTTTTTGTTTTACATTAATGTTTTTCATATATATTTTTTAGTAATAATATCGTCGCTTATTAATTTAATGCGAGAAATTAATACAAAAGAAAAAGCAGTTGAATTTTTTAAAAAAAGGGTGCGCAAAAATGATCATGAAATTACACTTTTTTTAATTGATAAAAACTGTAAATTTTTATCGTTTTATTGTATGTATGTGTATATAAATAGCAAAGAATAGATACTGATTTATTCCTTTGCAACATGTTAATTTACTTTTAGTTATAAATGTTACTTATTTAGAAATAGTTCTAAGATTGTAATAACCATACAGTTCCCTTAAGGGGCTGTTTAAAAAAAAAAAAAAAAAAAAAAATTGATAAAAACGATCTATCTTTTGGAAAATATTTTTATAATCAATACTTTTATAATACACTGTTTAATATCATTTTTGTAAATTGTTTTAATAAGCTATTTAATATAAAAATTATTTTTATGATTAATGTTATTTATAAGTAATGCTTTCTCGCATGAATGCGAAAACGAACTCAATTAAAAATGAACTATGAAAAATGAACTACGTGGGGGAACCTTAAAGAAAAGACTTAATAATTGCTTTGGGGTATCGATACATTTCATATAAATCACAAAATTTTTATAGTGTTTAGCGTTCTAAAATTTCTTTTTCGATATCAAATGTCTCAAGCTGAATCATGTTTAGATGAATTCAGGGCCGGATTATAGTCAAATGCCGCTGTGAGCTCAGTTATTTCTGCCGCACTTAGAATAATTTATAAAGTAAGTAATAAAAAATACAATCGAGTAACTAAAGTGAAAAGGACATAAAAGTTAAAAATTAAAAGTTAAAAAAGTTTTCAGTTAAAAAATTTCATACATTTTTAAAACATACACTAAATTTTATTATAGTTCTATACATACATTATTTTTACATGTATCAATTAAAGTTTACATTTTTTTACGACGCAATTTTAGAGATGCAAATTCATTTATTATATCATCAAAGTTTAAATTCTTTACTGACTCTTCTTCAATAAATAAAACGGATAAATCATTGTAACTTTAGGCTGCTGTCGATACAATGAAAAAAAAAATTTTGGTGAGATATTGTTGATCTGAAGAAGTTTTTAACTCTTTTCATTGCAGGAAAGGAACGTTCTGCTGAGCAGTTTGTTTAAAATAATGGCAGATAAATTCTAAACGCAATGTCGAAATTAGGAAATACATTTTGCAAATGTTTACTTCGTATTAAATTTGCCATTCCAAATAATAATATTTTCTTCATTATGATTATTTCCAGTATTAGGGTTATTGGAACTTCGCACAATTTTTTTTACTATTTTCGTTTAATTTTTTTTTTTTTCAAATTAAATTTAACTAAATGAAGTTTATCACGTATGTATGAATGAAAATGAATACACATTCTGAAGTTATCGAAATCTGTAGGGTAATTATTTTTGAGATTTTTTGCATATCCTATTAGATTTACTTCAGATTAAAGTTGAATTTTTATTTAAAAATACCGCACCAAATTTTATGTACCGATTAATCAGTAAGTGATAAATTTTATTCAGCGCTAATCTTTCTTTGAGTTTTTTCCCATCCTGTTATCGCGCTATTTTTATTGTGTTTTTTTGCAATAGTTGGTTTTTCCATTTATCATGAGTTTTTACTTTTGTTTCTTAAATGATTACAAATTAAATAAAGTGTACATTTGTTCATAGTATGTTATTTTCGCCGTTAGCGTGTTTGCTCATCAGATTCTGTATTCAGATAGTTTCAACGGGTTATGGACCGAGCACGCTTTCATTACGCCGCTCTGCTTTGAGCACCTTTCATCGTTTGGTACAGCAAGAAATAATATAAATAATTCTTCGAAAAATCTTCTAAATTTTGTCGTATCAATAAGATACCGCACTACCTTTGTGAATTTTCAGTTTTTTTTGCAGTTTTGTTTAATCTCTTATCATGCCGACCAGCCATTGTCTCGTACACACTTCGAGAACTTCCTTTAACTACTAATGTTACGTTTTGCCTAATAATAATGCAGGCTTCGTTAATTTTAAATTCATTTCTCGATTCCCCGGCTTGCATGTTATTTGTCTATAATCATTTGGAAATTTTACCTAAATCAATATATTTCTCTTTTTAACTTTTCCGTGCATTAATGCAAGTTAAAAAATGATTTTATTACATTCCTCTCCTACCCTGCTATGGCTGAAACGCCATAATATGAAATAATATTTTGGAAATTTTAAATATTTTTCCAAAGAAAAAAAGTTTCAATCTTATGAAAATTCGCCGCCTTTCGAATTTTGCCGCTGTGGGCTATAGCTCATTTAAGTCCGTGATGTAAATCCAAGGCTAGATGAATTGATAAATGAAGACGGTACTATTACACTTCAGCATGCGGAAATCACACATGAAATTATGAAACTACAAGTGAAATCTCGGCGCATTGACTCGAAACCGTACCGTTGTTTCATTATCAACCAAATGCAAATAAAATCTCTAATTGTTGCGATTGTGCTAATGGTAGACGCACTGTCCAGTGCTGCTCTCACACTGCAACTATTATATACATACATATATGGTATCCTACTCACGCTTGATATTTGACTAAAATAATAAGACCTGCTGAGATATTGAATCGTTTGTTTACAGATGAAAAAGTCAATACTGTGGTGGTTGAAAATAGTTACAAAAATTAACTGACATTATTTAAAACAGTCTTAGTACAGAATTCCTCATAACGTAATTAGTTCGTTTTATTTTATTACTTGTGTTAAAGAAAACTCGATATATTTTATGTGAAATTGTTTTATTCAATATTAATAATTGATATATTAATGTAACTTATAAAAAGTTGATTTTGTTTTTTTTATTATTATTATACTGAATAATTATTTACAATAGTATGAGAACCAGCAGCATGGTAGTCTAGTGGTTAAGGTGCTTGCCTACCAAATCAGAGGTGTTATAGGTTATCGAGAATCGACTCGTCCCGGATCTAAATCGCTCCCAAGTTTACCCAGCTTGAAATAATTGGGTACCAGAAAAATCTGGGAAAGTAAAGGCGGATCCGGAGTAGAAAGCAGAACTGGCCCTGCTACTCTCATTAGTGCCGTTGGGCTTAGTACATGGTGAACCTTAACTTCACAATCCCCGAAGCCCTGTTAAAGGTTATGGGACTTACTTTACTTTACTTTCGTACGGGAACATTATATCATATTTTTAGAAATATTTCATTGGTAAATAGTGGATAATATTCGAAGGAAATATGAAAAACAAATCAATTTTATTTTTTTTGACTATGCTACACCAAACAGATCAAGTTGAAAATTTCACCGTGTCAGGAAGAGTGCGAAATGAGTTTTGCGTGAAAAATTCGTGAGTGACACCCGAAAAGAACATGTTTAAAACATTTTTATTATCACTAAGGGCAGATTTCATATGCTTATCTCCGACTACTATACCCTTTCATCTAAAAGAAGGCACGAAATATTAGCTCGCCCACCGTTTTTAATTTGATGCTTTACTTTATTTCATAAGTTCGTTAAAAATTTCACGTTTTTTTGTAAAAAAAAATCGAATATGACGGAATTAAAATTAGTAAGGTATTAAAATGGAAACATCATATTGAAAATATCGTGGAAAAAATCAAAAATCTTCGCGGATCCTTTACAAATTAAAATAAATGACGTAATTTTAAAACTTTAACCATGTTAAAGGTTAAATACGGAATTGGAATGTGGAAGATGAAAAGCGCTAGAATTCCATGAAATCGGCAAACTTCAAAATAAACATAAAAAAAAAAAAAAATGCCTAAAACTACACTTCTAGCAAATTAAATTGAAACGAACGAGAAAAATAACGTAAGTGAAATAAAGTTGTAATATCATGGTTCATGAAAATATTTTGCTTTAGGACGTTCAATATAAGCTATCCTTCGTAATTTGAACGTTATGAAACCCTCGAATTTATCTGACTTGGGGAATAAACAGTTAAGGAAACTAACATTTTTCGGCGATCGTAGCTCTCTATATTCATATTAGTTATCAAAATATGTTTACAAGTAATTACGAAATTAGTAAAATTACTTTAAATATCAGGAAGCTGATGAGAACAAAATTGATAATGTAGACGAATCAGTTTTAAGAAAATTACTCGAAAATCGAAAAATACTAAATAATATCTTAAAAAACAAAATGAAAATCTTAATATAAAGAAAGGTAAATAATAAAATTTTGAATAAAAATTTCAATTTACTAATAATGCAAAACAAAAAAAAAAAGAAAACACTACGATTTATTTACACTATTTATTTTAATTTCCCGTCATCTTCGTAATTATTCTAAGAATCTTCATATTAATACGTGTTTAAGAAGAAGAAAAAAAAACCATTATATTAGTAGAAGTGAAACCAAAATATTTAACATATTATGTAAAATATGATATGTGATTAGTTTTTTTTAATTTGTCGTGTTTGTCTCGCGAATTATTTAAAAAAAATATGCCAAGAGGGTGATATTGATGCTTTTGAATTTTTAATTTTATTAGGAAAATGAAAATTTTTACAAAAGCGCCGGTCTTGTTCGTTTATAATAATTCAAAAAAAAAAAAAAAAATCATGAATATAATATACGTAGCATTTCGCTAAATTAAATTAAATAATTTTGGTATTCCTTCTTAAAACACCCTTCATTTTTCTTTCTCTCATCTTCTACTATTAAAGAAGTGAGAAAGGATTGAAAATATTGACTGTTGAACGCTAATTTTAGAACTGAAAAACGCCTACCCGTACACGTCCGCACCGCATCCGCATACATACTTATATGCATAAATATATACCTATACATACACACGCCTGCAGAAGGAGTTTGCTTTTAAGTTTTCTGGGTAACATCTGGTGCAACAGTAAATCGAGCTGCTTTATGCTTTGTAGTATTAACTTCCTCCTTGAACTCTGTTTAGGGTTAACGAAAGCAAACGGTACAAGGAGGAGTGGAAAAGCTGTCAGTCTGTGCGCAAAAGAAATCGTTGCAAATAGGACTCACAAAAGACCAGAAAAAAAAGAACAAAAAAAACAAAAAAACATAAAATGTAGGTTTCTCAGTTACAGACAAACATTTATGTATATCGAATGCTATACTTAGTAAACTGAATAGAAGGATTTTCCTACACGATATCTCAAAAAAAATTGTAATTACTAATTCGATAAAAAATACTTTTATTTTTATTACAAATGTTAGCCGCAATATGAAACAAAAGGGTGATATGATTTTTCGAAAGAAATTTATCAAGAAATACAAACTATATTCTTGATTGTTCTTTTTTTTTTATTTTTTTGTTTTGGGGGGACTCGTCTATCAGGGACTTTTACCCAGAAACAATTAGAAAGGCAAATGAATCAGTTATATTGCTAAAATAATTATTTACTGATTTCTTTAGTCGCATTTACATGACAAAAAAAAATAAAGCGGAACAAAAAAGCGAAAAGGAACAGTCCTTTGTTTACCTAATTTAATTAAATACGCTTAAAAAACTACAAGTTTTTTTTTTAATTTTTGGAAAACTCTGACGTCTCTTTATGTTTTTGGAAAACCTAAAAAAAAAAAAAATACTTAATTTTATGCTTTAAGCATTTGTGTGTTACTACTTTCTTCCTAATTATATCATTTGAAGAAACTTTCAGGTATACATATATATTTACATATATTTATACACCAACATATATATATATATATATATATATATATATATATAACTCGTCCATTTTGGCCTCGCCAGGGGCTGTACCCCTTGACCCCTCTCGCTTTCATTTCTGTCTCTTTCTCTTCTATACTTTGTATAAAATAATCAAAATTTACAACGTAATTTTTACTGGCATCAACACAAAAAAATAACTTAATAACAAAAATCCTATCTTAACATTTAACTTTCATTATATAAAATTAAGACATTTTTTTGTTACATTTTTCATTACATTAAATTGTGACATTTTTAAAATAACAATCACCGAAATCCTATAAAATATAACAAACGTTACATAAAATTGGGACATTTTTTTTTAAAGGGGGTAGCCTAAGAATTACGTTGTAATTAATATGTATATATACATATATACATACCTAATTAAATTTATATTCTTTTACCACTGGTGTAGGGCCCTTTAGAAAATCGCTTTAAGAAGATAAGTTTCTTAAGTTTTGGCCAAATAAACTGTAATTGCTCGAAGCAAAAAAAAAAAAAGAGTTCTCTCTGAATGGCTCCTGCAACCCAACCAACATTTTCGAGTAGATCCCCATATATTTCTTAACGATAAATTTCCGCCTGGTCCAAAAAGTGTTATTTACGAATTTTTCTCGAAAACTGTAATTGTTTAAAAACTAAATTTCTACAAATTTCAAGTTTACATAAAACTTTTCTAATATTTTTGATAGCAGTTGCTGTTAAATCTATTTTCAAAAAAAAACAATTTGTGTGTATCTGAAAAGTAAGCAAGTAAATTTTTCTTGGTACTTTAAAATAGTACTGTGTATTTGGTAATTATTCTTCTTAATATTGCAGCTTAGCTTTTTAGATGATTATGGGGTAAATATCTCATTGCAGATGGATTTATTGCGTAAAAAGTTCACTGATTATAGTCTTGATAAATTAAAATTCCAACGAAAATTGAATAGCCTTAATTTGGACTGGTTATACTCGAGTGAAGGAAATATTGATGTAAAATTTGAATGGCTCATAGGAAAAATTAAGGTTCTTTTAGATTACTCCAAAGTACGCAAATCTAGAAATAAATTACAACGGAAGAGGACGCCCTGGGTAACACACCCGACATAATCACCTTATCACAAGAAAAAAATTTGTATTATAAACTATCGAAACAGTTCCCTTCAAATAAAAATTGGTTATCAAGGTTCAAGTCATTATCTAAGCAAGTGCAAAAATTGACTAGAATAGCCACAAAAAATTACTACTCAAACCTTTTATCACAATGTGGACAAAATCCAAGTAAATATTGGTCAGTTGTTGACAATGTTTTGGGTAGGAAAAAGCCGATTACAGATGAAATAGTCATAAACGGAATTAGGCAAAATATTATTGGCCATGAAAAGCAAGTTGCATCACATTTCAATAACTACTTCTTAGATTCGGTTAGAAGGCTAATTGATAACTCTGATTTTGATGATGCTATTCCAAACTGTGAATGTAAACAAATAAATTCTTTTGGTTTCACAGACTTCATTGTAGAGGATGTTTTAGAAATGCAATAATATCTTTATCTAATAAATCTTCTTTTGGGTTCGATGGTATCTCAATATCCATCATTAAAGATAATCTACCATTTTCCCTCAAACCACTGATGTATTTATTTAATGAATCAGTGAAGGAGGTAAAGTTCCGAAATATTTTAAAAATTGGAATAGTTACGCCAATCTACAAAAGTGTTAGTAAAGTAGAGTCGCGTAATTATAGGCCTATATGTCTCTTACCTACTATGGGGAAAATCTTTGAAAAATGTATAAAGCATAAAATATTGAGTTATCTAAATCGTATCAACTTTTTCAGTGTAAATCGGTTTGGGTTCTTAACCGGCAGAGGTACTGATGATGCACTTTTCCAACACATATCCTATATTGCTGACAATTTAGAGAAAGGTAAAACCGTAGTTGCAGTATACTTCGATTTGCGCAAGGCGTTTGATCATAAAATTTTACTTCAAAAATTATACGCATATGATTTTCGTGGAAACTTCTTAGAATGATTAAAATCATATTTATTAAATAGAAAATGTGCTACAAAAATAAATGGTGTACTTAGTGACTTTATATTCCAAAATTGGGGGGTTCCACAAGGAAGTATTCTGGGTCCGATTTTATTTCTAATATATATCAACAGCTTGTGCAACTTAAATGTCAGTGGTAAGTTGTTCAGTTATGCAGATGATACTGTTATAGTAACTTGTTCTCGAAATGTGAATCTCCTTCAGAGCTTAATTCAGGTAGATGTAAATATTATTCAAACTTGGTTCAGGGAAAATCGATTAATCATCAATACAGACAAAACTAAATTCATTGTATATACTTATGCACATCAGAATCTTGGAAGAGAGATAAATATTAGATTGAATAATAACTGTTATTTGAATAGGGTGTATGATATAAAATATTTAGGACTACAAAATTAGACCATAAACTGACCTGGAACAAACATACAGCTTATCTGCAAAGTAAATTAAGAAAATTGAATTATTTATTTTTCTATTTATAAAATTTCTTTCAGAGTAAGCATTTACTCCATCTCTATCTATCAGCCAGTATTGTCCTACGGAATTTTACTTTGGGGGTGTGCTGCCTCCGCGCATCTAGCAAAACTACAGCGATTGCAGAAACGGGTCTTGTACACTATTTTTAATAAAAAAAGACCATGTACCGTATTTTGGCCTGCTCAACATACGTTCTTTATACGAAGTACACTTGTTACAATATGTATTTAAAAATAAAAAACTATTTAATATTTCCTTGAAAGAGGGTGTGACAAGAAGTTCCTGTAAAGAGCAAGCTATCATTCCAAATTTTAGAAAGTATCATACAAGGATACAGGCACTATACAGGGGTGCAGTACTGTACAATTTACTTCCAGCTGACTTAATTGAATTATTAAAAAATCGAAAAAATCATCGCAAATATTTAATAAATTATGTTAAAAACAAATATATTAACGGGTAATCTGTGTATTGCTCATCACATGTAATGCCCCAAACCAGAGTTTAGTCTTCAGCATAGTGGAGTGTGTAATTATTTATTTACTTTTTTTTTTTTTTTTTTTTATTATTTACTTCTAAAAGTAGTTTATTATGCGCTAGTAGAGTCGAGGATCAGATATGGAATTCAGACGTGGGGAATGGCGAGAAAAGCATACTTGGGGAAAATAAATAAACTGCAAATCAAATGCTTGAAATTAATAGGAAATCATAAAGGAGAAACCGATAGTGAAATAATTAAAAAAGAAAACGTAATGAGCATAAGAGGAATGTACTTATTACTGAAGATATGGGAGTACATATCAGCAGAAAAGAAAATTGAATTGGAGGAAAGAATAAACACAGAATACGAGTTGAGGGAAAAACTTTCGTACCAATTGCCGTTAGCAAGAACAAAGAGGGGGGAGCAAACGGATAAATATATTATAACTCAGATGTTGAATAAAATACCCAAAGAAATAATAGAGAAGGAAAAAATAGGGGAAAGAAAAAGGAAAATAAAGGAATGGCTTCAGGAAGAAGAAAATATAAAAAAAATAATAAACATAAAATAAAAAGACAAAGCGCAACAAAAAAAAGCTAGGAAAAAAAACAAAAAAAAAAAAATTAAAAATAGAAATAGATTAGTAATTATTGATAAGTAAAATAGATAGATTAAGTAAATACTACACGATCATGTATATGTATAAGTTAATTTAAGATGGTAAAATGTCAAATAGGATAATTCGTCGACAAGCGTTTTAGCTTGACGAAAATTTTTGTATGTAAAAAATTATAAATACATATTTTTCAAAAAAAAAAAACAAAAAAAAACATATCATGTACCTTAGTTAGATTAGCAGAAGTATTTTCTTTTCTTTAATAGTTTAGTTTATAAATTTATAATTTTATACTCTACGAAGTTTTATTAATATTATACTCAAAGCTTTCAATTTAACAGTATTTACTACCACTACATTACACACTCTCTCGGTAACTGAAATAAAATTGTTGATGAACAAATAGGGTGGAATGTGGTAGGGGTTTTCCTTCTCTTCTTCTTCTTATTATTTATTGGTAGCCATACAGTATGATCGTAACTAAAAATACATATAAAATTATAACCTCATATTTTTTTTATTCTGTGCGAATGCAAACTATTGAACATAAAATTAAATTTGTGTATGTTAGTGTCTCTTATTCGTTAGCATGGATGACACACATATCACCTAATTTATAATTTATATGTTGTTTTTTTCTTGTTAAAAATTTTTTGGCTTTCTTTGTACTATTATTAGTATTATTATTATAAGTTTCCTTTTTTCTCTTTGTAAATCCTATGCAGAATCTAATAATTTTAAAATATGTAAACTATGGTCAAATAAATTTGATACACAAAATCAAACATACAAACTAAAATTTACATCTGAAAATTGTTTGGCCATAGTACGATTTTCCACTGTATTGTTTTTATTTCATTTATTACATTTACATTTTTTGTTATATAATAATAATCCCACTACTCGCGCAATTTCTGCGCATTTGTGGTACATATGTTTTTGTAGTATATTATATTAATTTGTGTTTAGCAATAAAAATGATTTGAAATTTGAAATGAAAATTAACTGATAAACAATAAACCAATACAGGATTGAGTAGTTTCATACGGTACTGAATTTTTAAGACCATGATTTTTCAAAAAAGAAGCATATTGCTCCTTTTTTATATCGGTAAATAAATTTGAAAATTATAAAATACCCCCCCCCCCCCCGCGCAAAAAAAAAAAAAAAGAAAACAGATGCGTTTTCTCAACGATTTACTGAATTTATGTATTACACTGATTTCTTGCGATGTGCTATTGCTTTTTTAATAATTGTGATTATATTTTTGTTACTTTTTCCCCATAATATGACAACAGTTTTAATGCGATGCTTGGAATTCGTTTGATATTTCCTTACATTACACATCTAATAGTATTTCTTCAAAAACTCGAATAATTATTCTTTTTTTAAATCGACTTAATCGATCTGGTTCTTAGTAGATCGTACTCGATACCATCATATTGGTAAACCAAAAATATTTTACAAAGTGTTTAACATTATTCGAATAACATCAGCAGTGGAAATGACCGTACTTGGCAAAATTTCAGCTCTACCAGGAACGTAGTTTATGCGCGAAAAAATGAGAGACAGCCATTATTCTGTAGAAAATTCTAAATAATGCAAATGTGACTTTTCAACTCTATCTGGCCGAAGGTTTGTGTGATCGTAGTTAAATTTCTACAAGGAACACGTATGTAGTAGTCCGGTTGTGACCGCAAGCAATTAAAACAACCACCGTCCGCAAGCAAACGGCATTAGCTCTGTCTTTACACACACACACACACACACACATATGTATTTTAAAAATACGTTCGTGTAAAATTTCATCTCTAACGCTGGAATAAGTTTCATTGCGAAAAGCAATAAGCGGATAAGTACAGCTCGCAGCAGCATTCGATTTTTATTAGTTACTGCACGCATCGAAACAGCGCCGCCTAGTTGGTTAGACTGTGCTACTTCCTTCGACTACAACTTGCCTCAAAATATCGCTACCGCGAACTCCCTAAAGAAATTTCACTAGCGCTGCTCCGTTAATGTCCATAGTTGACGTGCCAAAAAAAAAAAAAAAAATCCATACATATCCACTCGTTCGTATATTAATGGTTACATCATTCGCACGTCGAGAACAATGTGCCGAATACATTTTTGTGTCACTCTTAAAATAATAACGTTACTCTTATGCCAGGTGGGGGGGATTGTAACATATTTAAGAATTGATTGGCCATAATTGGCTTGATTGAAATTTTCGGAGACTGATTTAGCTAGAAAAAAAAGTTAATTTCTCCTTTGCAATTTCATATTTTCAATATGCAATACTATAAAATTGTTAAGACCAAGAGTTTGTTTAAACTGGGACTTGGCAAAGTTTTCCTGTTTACTTTATCTTGCAGAGAATAACAGAAGCCCACTCTTCTGTAAGAATTATGAAAGAGTAAAATATGGAGACCCAGAAAGTCTCCCTCTGAAGTCGGGGATATATATATATATACATATATATATAACTCGGCCATTTTGGCCTCGCAAGGGGCTGTGCCCCTTGACCCCTCTTGCTTTCATTTCTGTCTCTTTCTCTTCTATACTTTGTATAAAATGATCAAAATTTACAACGTAATTTTTACTGGCATCAACACACACAAAAAATAACATAACCACAAAAATCCTATTCTAACATTTAACTTCCGTTATATAAAATTCAGACATTTTTTCGTTACATTTTTCGTTACATATTTCATTACATAAAATTGTGACATTTTTTAAATAACAATAACAAAAATCCTACAAAATATAACAAACGTTACATAAAAATGGGACATTTTTTTGGGACATTTAGCGTTACATAAAATTGGGACATTTTTTCGAATTAAGAATTACGTTGTAATTAATATATATATATATATAGGTCGTCGTAATAGCCTAGTTGCTAGAGTTTCCGTTATAGAAGTCTTGAGGTCAATCTCAGGCGACGACAGAAATATTACAAATATTAAATTGTATAATCGCTAATAGTCACGTGGAAGGCAATGGCAAACATGTATATCATCACATGTGTCTGTAGTAGAATACAGCAGACAAACTTGGGGGACTTCATTTGTATATCGATAAATCAAGCAATCACAATATCAGTTGCAAGTGTAATCTTTACATCAGCGTAAATACATAACAATTTTCATGAAAACTACTTACATATATCAGGGGCGGATCCAGAGAGACATTTTGGGGGGGGAAATTTTTTTTTTTGATTAAGAACTGTATTTCAATAGCGCTTTTTTTTTTACAATACGAATTTGCGTACAAAGGCGCCAAGCCAAGCACCACCGTTAGGCTTAATCTTGACCTAGAACCTTTTTAAAATAAAACTTAAGTAATAAACTTTAATTTTTTTTTTATATCGGGTTTTTTTGTTGTTTTTTTTAAAATGGGTTCGGTGCCAGCATTGACTCAACTACATGAGCTTAGATCACCAACTCAGATTCTGAGGCGTTCGGCGGTAGCGAGTATAAAGGAGAGTAGGAGGAGAATAACGGCTAGAGATGGGAAGGAAAGGATAAAGGAAGCATTGAAAGGAGTAGGAAGGTCCAACGCCAAGTGTTCGGCGTATAGATGAGAGCACTCGGGAAAAAGAGCAAGACATTCAAAAAGGATATGGTTGGGGTCGCATATAAAGGGAGGATCAGTAGAATGGAGAGAACAAAAGGGAGAGGGTGAAAAAGAAAAGGAAAAACGAGAATAGGGAAGGAGAAAATGACCAAGTCTTAGTCTGATTAAGGAAACGATAGCCAGCTTGAGAAACTTAATGCTACATGATCTGGTGGGTTATGTATCGTGTACTTATTTAAAAGACAATAATATTTATATATTTTTTTTTTTTTTTTCTGAAAGACACGTGTGACTGATTTCAGTTTGATCTACCATTTAGGCCAGATTGTCTTGTCCGGGTATTAATATTGAAAATTATATATGTGTTAATCGGCAGATTTTAAGTGTAATGTTTTTTATTCAATTGAGTAATGTAAATCACTGTAGGATGTTATTTTTATCAGTAAATTTTGGTTTTAAAACTAAGAAAGCGAATTTTTGAAATTTAGCTGGCAAAGTTGAATTGCTCAAATTGAGGTTTCCTATATTGAAGTGTCTGATGTCGTCATACTTACTACAGTGAAAGATTACATGATTGGCGTTTTCAATTTCCCCACATCCACATTTGTTATCTTCAGTAACTTTGTATTAATTTTTTAAGTAAGCTCCGAAGTGTCTGTGGTCAGTGAGGATTTGGGTAGTGTAAAAGTCCGATGTTAACTGTAAGCCTGTAGGATTAGCCTGTGAGTATACCGACCTGCTGTATCTCTTTCCCAGGAGTTTGCCGTATGGATATGAAATAATTTTTAATGTGTCCTTTAAGTTGTTTTAGCGACATTTTTATATGTAAGTCATGGTGGATTAGCGTGAAGGAATTATTCTGAAGAGGATTTATTGAAAGCAAAAAATTCATTATTTGATAGACATGATCGTTAATATATTCAAAATTTTTATGGTTTTTTATAGTAAAAATGATTGATCTATAATTAATTCTTAGGTCTAGTGAAAAGACTCCCGTAAGAGCAACAGGGGTGCTATGAGAAATTGTTCTATAAATCCTGCAAGCGTTTATTAAGTATTTACGTTGTGTAGAGTAGATTTTTTGCTTTAGGGTTTTCTTTTTTAAGTGTTGGAAAAACACAAGTCTATATTTGTAATCAAAGCCCCATGTATTTCAACACACTTTTAGTAATTGATATTATTTAGCGTCCAACTTAGATGTGATGGAGTCTATGTGTTGTTTAAAGGGGAGTTTATTGTCTAATATAACTCCTAGGTATTTAAAATGTTCGACTACTTTTAAAGTGATCCCCCTGTAAAGAGCACTTTAATATTTCTCATTTTTAGTTCCAGGGAGTTTGTGAAAAGGGACACAAAGCGTTTTTCAACTGAAAGATTAAGCTTCACTTCATTTAGACGGGCTCCGAGTAACTCAAGCGTTTTGTTAGCTGTTTTTTCGAGATTGACGTTTGTATCGTCCGTTATTATGAATAGTAAGTTATCCACAAATGCGCATAGGTCAACGTTCTTGTCGTATGGTAGAGCTTAGTTGAATAATATATTCCAGAAAAGTGGACCTAAAACACTACCCTGTGGGCAGCCTTTATTGGTTTCAGTATTTGCACTATGATTACCTATTTGAGGAGTTACACGTCTGTTTTTAAGGTAGCAGTATATTGTACTTAGCAATGGTATGTCTTTGATCAGAATAGATTTTAAAATGTCAAACAAAGTAGGATGCCAGCAGTTATCAAAGGCTCCTTTGATATCCACTCCTATGACAAGAACGCTCGATTTTTTGTTAAGGCTGCTGCTATCTTGCTGATCGCATAATTCACAGCATGTTCTGTAGACAGACCTTGTCTGAATCCAGATTGTCTTTTATCTAAAAACTTTGTTGAGTTCAGATGGCAAGATATCCTACTTTTTTAATAGATTTTCGAAAATTTTGCTTACAGTATTTAAAAGAGATATTGGGCGATAGAAGATTATGAGATTTGCATCTTTATTTGATTTATAAAGTAGGAACATTTGCTTCATGCCAGATTTTAGGGAAATAGTTTAAGGAAATGGTTTTTTTTTTATATAGGAGTGGAAGGAGTTTTGGATAGATCTTTTGGATTAATTTTAGTGTCTTATTTGTAATATTGTCAGGTCCAGCAGCTTTGTTGTTTTTTAAATTTTTTATAATGCTATTTCATGCGGAAGTATCAAGAGGAGTCCGTTGTTTGTTGCTGTCTTTGTCAGTACTGTCTAACAGGAAAAAAAAGGACAGGGAGTAGTTTAGATTCTCTGTCACATTGGTGATTTTATCGCCATTACTTTTTGTGAAAAGTGGAATATTGTTTGGTTTGTTTGATTTCAGACACGTTAATTTGTAGCTTAAGCCCTATGGTTTGACATTTTCAGAGCAAATTTTTTTTTTTGGGGGGGGGCGTTATATAATTACGTAATATCTTCTGTGGTAGGCAGAAGATTTGATAAATACGTTGTTTCATAAAGAAAATCAAATAACGACCTCTTTAGAAATTAAAAAATGTTTTAAAAATACATAATTATTACAATTTAATTTAAATTTTATTTTATTTTTAGGTGAAAAATAAAAAATTATAAAATTCTAGCTAAAATGGTAGTTTAGAATTTGAATTGTAGGAAAGATAGCATTTTTACTAAACTTTACTTCTTTTTTATTTTTGTTAATAATCCAATGTGAATTCTTTCTTTGTGAGCAAGTACAAAAAATATATATATTTATCTTTGATCTATTTTCATTTACATTATAAAATAAAAATTAAAAATAAATAAGAAAGGCAAAAGATCGAGTATTAAATATTAGTTATAATTAAATCCATAGGTAACATTTATACAAATCTTTTATATAAATTAAGTTTCTCAGTTATAACAAATTTTTTCATAGTCACTTTGGATCTTTGGGGGGGATGTCCCCTATCCCCCCCCCCCCCCCCCCCCCGTGGATCCGCCACTGCATATATACAACGGGAATGTTCAAGTAAGTAGTAACGATGCTCGATATCGAGCAGTACGACTAAAGAGACGATACATATACATATATATATATATATATATATGTATATATATGTGTGTTAATCACTCAACACAAGACCTCCGAAACTACTTGTGATCATGAAATTAGTATAGTTACTTAATAATATCATCAGGGAAGGAAAGGGATTTTGAAAATTTCCCCGTAATGAGTGTGCGCTTTTATCAAAAATGAAAATGTGAAGTGGCAGATAAAAAATAATCCTTGAAATTCGTAAGCTACGTTAACCGAGAGCTGAGTAGAAGACGAAAATAGAGGGGGGGAAATTAGAATAAATTTTAATGCAGCGCCCGATGATTTAGCTGTTTTTTGGTAATACTTAATTTCGCTCATTAATTGAATCTTCAAATCAGTTACCTTTTCCAGTTACATCGGATGATTATTTAATGTTTGAAGACTTTTCCGTTTAATATTCCGCTATGTAAAACCAACAATGAGGCAAAATCGGCTATACATTATAAAATGTTAATGATAAGAGGAATAATAATAGAAAACTAGTCGAAATCGTAGCAGCGATAGAGTTCCGGTCTTTTCGACAACCGTGTTTTTATAATTATTTAGTTCGGCTTTAGAAACACGGCTTGCCGGTGATCTGGAGCAGTTTCGAAAATAATTTCGAGTATCATTTCGAGAATAACAGAAAAGCCCCCCAGAGGGTCCTGCTCGCTGTCATTATATTCGTTTGCTCCCTTAATGATTTACAATGATGCGAATATATATATATATATATGCGAACTGAGAAAGAAAAAATATTTATCATTACGACTGCTATCGAAAGAATCGAGAGATAGCATCCGGTGCTGAAGAAATCACAGCCACGTATCGGCCGACAGGCTCGCTCGAGTACGTAACAATAACGAACAACGGATACTTATCGATTAAAACTCGCTAAGCAGATCTCGTTCTGTGACATATTTGCATATCGTTATTTCGTATGCAAATAGTAATTACTGCAGCCTGTTCGCGCGTGTACACTGTCCTCTTATGTTTAATGAACAAGTACCACATAGTGCACATGCAGTATTCATGTGGCGAACGCGGAGAAAAGGGTCGCCATGAAAATACATGTAAAACGAGGGTATACACATGTATAGTATATATTTCGTTAAAATAATTGTCGCGGCCGGCGGGGATCTTTTTAATTTTATCAAAAAAAGTCTCGATTAACATTTAAGTTGTCGTTTTTACGCATGGTCCCCGACGTTTTCAAATTCTATTTTCCGCCGATTCCAGTATAGCGGCAACCGTATAAAAAAGAGACTTGCCACATAAAAAGGCGGAGAGATTTACGGGTAAAAAAAGAAGGGCTACTGAACGAAAAACGATGACAAAGACGGGAGCGATGCTGGAAAGACAAAAAAAAGCGAAAGGAACAAAAGGAAAAAGGAAGGAAAGACAGGCGAGCGACAGGAATAAAAAAGAACGCGGGCTGCTAAACAAATGAAAGATTCCGCGCGGCAGAGGTCTTCTAACCCATTCTAATCCGACGTGATAAATGACTAGCCGATGAGCAGGGGACCTTTGACCTGCTGGCCAGTTTAGCCTCTTTTAAATTACACACCGTCTTGCTGCCGTACTTAAATAGCGTGCATTTATTTGCGCATTACCCACCCTCGGCAGCTAACTGTTTTATTTATTATTATTCAGTTTAGCCGAACGTATTCTCATCATTTTTCACGCTCACCCTTTTCATCTGCATATGTAAAGATCAGATTTTTATTACAAAAACACCTCTAATCCGACCGTTCTCGCTTCATCCGATTCCTCTCTTCCGTCCGACAACTGCTTTCGCTTCCGATTAACTCTGAATGGAAATATAGCTAGAAAATTAGGCAATTCGTACGTCTTAATTATACACCTTTTTCGCGCTACCACCTGCAGGTATATATATATATATATATATATATACAATTTCGAAGGAAATTTTAAAAAAGAATAACGCGAAAAAATTTAGCTCCAAACAAAATAAGTAAGGACCGTTAATTTTTCCTACAATAGTACTACCGAAGAATTGCTGTTTTAAGCGACTATGGGCGCCATTTTTTATATTAATTCGTTTGCCTCTATGGTTATTTATCGTAAATGAAAAAAAGCTAACGAAATTTCTAAATAATACGAAATAACTCGACTTTTTCCGTAATGCGTAAGAGGATTTTCATATTACCGCAGCATAAATATGGCCTAGTCATTAATACATGTATATAAAATTCGATGCAGACTCGCCGTATGAATTCGCCAAGATGATAGTATTCTATCATTCCTATAGAAAAGTCAGATTCAAATGACTATAAATCATTCTTCGCAAAGTGAAACAAATGTGCTTAATGCGTGATACAAATACGTCACGGATTTCATTACAAGATTTTCTTATTACCCCCGACGAAATATATACATATACCAGCTGACGAACATCGTACCGCCTCAGAATCAATAAATATTATGCGTTAACTTATTAGCTGAATTAAATTCAGTTTTTTTTTGTTTTTTTTTAAATAAAATTAATACTCAAAATGAATTAAGTTCAATAAGTGTACAATATTTGGGAATCAAAACATTTTAAATACTTTTAGAGATCGCTTTCTCTTGTACATACAAATTTGAAAAACGTATCTAAATTGTTTGTTTTTTTTTAAAAAATACATCACCTTTTACATTTCGGAATATACAGTTTTAAAACGTTTTAAATAATTTTGCGATCGCTTTATTTTAAGTAAAACTTTGGAAACGTATCTAAATATTCCTTTTTTAAAACTACAACGCGGTGGAAATTTGGGAAGATATTTGTAATCAATTTTATAAAATACAAAGATGACACGCTGAATTAAAATTAGAAATCTAGAACAAAATCTAAATTACTTTTCGTAATCTCAGTTAGATTCTAACAATGTTACAAAATTATATATGTAACAAATAATTTTTGAAACAATTTGCACGTTTGCTGTAGTTTATTTAAAATTTCGTGAACGTATGTGTAAATGCACTTCAAAGAATCGTAACTAAAGTAAAATTACGTCAAGGAAATTGTTTTAAATATGTGTGTTAAATTTGAAGACGTGTTTTATACCGAATAAGTTTTTTAAACAATTTGCGTGCTCGTTATATTTTAATTGAAATTTTAAAAAACCCCGGAGTATAGTAATATATTTCGAGAATTATAATAGGGAGCATATTTAAAAATTCGGACATAGTTTAAAATATACTGTACACAAAGCAAAATGATACTCTTAATTTCTTGATACGATGAATAGAAGGAAAAATTCGGAAAACGAAACAATTTTGACTAAATGAAAAATAATTTCGGAAATCGGATCGTCACACGAAAAATCTTTATGACACTGTAATCGCTGTGGTGAAGCCAGCGCGAAGACGCCAGAACGCGATCGAATGGCTGAAATGCGGGGGGTCAACGGTCAAAACAGAGAAATTCGACGTTCGCGACGCGGATGGTCCGTCTGCGGTAGTGCAAGCGGTTGAATACGGTATCAGATGGTTGGGCAGAGTACAGGGGGCTGCTAGAACACGAACAAAAAGCATAACGATCACTATTATTATTACCGTGTTGTCGCCTGTGACATCACTGCACGGCTCAGTGAGAAAGACATTTTTCTCAATCTCTCTCTTTCCAGAAGTAATTATTGAAATTGTACGGGTTGAAAGGGGTCTACCTGGTCCAATTTTAATCTAAACCATACATGGGCCCTCTTAAACATCCACAGAAAATTTCATCAAAATCAGATAAACCGTTTAGGAGGAGTAGCATTACAAACACACGTGTCCTACAATTTTACATATAAAGATGTACATATATATAAAGATGTACATATATATATATATATATATATACTCTAGTGATGAGTAGATCTGGAGGGATACGTGTATCCATAGATCCGCGTATCCAACAGAGTGGAGTTGATGATATAACTCCGAGTTACGGATACGGGACTCAGCAAATATTGAATATCGATGAATGTTATAGAGGTTCACACAATTAATATGGAATTTAATATATAGACCTCTTGAACGGAGAAGAATAGAACGTTTGTCTTTTTCCACTTTCCTAATGATTATTTGAGAGCAGAAATGTGCTAGATCAGCCAGAAAATTGAAAAATGGTAACATCAGAATTAGAAAGAAATGTTTCTATAAACACAACGCTCTATATTATTATACTCCTATACATTAGCTATTTTGCAATATCCTTCTCTAACACGCGTAACCTAACACTGAAACACATTGCGTCAATAACCAAAATGAAAGAAATGCGTTGTGGCGCGATTGAAGAGTCTTTTTTGTTTGTTTCCCGCTTTATCGTATAGGACCTGTTGATGATTTTGATCGTTACGCCCGGCCTAGAAAAATTATTTTTGCAATTGTTCATTTGTTTAATTTGTTTTGATTATTTTTAGTAACTGTTTATTTGTTTAAAAGTATGTAAACGGCTACGATTATAAACAGATAATTATTTAATCAGTGAAAAGTTATTCTGCAAAATATACATATATATACACCTATATATATATATATATATATATATATATATATATATATATATATATATATATATATATATATATACATAAGTAGGGAATAATAATCTCTTTAGTGTCTCTATTATTTGTGTAATATTTAACGTAATATTTATTTAAAATTTCAAAATTAAAATTACGAAGAGGACAATTAGATTTGAAGCCAAACACGTTTATAGCACAGGATTTCTTTTCTACAGACCTGACCATTAAACTACAAGCTCATTTTAAGTAAATGTTTTAAAATCTTTATTTATAGTATTGAATACGAAAACAGTTCAATAGTGCCACAGCGCATTTCTTTCACCTGATATTGTAGGTCAAGTCTAGCGCAAAACACCATTTCCAATTTTTGAGTTGTACGTAAACATGCCGGATGATGGCCGGTACGAGTCCGATATGAATACGTATTCGGGATGTAGTGCTGAAAGCTGCGGTTCCAATTCTGGATCCGTATTCAAAGAAATAACAAACTTACCCATCACTGAACACTATATGCAGTAATGCCTACACAATGGCGTTGCGGTACTTTTTTTTCAAAACGAATCGCGTTAATCATCACGCTAAATACAATATTATTTTGTGACTAGAGGACTCGAGGAGCTCTTAAATTTTAATTAGTTGGCATTTCGTTTCTTTTATTTTCAGCAGTTACATTTTAATATTGATTTAGTGAGTTCGTATATTTTACTATTGCAGATATTGATCTGAAAAAACTTTGCAGCCTTCATGTACGTTTCGGGACAACAACATATGCGTTGAAGTATACGAGGTGTGGCAATTGTATTCGTAGAATTTTGCCCTGGAGGGCCTAAAAATAGGGGGAGACTTACTCTAAACACCTTCGCAGTAGTCTCCTCCGAGGCCAGCGCACCGCCGCCAATGTTAGACCCATTTTTCGAAGCATCCCGTAAATCCTCCCGAAATTAGGTTCACCCTTGTCGTGACACTATGGACTTTGGTAATGCCGTCGTATCGGTTTCCTTTCAAGTAACTTTTGAGTTGAGAGAACAAATGAATGTCGCATACAGAGCCAGGTCCGAGCTGTAGGGCGTGCAGGAGTGTTGTCGTGATACAGCACCCAACCGTTCTCGGCCAATTCGGGTCGTGACACGCGGGCTCGTAACCGTTTCAAAACTTCGATGTAGAATACTACATTGACTGTCTGGCCTGCGGGAACATATTCGTGATGAACAACGCCGTTGATGTCGAAGAAAACGACCAGTAGAGACTTGACTCTTGATTTGGACATGCGAGCTTTTTTCGGGCGCTCCCCGCCCTTTTCTACTCACTGTATCTCTTGGTCTCAGGGTCATATTCGAACACCTAAGACTCGTCCCCCGTGATAATGGACCACATCCACTGGTTCCCTTCAACATCAGTTCGATCAATCATGTCCTGACAGATGGATCTCCGGAGAGCTCTTCTGGCTCAGCTGTAAGCAGTTTTGGAACCATCTTGGCGCACAGTTTGCGCATCCCTAGATCGTCATTTAAAATCTGCCGAATGGTCTTGTGGTTGATGTTTAACTCTTTTTCGAACATTCGACAACTCACTCGACAGTCTTAGGATCGTCCTCGACTCTGATTCTTTAAACCGCTTAGACCACTTGAAAACAGAGTCTCGGTTGTTTCATATAGCGTTTTCCTTAAATATATCTTCCAAGAATTTGATCACAGAATACGTTGCTCAGTATTTACATCGCACATTTTCACGACACGTGTAAAAATCTTACTTTGTTTAAACGACCACAGAGAGCGACATATACACACTGACTCAGAAATGTCCCTTCTTTCCACCATCGCATTGTCACACCTCTACATTAAAAATCAATAGAAACTTCGTTAGAAAATTTAAACGCCGTTGATAAACTTCCGCGCTTTAACACCTGGACCGGATTTTTGTCCTCTTTACAGAACTACCGGATTTTTTTGTACATTTCTCGCGGAAATGTTTTATTCGCAATTTTACGCTAACTAAGAAAAATAAAGTGAAAAAAAAAAAAGCAACGGAACTTAATGTTGTCGATATTTACTTCTAGTCAGTGTGTTTTTTCGGTTTACGGTGTTAAACATTTGCATCAAAGACCGCGATATAAACGGAAGAACTGAGATGGTACAACTCCCCCGCACGAGTTCAGTACTTAGAAAAAACAATGATTTCCAAACATACATAAGAAGGGAATAATGGTCAGACTTATTAGTGCGCAAAGCCGTCAGGACTTGGGATGGCGGAGTAATCTTCCGGTTGATTACGGTGCCGAAAAATAGGTGAGTATTCGATATTGGTGCTTTGCCAACTATCGCGATGCTAAACACAGCGAAAAGGAGTGACGAGTCGGAGCTGAAATCAGCGAATTAATAAAAATGACCGAAAAGAAAACTTAATTTTTTACAGAACATTAAAGATAACATAATCAACGATAATTTGAAACGATTCGATATCGTTAGAGTTACCACACAATACGTATATGGATGATATATGTTTAGGAGTAATTATAATGATAATCTAAACTTTCTTAATTTAATACATCCAAACTTAAATTACACCAAGGAGCAGGTATTAATGACAATACTAACTTATTATAATATAAATATAAATTATTCGCAATATATTTTCTTAGGAAAGAATAGAGGTTTTACAATAAACACTAATTCCGATCATGCGCACAATCAAAAAATTTCACGATTAAAATCATATATAGAAACTTAATACGTCAGTAAATAGACACTATTTTAATAACGATGTTGCTACCCTAAAAAAAATTGCTTCGAACTTAATAAACACTAAGTGGCTAATATTTACTTATATTGAATTTAAAATCTGACAACTATATTAAAACTAATAGTAAGGACATTATTAAATTAGTAAATTTTAATAATTACAATAGATTACTCAATTCAGCATGTACGCGGGTCGTGATAATGAGATCTCTAAGTGATAATAATAATTGTAATAAACGCCTGGTATGTATTTGTATGTTTACTCGAGCAACATGCATAAAAATTGGCTCGATATTGGACAAACAAAACGTTCGTTTAATATAGGATACAAAGGGTTATGCCATTAATAATAAACATATGGAAAATCGTCAGTGGCTGAGCGTCTTATTAAAATAAAACATTAATCACTTATGTTAACTAAATTATTGCTCTTAGTGTAGCACAGAGCTGAAAGACAATTTGACACGTGTCCATTAAGGCATCGGCTAAATGCAATGTTCCGTCAAGCAATTCGTGACAATGTTGTATCATTAGACGCTTTTGCCACAAAAATATGCGCGTTCTTTATAGAAGGATAAGAATCAAGTTTTCCTTTCTCTGGCCATGAAGGCCACTTGCGTGAACTCAATTACTATCACGGTATAGCAAAGAAAGATGAATATCGCGGTCGGAGCCAAAACGTGTTTCAACGTCGATTCTTTTTTAAGTAAATTTTCCGGAAACATAACGAAATCGGTGATTCCGAACAGAACGAAACAACCAAATCAAATAGTCCCTTGTTCAAAAACTGTCTTGCGACAAAAGATTATTACATGACTATTACCTAACGCGATATCAGACTATGCGGGATAATTTTGTAATAATATCACATTACACATTCTTCCCTAACGTTAATTAAATAGAATCAGCAATATAAATTACATACCGAATTTTTTTAACGTCCAATTCCCCTCATTGGTCCTATCTAGACCGATTTATGCTGATTCGCCGAATTGTATTAAATGTAATTTTCCCGATAAGCTCATATCTTAGCTGGATGTAATAGTACATTGATAATCCCCTGTTCAGTGCTCGGTAGAAGACTTGGTAACTAAGAATTTTCAAATGTTTAATGATTTTACCGTTACAGAAATTAATTTCCGTAAGCAACGTATACACTTGTCAATATATTTATATAATATACTTATTGTTTATATTTATTGTATATTAAGTAAATTAAACGTGCCTTTATTAAATATATATATATATATCGTAATAACTCCCATGATCATGATTGTCTTCGAAACGAGGTCGGGTATATAATAGAAAATTAAATAATTTTTTTATCGGCGTGTTTAATTTACTTAATATATGTTGTATTAATTTACCGCAGTCAATGTAATAAGGTGAGGCTGATAGCGAAAAAACTTTTTTGGATAGGTCGTTTCAACCTCACCATCATACAAATTGTACTACTGCAAATGCATAATACATTTTCCTCATCGATATTATCCGCGAAGTGAGGACCCCAAAAAAAAAAAAAATAAATAATAAATAAATAAATAAATAAATAAATATAACTGTCTCGCGACAAGTCGCTTGCGAAATTAAAATGAAGTAAGAACAAACTGCGAATAAGTTGCAAAATCACCGAAATATTTAACGCTTTAATCTTTTTCTCGTAGACGATAGCATGAAATCGCAAATTTTTATTCTTCTTTCTTAAATATTCATCACTTGCACCGCCTATTGTCCAGCTGCATTCCCGAAGGCGTTTGTTAAATCTACATAATACTCCTCCCCCGTTTTAGTTCGTTACTTCCTGCTGATAGCAATAAATACGTAATAATTTTGCAGGAAAACGGTTTGGCTTACTTGATTTCCCGTTTTCCCAGCGATATATTTATCGACCGTTTCTATGTAGTAGGTTTTTAAATTCGCCTCGGCGCGTTTTTATTTATATGTTTAATCTAATTACGGAGGTAGCACGGAAGTCGCTAGTTATGCTTGGCCATCAAGTCAGAGATCACACAGGTTCGAAATCTTGTTCCGGATGCAAATCGCTGTTCCAGTGTGTGCTGCTGTATATCTAATCTAAAATTGAATATTGGTTATACCAAAGAAATCTGAAGTAGAAAGGAACCGGTGTCATTCTCTTCAGATCCATTAGGCTTAGAGTACATTGCGAATCCTCAACTTCTCACATTATTGGGACTTACCTTATTTTAAGTATATATCTATTTAATATACTCATTGTTTATGTTTATTATGTATTAAGTAAATTAAACACACACCGATAAAACAATTGTTTAATTTTTATTATATACCGGGCGCGTTTCGAAGACAAAGCTTCGTGATCACGGGAGTTAGCTTATTTTACTTCATAATTTTGGAGGTATACGCGTCTCACTTCCGGGCGCATCTAGTGTGCCATCTGTTTCTATGGAGTAGTGACTTTTTCGCGGCACGCGAATATTCCTGGTCAACAGGATCCCGAACACTTTTTCCTGTCACAGCGGCGGTACTGTCTTCTGCTAAAGTAGATTTTCAACGGCTATTTGCTTACAGTATCGTCGGTAAAAAGCGAAATTAATCTTCCTTCTCCGGGCAACGAATGCGGTGGGTCAAATAAATATTCGAACATAGTCTCGGAAAAGTGAATATGCGCCAATAAAAAAGGAAATGAAAAAACTTTATCGGGCAAATTTTCTCATAAACTTTCGTGTGTAATTAGAAGAAAAAAAAGAAAAAGAAAAAGAAAAGTCACAAAAAAAAAAATAATAAACCACCAACTTTAGTAAAGAGAACACAACAATCAGAAATGTACAGGTCAAATTAATATTCTTCGGACATTGCGAATAGTCTGTCGGTAAAACTGTCGCCGGGTTTTTGCGCACGACGCGGGTAATGCGCCATACGTGTTTAATAGACCGCATTAGTCTCATCGGTACGTGTCACAACTTGCAGCCTTCCGTGCGAAATATAATCGACTTTTTGAATTTTGAAATTGTTTCGATTTAATTGTGCTAAAAATACTTCTTTAAAGACACGACAACTGGTTAGTTTTCAGCTAGTCGAAAGGTAGGTACTAAATCTGCCAAGAAGTGCCGTGACATTCTTTCGCGTTTCAATAAGGAAAACGGGATCGAATCTATTCGTTGGCCGATAAACGAGATTTATTGTACGAAGTGTAGAAAAACGTAAGTACTCCTATTCAGCTAAACGCAAGGAATGATGCGAAATATTTGTGGTGAAACGGTTTTTGCGCAGTCATATATTATTTTTAGTGTAATTCGAGAACTGTCACAGAAGTAAAAGTGTTTATCGATGAGAATGTGACCGCAGAGGTACATTGCGATTGTTAAAAGAAAACCTTCGTCAAAGCGCCGAAAATTTAAAAATTTCGACTTTATCTAAATTTTTACCAAGATGTCCGGAAGACGCGGCGGCGCTAGTAGTTATTACATTATAAGTGCTCCCCGAAGTTTTGGAAACACCGCCGCAGTCTGCAGATCTCGACCCCGTTGAGAATCTGCGGGACTGTTTGGATGAAAAAATTCGAGAAACCATTCCAAGCAAAACCCACTTGAAAGAATGGCTACGCCTGCGGGGAAGCGAGGAATAAAATTCCCTCCGAGACTATATGAAAAATTCGGTGTCCTCGATGCCGCGACGTTTAACCGTTGTAATTAAAACAAGGGGTTTTTCAATGCCAAATACTGAGAGTGTTCAATTAACGTAATTTCTATGTTTTCCTTTCTGTTACTAGTTTAACGGCATGTAAATTTATGATTGTTGTGTTCTGGCTCGTGTTTTATTTTTATGTTTTTTTTTTTTCTTTTTTTCAAAAATGTGTCCGAAAAAATTTTTTCTTTTCCTCCTTACCGACGCAAATTCATTTCTCGAGATGGTAATATTTATTTGATTCACTGCACGTTAATCGGTCGCTATAAAAGACATAGCGGCAGCTAGTAGTAAAGACGACATTTCACAATATTCAACACCGGCGATTTAATCATACTTCCTTACGGTATTTAGAACTGGTTTCTAATGTTGCGAATTAGTCCGAAAATATTTAAAAATGTGATCCTAGTTAAATGCAGAACGTTTCGGTATTTCAAAGTCAATATTTCGGTCATAGCTCGCTGCATTTCAACGTATCGTTCTGATCAACATATTCAGATAAATGTTTAGAAAATGGATTAGAAGCAACAGTTTTTTTATTATTCGTCGAAATTTTTTTTTCACTCTGGTATTTTTTTTTTTTTTTTTTTACTTTTTTGTTGATAATTTTCAGCTAACGGAAGTGTGAAATTCTAAAATAAACGAACGCGTTCGCCTAGGAAACGGTTTAGGAAACACTTAATTAAAAAAACTGACTGTGTTCCAAAAAGGAACGATAAATTTAATTCAATCGGAAAGCTAACCCGGCCTAAACTCATTATCGGCCCACAACGATGCGCCGTCTATCGCTAATAGTTGTTCGTGTTCCAAATCGGTGACGTTATAACGTTTTTTTCCGCTCGCAGTTTTGTGTTTTTATTTTCTTAAGCAGATGTGACGCGCGTGTCTTGCCTATAAAAAAAATGTAAGTATTTCACAATAAATGGCGCTACTGATTATAATATTTCATCGGTTGTAAGTAACCATTTTACGTTTTAAAAAAAGTACTTCTTCCTCTCCTGCCCTCTTTCTTCCGTCTTGCAAACGATCGGTTTCGGTTAATTTTCTTACTCGTTGTTCGGCTATTTTACTTAACAGTGTATGCCTGTGTGTGTATGTGTGCACGTTTTTAAAATAAGCCAGAGTTCGCTCACCGATGGAACCGAATAACAATTGTTAATATTTTTAATCTAGTTATGCTAATAAGAGAATGCGGCTCTTGTGCCCCCCCCCCCGGACAGCGGTCAAGCTAATAGCGGTGTCTGATTTTGTAAATTTATCCGTACCATCCATGTGACTAACAATGTCGTAATAATGACACTAAGTATTTAATTTTCAAATCGAGTAAAAAATTTAATCGAAAACAGTGATATAAAAGTACACAACAACGGTGGTTTTATATTTTATTAGAAAATTGAGAGAAAAAAACGAGAAAAAACGGACACTAAAAATTTATATTTATAAAATCTCAGGTAAAAATCCCTTTTTAAATAATCTTCTCTTTTTTTTTTGTTCCCCTTTCATGAATTTTTTCGATAATCTCGTTAAAGTCGAGTTCGTTTATGTGTAATTATTCCACGCTCTTTATATTACTATCGATTTCATTTCATTTTCTTGCTTAATTTTTAATTTTCCTTATAAGGTCGAAAATAAAAAGTGTAACGTTTTTGAAATATTTTTAAAATAAGGTAATGTCTGTTTCATGGCCGGATTCGGTATCAACGGCCAAACAACATATGCTATTCTGTTCTTTTTGTTCTTTTAGAAGTAGCAGAAATTATACACGCGTTCATCTTCGAGTTGACGATTTATTTATGCCGTTTTTACGGTTTTTCTTCAGTTTTTATTTTTTTTCTCTCTTTTCATTTTCTGGGATAGAAATGCGTAAGGGGGGGATCATCCCTTTTTCTAATTTGTCATTTTGCGCTGTTCTTTCTCCTTTCCGATTAAGTCGCTAATGGGAGATAAAAGAGATATTTTAAAGTAAATTTTTCGCCTGCAGAAAATAATCGTACGACATTTTTTATTATTTTTTTTTTTTTTGTTTTTTTCCATTTCCTTTTTATATTCATTCTCGACATTTATTAGTTGGAAAACTTTTCAAACGATTTCAAATTCATTTCTGAATTTTTTAAGAGGAATCTATCATCATTAAAACACCTTCGTACTGACCCCGTAAAGATTTGCTGCTGGCATTCACGCTCTGCATGATTTTGTTCCGGACGATTGTCGTAAAATCAGTACCATATTTAATTTTCTGTGCTAGTTACATTTATTTTTATTTTCTCAAATAATGAGATTAATAATATTTTTCTTTTTTTTTTTCAACTTTACGGTAGCCACACTCTTTAAATCGTGTAAGTTAAATCGATTTTTCACCGTCTATTTTGTTATCGCAATCTCGAAGTTTTGACCAGTCCGAAACATTAAAAAAATGTAAATATACGAACATTCCTTTAAACGTTTAGATGATATACTCGGGCGCGAAATATGTATTTGAAGAGCCTTTCGTCGATCTTACTTCAGCATTCCTTTATCCACTTCACGGGAGGGGCTCATTTTCCTTTCTAGTACGAAGCTTCATGCTAAGCAAAACACACAAGAGATGGATTGGGAAACCGTGTAATACCAGTTAAGGAGGTTATCATTAATATATAGAATCTAAAATTGGATCAACCGAATTTCTAAATTTAACCCGATAGCATTTGACTGAGAAAGACCGTATAAGAATTGTTAAATTTTTATCGCTTAATGTATTTTTCCCCCTTTCTTTTAAAAATCAGAACAGAATACAATGTTCGTAGCAGACGACCTAAAACCAGATCGAA
Source organism: Icerya purchasi (assembly GCA_039619475.1). Lineage (NCBI taxonomy): Eukaryota > Metazoa > Arthropoda > Insecta > Hemiptera > Monophlebidae > Icerya > Icerya purchasi. The sequence continues at coordinate 252,194,109 of CM077115.1, read as the reverse complement.
ACCTATGCGCAATGTACCACGCGTTTTTATATTGCTTAAATGTAACGTTTAAAAATAAATTAACTAGTCAAGACCGACTCTTCCATAAGAATTATACAAAACTATCATCTACAGCTTTAGAAGATGTTCACGTAACGATCGAGGTATACGTGGATATATATTTATATATATATATATATATATATATATATATATATATGTATATAATGTATATATAGTTATTTATTTATTTATACACATAACAAACTCTATAAAATGGTTTATGATCTGAATAACGATTATAACTTATTTAATAAGTTATTTTTAAATAGAAAACACACATACACGCACATATATATATATATATATATATATATATGTATATGTATGTATGTATATATGTATATGATTAATATTTTTCAATTGATTTGTTTATAAAGGAACGGTGTCTGTAATTTTTGTTCCAAATCGGCTAACTTGAATTGTTCAAATTGTCAAGGAGTTTTCTACTGCGATAAATCGCATCAAAAACTTGACTGGAAAGTTCATAAGAGCAATTGCGTAAAATACAAGATAGGCGAATGTTCAAGCTTAGGCAGATACATGGTAGCCAGCAGGGATATTAAAGCAGGCGAAGTTATTCTTAAGGAAAATCCGCTAGCGTATGGTCCTAAAACGGCTTCCTATCCGGTCTGTTTGGGTTGCGACCGACTACTGACTGATTCGAAACTTGTCAGATGCCCTGAATGCCACTGGCCGATTTGCGGATTAAACTGTAAATTTCTCGAAAATCACCGAAAAGAATGTCGGATTATGAATTCAGTCGGATATCGAAATACCATTCCGACAGATGGTTCAATGAGGAAGATCGAATCCTGTTATTGTTGCATAACACCGTTACGATGTCTGCTACTAGATAAATCGGATCGAGACAAGTTACTTGCGTTACAGTCGCATTTAGACGAATTAATCGATACTCCGCTGTATCGCATTCACAGGCAAAGTCTCGTCCCGTTCGTGCGGAATGTACTGAATTTAGATTTCACCGAACAAACCATCTTACGAGTAGCCGGAATATTGGATACGAACTGTTTCGAAGTGAAGGTCCCGGGCAGCAGCAACGGTGTAAAAATTAGAGCTCTATATCCGAAAGCGGCTATGATGAGTCACGACTGCTATCCGAACGCTAAACATAGATTCGACGTTGACGGTAACAATCGTTACCGACTAACCGTTCTCGCTGCGACCGAAATCGCTAAAGGAACCGTCATCAGCATAACTTACACGCAAACGCTATGGCCCACTAGAACCAGAATAGAACATCTAAAGAAGGCTAAACAATTTTTATGCCACTGCGCTCGGTGTCTCGATGCTACTGAATTATCCAGCTACTTAGGATCCTACCTGTGTAACGCGTGCGATTCCTACATCGTCTCTACCAGTCCGTTGGACGTTGATGCAGACTGGAAATGCTTAAATTGCGTGACAATTTACAAAGCGAAATCGGTAACGAGTTCGGACGAATATTGGTCAAAGCGGATAGGTGCAGCGCTGAAAGATAATCGTGAATTAAATTTAGACGTATCATTCGAACAAGTCACCGACGACAAATTAAGACTGCACCAAAATAACACCCATATCGTTCAGGCTCGATACGCTTTGCTGCAACTGCGTATGCAATGTTTACAAGGTATTTTAACCGAAGACGGGTGATCTTTAGTAATACTTTCGCTGTATGATCCTCGGGTATTTCCGTTCGTTTTAATAATAATCCATCTTCCCCGAACTTTCAAATGTTATTAAAAAAAAAAAGAAAAAGAAAGGCGATCTACACAACTTTTAACGGTAAAATGAAATGATTTTTAAAAACAATCAATTAAAGTTAATAAAATCCATGTGTACCTCAGAAACCCATCACAGCGTTGTCGGCAAAAGTTATTGATTATGAAAATCATCATTTGTTTCCAACGAGAAAAGGACTTTTTCGTTTATTTCAAGAATACGAGAACCCGAAAACGAAACACACCAACGCAAAACGTAATAATAATACAACTAGAATGAAAAATTAACGTCTACACCCAGCAGCTCTCGATAGCGCTTACTTCTTATTCGTAAATATTAACTAATTAATTAAAAAAAAACAAATCTACGTGTATTTAAAAACCGGGTATAACAATATCCCGCTCCTGGTAATAATATATTTTCATTTAATTAGTCGCTGTCCAGATAAATTACATCTTCGCGATCAGCTTTTTAAAAATTGTGTCATTTATGTCATTGAAATCATGCGCACCGTCGCATTTTTTAATTTTTTCGCAGAGTCGCCTTCATTACAAAATTACTTAAAAAGTCGTGTTGCGAAACATTCCGCCGAAACGATAATGTATCACGCAAAACGGTCAAAGAACAGAAAACTTTTTATCCTTTATCTTTCCACCTTTTCCGTCGCAAAGAAGCGTCTTTTTTCTATTGTAAATTAATATTTATTTCGGATAATTTTTTTTAGCCGCTTTTTGTACACCCCGTTGAATTAGCACTTGTTCGATGTTCCAACGTGTCATTATATTTTTAACAAATAGACACGGTACTTTTCCGTATTATCTATTATCTTACCAAAAACACCGGTTGATTTGTATTCTACCACCCGGTTAACTTTCCTCGTCAACTGATATTTATTAATATTACATTCTTTGTATTCTCTTTTTGTCTCGACGTACTTCGTGTCCTGAAGTCATCCAGCTTAGCTTGTTAAATAATCTTCACTTACGAATCGGATTACGTTAATCGTTATTATTTTGAACGGCAAAAATAACGTGAATTCCTGAAAAAATAAATAAATAAATATTTACACTACACTAACGTACTAATAATAATAATACGTCGCTTTCGATGTTTTTTTAGATTTAAGCAAGAATGAAATAAATTTCACTATCAACGACTGCCAAAAACTATGCCAGATCGCCGCAATTTTGGAACCAAAAATGTCGAACTTTAACCAACAGCTTCTGACCTGGATGAAAACGTTAAAAAATACTTTCGAAACGAGCGAGGCTTAAAGCGTTTACAAGCGTTACTAAGTAAGAATATTCTTTTATATTTTTTTTCGATTGTTTATTTTTAATTCTGTTTCACGTTGAAATACTACTCGCGAGTCTCATACAAATGCTGGTTCAATTTCACGTTATTTCCGATGCGACTAAAAACCACGTAAATCCCCGTCGTGGTAATGTTAAATCATAAACGCGGGTAGACTTTTATGTATATGTATATAATTATCGCGCCGATTAAAAAAACATAATTTATCAAATCTACGTACGGACTTGACTTTCGCATATTGAAATAAATAAAAATGCTTTTTTACAAAAAATACATATACCGATACTTGAAGATTTATTATAAAAATTTAAAAATGCACTAAAATATAAAAAATAATTACTCCCGATAAAATATATATATCAGAGTGATATACCCTTAAAGATGATATCGTAATTCTTATACAACATTAACTTTTTGGAGTTGGAATTAAATTCATGTTAGGAACAATTTAATCAACACTTAATGCAGTTTTTAATTATTCTTTTAATATGAATTTGATGCCAACTCCAAAAAATTAATGTTTTATAAGAATTACGATATCATCTTTAAGGGTATATCACTCTGATATATATATTTTCTAATCGGGAGTAATTATTTTTTATATTTTAGTGCATTTTTAAATTTTTATAATAAATCTTCAAGTATCGGTATATGTATTTTTTGTAAAAAAGCATTTTATTTTGTTATTTTTTAGTGCATTTTTATTCAATTAAATTAAAACTTTTTAATGAGAACAGATATTTCCACGGTGTGAAAACATCAAAAGCTACATTTCCATGTTAATTTGGCAAATTTATAGTATTTTTATAAGTCAATAAATCTAACCCGACAGTGAAAACAATCATGAATGAAAAGAGCATCCAAAAAGCTTCAATCTCCCGCATTATTAAGGATAACTCAAAAACTATCGGTCAGATCTTGATCAAATTTAAATGGGACCACATGACAAACACTATCTTTCAAATAAAAGAAGAATCATCAAAATCGGTTCATTTAGAAGAAAGTTCTGTGGTAACACACATGAAAAAAAAAAATAAAATACAGTCGAATTGAATACCTCCTCCTTTTTTGAAATCGGTTAAAAAACGAACACAAAATATAAAAGAGTGCCGCCGGCCAGTTAAGCACACAATCATAACAACGAATAAATATAGCATGACTACGAATTAGGTCATCCGAAACTATTAATTAAAGTTAAAATGTACACTGGAATCATTCAATTTAGAACATCGAATTGAAATTATTTTAAGTGAATATTAAAATACTTCTTGAAGAAAAAAAAAACAGTTTAAAAATCGTCAAGTTAATTGATCAAATAATCCCATTTGCCCAACTTTTTTTTTCTTTCTTTATTCTTTCCGATAATAACATTGAAAATGTCGTAAAATGATGCGCTATCTCGTAATAGCCTTTCTAAATAAAAATCAAAGTATTGGTTAACATACTGACCGATAGAGAGCACAATCTATAACACGAAAAATAAAGTTTCCATCTTTATCATTTCATTTCATAAATTTCGGAAATTCTTTTTTTTTCCCTTGGTGAAGCACATGGGCCAGGGTGAAAAGGCTACATCATAATTTACCTAGTAAGCTGTTAGTTCTAAGAAAAACGAGGAGCATTTGTATGCGCGTTGGGTCATTTGACAGGATAGTTGAAAGTGGAACAGCGGCAAAAGCGGACCAGGCGAACGCTGCACATTCTGTTTGTAACAACAGGTGTTCCACCGAAGGATAAGAAAAGCCGGAACATATAGGGCACGTTGGTGGTGGGGGGGGGCTTCAAGTATATAACTGTGCGAGACCGCCGTATGCTCAGCCCGCAACCGATTGTAAGGTGAAGAGAAGGAAACCATGTATGATCTCGGCTGTAAATTTTATGCTTTTCATAAAAGATGGTTCGTTCCCTTTGCCACTGGCTGATCCACTCAGTCGAGATATATATTCACGGAAATAAACCTTCATTTTGCAGGTTGGTGGCGCTGCAAACGGCATTGGTGCAAGTACAGCTGACTTGGACGCCAAGTCAACTCGCTCGTTGCCTTGAATTCCCAAATTTCGGGGATTAAGCCAGTGATAGGGTGAATATTTGTAAAACAATTTAGCTATCAAATATGTAATTGTAAAAGATGCAAACTGGAAGTAAAAACAACTTAATGAATAAAAAAAGGAGTATTTTTTGTAAATATTTTTACATAGTGTTTTACAGCATTATGTAATAGGCCAAACTATTTGCTTCTGTGCAGTCCACAAAAAGCCCTACAGTTGCCAAATTTAGAAAAATCTATTTTTCACTTGTAAAATAAAAAGTTACTCTTTCCGCGATTTTAAAGTCGCATAAGTAATTTCGAAGTAAACAATAACGACCCTCAGCTCCGGTTCGCCCATTTTCCATGCGGGTACTCGACATTATACTAAATCAGATTATAAGATCACAGATAATTCTAATTAGATATACAATAACTAATTATCATCTGGTTGCTCACGTAACTTTGTTGTCATTTAATTTTTAAATTTAACTTCATCGGAATCACGAATAGAAAAAAAAATAAAGCAATAATGTATTCAAACATAATTACACGCAAGCATATAGCATATCAGAATACTTAAAAAGAAAACAGAATTTATACTTTAGTAACATTTTTTTCTTAACTGCGAAAACTTTAAAAACGTACATTTTTGAATTCTTTTTTCCCTAATTTTCTTACTTTTGATATTAGAACCTATCAAATTCTATTAATTTACTATTTTGTGTGAAATTTAATGTTTTACTTACTTTTCAACAGTATTTTAAATTAGTTCTGAAAATGTTATTTCCCTACCTAAAATAAATATTAAGTTAATATAACAAAAGAGAGCGTAAATAAAAAAACAAAAATAAGTTAAACGTCCGCTGATTAATTTTTGTTATTTTTGTATTTAAATAGGATATGACCGCATAAGATTACAGAATAGCGATGGAAAGATTTGCTAAATGATTATAAACTTTTAGAATCTATGATTTTAGTTGCGAGCAATGTATTTTATTTCCGTATTTATATATCTATTCTATCAAGCTGAAAGACAGAAAGTTCGAGAAATAAATTTTACAGTCCGTTCCGTAGTATAGTTGGAGAATTTACTTTTCTCAATCGGCGAATTTTAATTATTAGGGAAACATACGAAACTTTGGAGATTTTAAAATTTAACGAACCGAATTAAAAAACATATACACATCAATTGGTAAAGCGTGAAAATCAGAAAAAATTTCACAGTCCGTTCCGTAGCAACTAAAGTTTTTTTTTTTGTTTTTTTTTTTTAATAGACATAATTTGCATTATTAGAATATAGGAAAAAATCAAAAATCAAAAATTTAACATTTATGGTGCTGATAACTATGTACACCAAATTGCAAGGCAAAAATTTAAAAAAATCCACAACCCATTCTATGTTAGTTACAGAAATGATTTTTGTTTTTATTCTGCGTATTTTCATTATTAAAGTATAGAACAAAAGTCAAAACACACAAATTTTAAAATTAAAGAGCCAGATTTTGAACTGAAAGGCGCGGTGGTGCATGCGAGTAATTTCAAATATTATAACGTAGATTTTAAGAAAGCAAATGAATTCGAAATATTTTCAATGATGCAGCAGGAACGTAAATCTGAAAACGAAGTAATTGTAGTTAATACATTCATTTCACAGAACATTAAATTTAAAATATTTCTCTCGTGTACATTCATTGCCGGTTTTAGTTTTTGGAATATTTAAATCCGAATTCCATTTTATTTAATCGGAACTTCCATCTGCTTTTTTTTCTTTTAATAGCCACTACATTATAGGTACTTACCGTTTTATTTTAAAATTCATCCAGTAAAACAATTACAAATTCAAAAGGTTGAGCTGCGAAACGGTCAATGGGCCTAACTCCCTAGTATGTACAAATATATGTATTCCCACCTCCTCCAGATTTTGGTTATATATATATATATATATATGTGTATATATACTACCTTGGGTGTAGTCAGAAATTTTTTCAAGGGGGCTATTTTTTTATAAGTTCCACTATACAATCATAAAAACGCACATGTAAATTTTGTGTACTTTAATTGGATGTATTTAATAACAATATCTATAAAGCTTATGTAGTTATTAGGATATAAACATGAATATTAATTTATTTACTAATTTATATATATATATATATATATATATATATATATATATATATATATATAAGTACATGACACACTGAATTTTCAAACTTATCAACGATAAAAGCATAAATTTATAATACCTGAATGTTAATTATTACACTATAATGTGTAATTTAAAGGTATTTGAAAAATACAGAATAAAAATAATAAATGTCTATAAATGCTTAAATTTATTTAAAAAGAAATTGTAGACGCTTTGGTTTTTGAACAAACACGTCAATATAACTTCATTCAGAAACTGCTTATCTATTCTTTGCCTGTGTATACTGATTAAACCGAGACCGTTTAATCAGTCTTCAGTTGTAGTTGATCTGAACCACGTTTTTATTCTTGGTAGTGTAACAAATGTACGATCATGTTGTAACAGGAATTGTTATTGCAACTTGTACGACTATTTCAATCGAAGGATAAAATAATAATACATAGTACTCAAGTAAATCAGTTAATGTCAATTTCTCATTATTTTGCAATAGACATCGATGGAGTAGTTGTCTAAAAATCGTACCAGTTTCCTGCTTCATAAAGGAAATTTTCAATTCCATTTATTTTATTTATTACTTTCATATCAGTTATAAACTGATTCTTTGACGTTAAACTTTTTTTTAGATAAATTTTAAAAATTGCAGTAATTGTTGCATTATTTTTGTGAAAATCTACAATCTATAGAATCAATTAATGAATCTAAATGTGGAATAAAAATGTTACGTCGGAAGTATTCTTTTTTGGCTAAAGCCGTACATTTAGCACGATTTCGTTGGCGCAAAGCAATACGCGTGAGGTTCTTAAATTAACGGTCCACTTGTGATATTTCTCGATATTCAAGTTAACAGACTGAAAACCAGCTGAAATTGGTGCTAATATAGCAGAATATTATGCAATTATAAATAAGAAAACAATGAACACTGGTGTGAGACATACCGATAACAACTGGTTTGAAATTTGTTTAGTATTTTGATTATTACCATTGATCGATAAATATTCAAGTTTGTCAATAATTTCAAAACAAAACTTGTTGAAATAAACGAATACTTTTATACTTTTCAGTTTCATCTTGTTTCTCACGCAGTAAAGGAATATTTGGCACCAAACTGAACTTTCTCTGTGAAGAATTTAATAACTAATTTAATTGTTCCCGCCTAATAACTTCAACTAATTTATTGAAATCATTGACATCAAAATTCAATTTATGACATGCACAGTGCATGTGATTAAAGCTTTCGGAAATGTATTTCTAATAATTTATTGAACTTCTCCTTCTTTTCCAGCCATAACGGAGCATCCATCATAGCCTTGTCCAATAAGTGAATTTATATCCAAGCCAAATTTCTCACAGTTCGTTACAATCGAATGAGCAATGTTTTCTGCACTCTGATCACTTAGGTGAACAAAGAGGCTAAAAATTTTTGTTTTAAAGTTTGTAATTTACAACAAAAGTATCGAACATCTAGAGAAAGTTGTTCTACACCTGAGATATCAGCTGTTTCATTAAATAAAGTCGACCAATAAACCAATTCTTTGCTTTCAGTGATAATTCTTTTTTGTAGAATATTTCCACAAGTTTTTATAAAGGTATTTTGAATTTTTTGCGGCGTGTATTTAGCATTCTAGGTAAAATTGATTAAATGATTCCTTAATAGTATATCCCTAGCATCAGCTCTTAAATTAATCAAATCTATAAAATTACCGATTTCTAACGATTTTCCACGAAGATCAATGACATGTATACCACAAAAATCAATCGCAGAAAGAATGGACAATAATTTGTTTCGATTCTCTTCTATTATTCGCTTTGCATGTGCATATATTTGGACGTCATTAAATAACTTTTTTTCCCTTAATAACTTCAACAAAAAATTAATTGCATCCCTTGAAGAATTTTTATGTGTAATTGAACATATTCCGGGAATTTATTGTAATTATTGCGGGGTTTTACTATAAGTGATCCTTGTAAATAGTTCGTTCAATTTTCGGATGAATTAATACACAGTAAAGATATAGTGCGGTCCTTTTAAGCACTGTGAATAGGCTAGCTGGGGGGCGAATACTGTGTTTACCGTGTAAAAATAAAACGACGACTCGACTGTCAAGAATCTTTACGAAAATTTTATAAATGATTTGGTTTCCGATAGTTTGTTAAAATTTCAAATTTTAATTCGTCCTTCTGTGGTTTTTCAATCACATACTTTCCTATATCCAATTATTTGAAGGTGGTTGTGAAGAAAATCTAGTATCGCTATCTGGAAATAGTTGCCTTGGTGTGAGTTCTCTAAAAAAAGGCGGTGGGGAAATGAAGAAGATGATAAAGATGATGAAGATTCATCAACTGATGAAGCGATCCAACATTTTTTTTCTGCTGTTCCGTTATTAGATTAAATGAAAATTAGGTGAAATAGGACGAAATCTGCATATTTATGCCGTTTCTGGCCCGATATAGCAAAGAACGCCTTGTGTAGTCATATGTTTTTATCCTAATTGTTAAACTAAAATGAAAGGGTAAACTTATGTACTTACTATTATTAATGAAAAATGACAAATCTGGCCGATAATTGATAATGTAATAAATACATATTTTAAATAAGGAAAAACAAAAGATATGATAGAAAATGAATCGACTGAACACGCAATAAATTACAAAAATAAAACACTGTTATAAATACGTAATAAACGGAAATCATTTAAAACCCTTATTCTATCATCATTCATGTTATAAATATGACCTTGTTCTCACCTTACACCATTTTCTCATCGGGTGCTGTGTTATGTGAATAATTCTCAAGGGAAGTAATGCTGTAGTATAGTAATATATTTGCTTAAAAGACATTAATACACATCGCTGCTGTAAGCATTAGTATACAATATATTTTTATTCTCTTATTGATACATCTATTAACTCTTTGTCCGCAACATACTTTTGTTTTAAGAGGGTTAACATTATACATAATTATTTTATGTGTCTACCTAAAAGAAAAGAACGTGTTATTTGTTTCAATTTTTACATTTCATTTCAGCCAGGGGAGCAATTGCCCCCTTGCCCCATACTGAGTACGCCCTTGTATACTTTTCTTGCTGAAGATGGAATATTTCGAAAAACGTTTTTAAAATATTCACATTAGGTCAATTTAATGTTTGTTGTTTATGTTTATAATGCTTCATTATTATTATTAACTAGTTAACAAACAGTATATTACATAAAAAATATATGTACGTGTATATTCGTAGTAATAAAATTAGTAAATATTAAAAACGTGCCAGTTTATATATGAACCTCTGGATTCTAACAAAAATTTAAATTGCAAAAAATAAAATAGTGCCTTAAATTAAATAATCGTAAGATTTTCAGACAATTATTTAATTTCCCGTTGCTTCTAAACTCTAGTGACCATTAATGGAAGAAAAGTATTTTTTCTTCAGTCAAATATTTTTCCTGTATAATCAAATATATTTAATCGCAAACAGGGCCGGATTAAGGAAAAAAATACCCCGGGCCAAATAATTGCTGAAGGCCCCATTAATTCCCCCTCCACCCGAATAATTGAAGTACACATTTTTTATTTTATTTATTCAGTAAATTAATAAAATGGATCCTTAATAATTAATTCTAAACGTGAGACATGCGTCGAGATTTTTTAATGGAGCTAATCATCAAAATTGAATTCATGAAGTATGTCACCTTCGGAACTCAACATCACCATGAAAATCAGAATGATATATAGTTTCACCATCTGAGCGTGCGTACTTTTCATATTTGTAATTTTCAATTTTTGAATGATTAGCGGGTAGCCCCTTTTCAGTGAAGAGCCCATTTTGGTGACGGGCCCGTGGCTGCTGGCCCTCCTGGCCCCCTTTAAATCTAGCCCTAATCGCAAATACCAATGGTAGCTATCAACGAAACGAAAAAAAAAGTTAAGAAAAAAACAGGCAGCGAATATAGTTTCAAATTTCCAGCCGTTCATATTATCTGGTTAGCGTTTTTTCATTTCAATCGATTTTATCTGTACCCTATAAACATGGCACTAGGAAAATAAATCAATTCGAGTGCATTTTACTGAGTTCATAAAATTTGCTATTAAAAAAAAGAAAACATATATTTCTGCAGAATCTTACGGTTCTTTTTTTAACTAAACACGGATGAAACGTTGTATATGCTTCATTTAATTATGATGATTGGTTGATCAAGTATGTGAATAGAGGCATATGTGATTTAGTTTAGTTTAGTTATTGAAGTTACTGTTATTATCACCATAATTACCACAAATGATTACTCATTAATATTATTGTTTTTAGCATTATCGCTATTAATACAACTAAGTTGTTACATCTGATAAGAACGAGAGGTATAAAGAATCTAATTTTAACAATGTTTATAAATATATGTGTGTATATTATATACATACGTTTTATGTAAGAACTGTAAACATGTGCTAACAACAGAGTATATGCAAACAAAAAGGTATGTCAATTTATGAAAAAAAATAAGTTAGCAAATGTAATCAATTAATTTATAAATATATTTTAATTTGCGGATTTTGTTTTATTTTTATTTTGTCTTATTTTGTTTATACATCTACGCCAGTTTTTATATTTTCTTTTTATTTTTTGGATTTTATTATAATTTTTGTATTTTTACTTACATTGCGTTATCTAGTACATTTATGATTTTTTGGATTATTAACACTAAGAATAATAATGAATTATTTGATTTTGTCGGGTTATTATTTTCATGTTAGACTGTTCAATATAAAATCGAAATTAAAGCTGTCGAAGTATTATTATATTGTATTACTAAAAAAAAAAACTTGCAAAAATTCTTACTTGGATTTGTTATTTTAGTTTGCTGCAATTGTTAGTTAACAATATTAAAAATAAATTACCGGTACTTCGTGAAGGTGAATTTAGAATTCTTTAATGTTTTCAAACCTCTGACTACGGAAGTGTTACTGCGGTTCTGTACAACCACAATGTTTGTTTGTTTGTTTTTTTTCATTCTTTATATCGGGTTTTACAATTTTAGAATTTTCTAAAATTCATGTTGTTCGTAATAAACAATTGTCGAAACAGCAGTGTACAACATAAACTAATGTTGACATTACAGAGAGGTTACAGTCTTCATCATCAGAATTTATTTGAACTATATGAACTATTAAAACTGTTTCTCTGAACTCTAAAGTTCTTAAAATTGAAATCATTAGCGCTCTTTGTAACAACAGAATTTAAAGTATCTGGTGGGCAGTTACCGATTACGTATAGAGCGAGCTAAAACAAGTACATCATTAGAATTTATGTAGTAAATACGGTGTTTTATGAGCAGAGACAAGGCTGTGCCTAGAATTTTGAAGTGCACCGGGGGGAGGGGGGGTGAAAATTTTCTTTGCATATTTATTTTATAAATAACTACATTTTTCACTAATATTCATACTATTAATAATTTCCATCATTTTGATTTATATATTAATAATTTACATAAATGAATTACCGTGTGTAAACAATAAAAATTACATATTTTATTGATTATACTTTTAATAAAAAATTCTGCACAAAATATTAATGAAGTACCTAAAAATATGGAACATATTATTTCTTTTTCTTTTTTCAATGTAAGAACACCTTAAAAAATCATCGATGTTTATTTTAAATTTTTTGATTTTTTCCAGATTTTTATGCATTTATAATATGTAACTATTTTAGTTCCAATGGCGGGTCTCCACTTCAACCCTAGACACGGCCTTGGGCAGGGATGGTCGATTACATTACGCTAACGAAAAGCACTGAGTAATTTTAGTTGTTATGCTAGTTTTAAAAAGATTTATCACGATATGAACTATTAACAAGCAATTATGCGCTGTTACCTGTTGTTTAGAAATATTTAGGAATTAATAAAAACACTACGATACTCACGCAAAAATTTGTAATGCGGACTACAGGCATGAAACACAAGAAAATTAATTTTATTTATAATCGATTTAATTTTTTTTTTTTTGTGTTCCAAACATAAAGGCATACAAAATAAAACAATTATATTTAAAAATGCCGTCTATTTTCATAACTTGATTCATAATTACTACAATAAATATACTGTCATGATAAAAGATCGAATTATTCAAAACTAGTCAGCATTTTTTAAATGCATTTATTTATATGATGTTATGAACTTAATATGATATATAAAAAAATAAAATTAATTTTTGGTAATTAAATACTCCTTGAAATTAAGATATACTATTTTTTTTTTCAATTTCGCACAACGCCAAAATTTTTGCCATTATGTAATAAGTTGATGTATTAAAAAAAATAAATAAAAGTGTTACTTGTAAAGAAGAAAGTCAAATTACCTGTTTTCGATTTTATTTCATTTCACAAAAATGTATGGTTTTTACATTGCATAATATATAATACATATTTTTTCAATTAACCCTTCTTATACAAGGTGTGTTGTAGTAGCATATTATACAAGGCGGGTATTTTTTACCCGGTTCACTAATTGTATTTGTTTATTGCCACAAGTATTTATTTTTACTGGAAATTTTAGTAATATACATATCGGGTACCATCAAAATATCAAACTTGCTCGCATTGTGTAACCACCCTCCCCGCCAAAAAAAAAAAAAAACATTTTGATTTCTGTAACACTTGTCTCCCCAGTGTACCACTGCTTCAATTCAGCTAACGTTTTTGAAGTCTGCATTTTATGATCGGTGAATTGAACTATAATATCGATAATTTCATCGGTAGTAAATAAAGCATGAATTTCAGTTGGATTCGCTAAACCAACTGCTCCATCTTTAGAATCTGGAAAATGCTTTTTCATAATATTTTTATTCCGTGTCTTCTTGCTATCTCCATACAAGGTTGTGTTTGACCAAATGGTTTCGTTATCTTTTCCAATAACGAATTCCCTGATATTAAATTCTTGTATCAATTCATCTAAATGATCGTTATTAGTATTGGCAGTAAATCTGTCATCAACAATATTGTTGTCGGTACCTAATTGAAGACGTATCTTCTTCAGAGTATGATTTTTCTAAATCGGATTCAGTATGCTGTCGTTCTAATTCCTTCAAAATATTTTCCCGTGTACGTAGACAATTTAAATTCATAACGAGACCGATCTACATAGGATTTTACGAACACAAGGAACAACTGAAATCTCTGTGAAGAAAGCTGAATGTTGAAAAATATTATTTCATTTTACACAACGTGGGTATTTTTTTACCGGACTGCTAGACACTGCTACAAACAAATATGATTTTTTTGTAAACAAAGCAATTTTTACCGGATGTGAGGTGACAGGCCCGTGCCCAGAATTTTGGAAGGGGGGAGGGGGATTTTCTTCGCATATTTATTTTATAAATAAAAATACATTTTTCACTAATATTCATGCTATTAATAATTTTCATCATTTTGATTTATATATTAATAATTTAAATAAATGAATTACCCTGTATATGAACATTAATAAAAATTACATATGTTATTGATTATATTCGTAACAAAAAATTTTGCATAAAATATTAATGAAGTACCTAAGCTATTTCAGTTCTCAGGGGGGGGGGGTTAACCCCCAAAACCCACCCCATGGACACGGCCTTGTGAGGTGATTAATATCAACGTAAAGAATGTCACGAAAAGACTACGACGGAACAGACAGGCCAAATTCTAGCGTAATGCCGCGTAATAATAATGAGAAGATTGATCGGGTCATTTTACCCGGACCTTGTGTAAGAAGGGGGTTTCATAATCGTTTTTTTTTGTTACTTAAATAACATTTACTTGCTCAAATAACTCTAAGAATGTGTACAGACGGAGAAGGAACTTTTTTTCTCCGTTTAAAGTTATCTTTACAGTAGTGAGTTTTTACCGGTTCCAGGGACTCTGTGACGTAACACTCAAAAGCTCTGTCGCGCGCTGAACGTAACCTAAGTATTTCATCGAGGAGGGAAAAAGTAGCCCAATTTATTGTTCTGACGACGAAAATTCACCCGAATTTCCCCAAAATTTCCCTCGTACGGTTCCCCGCATTTCCGATAATTCGAAGTGTCTAAATATTATTAACCTCAGTATAATATTTAAAGCAGGAAACTAACCCATGTCCCCACTCGCCCCTTTCACCCGCTGCACACCTCGATTTTTCAAAATTTTGATCGTAAGTATAAAAATTTCAAAGTTAACCCGAGTATAATATTTAAAGCGTAAAACTAACCTAAGCCCCTCTCGCCTACCCCTTTTTCCATTCGTACGTATTTTTTATTTTTCCGCACATGCAAATATCTACCATAGCGTCGACCTACGCGAAAACGCACACGCCGTTCCCACGCACGCGGTGATTGTTCGCGATACCACGATTTTTCGAAATTAACCCAAGTATAATATTTAAAGCGTGAAACTAACCCGAGCCCCTCTCGCCCACCTTTTTACATTCGTACGTATTTTTTTTATTTTTTTATTTTCCGATAGTAAGTATTCATAATTAGCCTAAGTATATTTCATATTTTCTACGAATCCAAAAATGTTTCCTTATTCGCCGATCGTTACGAAAACGCACGGACCGATCCCACGCATATATCCGCCATGGTGTTAGCCGCCGCGAAAGCGTACCGTTCGAACCTGCACACACTCTACTCTCGATAGTTTCCCTATCGTTCATAGTAATTTTTCCAAGCCTAAGTATTACAGTAGAATTAGTCCAAGTATATTTATTATTTTTTCTCACTTACGATTATTTTTCAGTCCGTAAGTATTTTTGTATGTTTCCCACGGTTCAAAAAATAAATCCTTCGATGTCCCGCTCCTCAACGAATGCGCACCGTCCGATCCTACGCACATTCTGCTCTCAATAATTTCCCTATCATTCATTATAATTTTTCCCGAGCGTAAGCAATATAGAATTAGACTTATTTATTATTTTTTCTTTGTATGTTTTCCCCGGTTCTAAAAATTAACCCGCAAAACATCCATAACGTAGCTAAAACACACCATATCCATTCCCGCGCTTTACATTATACAATATCTTATTGTGAGTTCTTCAAAAATTATCCAGAGTATGTTTTTTATTTTTTTACAATCCTAAAAATTCCTTCTTTCCATCTCCCCGACCCTTCCATCCAAAAATTACTGATCTTTCGTAATCTTCATTTATTTTTCCAATTCTAAAAATTAATCTACCGTTCACACGGAAGCGTACCATACATTCCGACGCACATATCTTCCTCAACAAATTTCCCTATTGACCGTGAACATATTTCTGCGTTAGCCGCGGAAGCATATCACATCAGACCCGCGCATACATTACGGGCACTCGTATATATTTAATTTTTTATTGCAGATCTTTAATTATTTTTTGTACCGGTATTACTTTTTCCTACACAGTCATGTCATCATATACACTTAACATTGTCAAAATGAGTTTAACCTTTCGAGAAGGAAAAATCTCCGATCAATAAAAGAATGTTTTTATCAGCATCACAATTATTTTTAATATTATTCGTTTCGCTACAAACGTAATTTTTTTATTTTATAAACTCATCCACATGATCAGCCGTTTCAAGACATTGTTGTTGCAAACGTCAATCCCTCTTTTGCGAGAATCGGTAACCTCTGATCGCGTCGTCGCAACAGCCTTTATCTGCTAACGAATCGGTTGATGAGTATTTGGTTGCGTCGTAATGTACTCAACAGAATAACGTGTTTTTTTTCCCCCGTTAAAGCGTACTAGAGTTTAAAATAAAATTTAACCAAATTTTGTCCTCTTACAGTAAAACTTTCAATGTTGAACGGCATAAATGGAAGCGCATTTCTGGTTAAACGGTTATGTCAATAAACAAAACTGCGGCATTTGGAGTGCAGGAAATCCGCATGAATTTGACACAACACCGCTTTTTCCACAACGTGTGGCCGTATCGGTAGCGTTAAGTGCTCGCGGAATCGGCGGTCCAGTCTTTATCAACAGTACTGTTACAGCCACGTCGTATCGAGAAATGTTGAATGATGAAGTTCTTCCTGTTTTGAAGTCGATGCGGAATTTTAAACGTGTCATATTTTAACAAGACGGGGCAAAGCCTGATACGGCCGATGAAACGTTGTCTTTTTTGCGTAAACATTTCAATCACGTGTCATCTCTAATCGCTTCCCTGATGCGTCTAATCGTGGCTGGTCTTGGCCAACGTCCTCTGAGGCTATGTAAAGGATGATCGCTGCTACATAAACAGGCCGGCTACGATCGATCAATTAAAAGAGGAAATTTCACGCGTTGTCGACAGTGTTGAAGTTGGAATGTTGGAGCTTTGCGTTAGGAATTTTTTGACGCACTTACGGCGTGTAGTTGAAAATTACGGTGCACATATCGAAAATGTTATTTGATAAGGTATGTAATAGAAGGAAAAAAATTAATAAATTGGTTCATTTTTGTACCTATTATTTACGGTTTTCGGGTGAGTTTTCTGAAACACCCTGTGTAATAATGGGATGGGTGGAGTTGGTAAGATAGACTTCTTACTTTCCACTTATCGATATACATTCTTGAAAGTAGACTGTTCGTATGATCGGTCACGCACTTGATCTTGCTAATAGTTGGTTGCAGTATAAGCTAGATGCTATGAATATAGGTATTCAAAAAAATAAGATTATAGATTTATATAATTTCAGAGAATCTGTGACATCATTGTCAGCTATACCATGAAGCCGTGGTCGTCTATCACATGCCGACCCTGGTCCCAGCACATCATATATGGCTCCAAGAGAACGTCCACCTACTGAGTTGTGCTATGACCGTCATAATTATTTTTCTGCATTTGAAGATAAGTAACAAATATAAGACTGCTCTATGCATTGCAAAAAATAGAAATTATTTTATAAAATATCATTCGAGTATTTTAAATTGGAAAATAATTTCTATTACTATGTTTTGTTCATATGTAAATATGCTTATATTTGCTTAAATCTTATATTAAATATATGTAAATAACTACATAAATAGTTAAAATAAAGTTATTCTTTTTTCTAATTGTGCTTTATTTTACTATGTTAAGTCACAATGTGTAATGGACATGCTGCAACTTTTGATTAGAGTGTGTACATTGATGGGGAAAATTGGAGAATGATGACTTGATCTGCTTGATCGTAATTAGGTTACATACTAAAATTCAGATTTTTAGCTTTAAAATTGATAAAGTGCGAGTGAATTGGCTAAATTCATATTTATATCATAAATATGGAATAATTAAAAATTTTGTTCAAATAATTAGAATAATAGTGACGTCACACAGTATGTACTGTGTAAATGTTGCTGTTAGTTCCTTCAGGCTGGAGACACTCATTGTAAAATGTGCTTGATAAAATATTATCTACATTGTCTAAAGCTCGTGATTCTCAGCAATGGCATTTTTAAGGGGGCCATGAAAAATATATCATAGAAAAAAACAGTAATTCAGGAAAGCAAAGGGAAATATATAGTTCACTGCTAAAAATTTGTTGTTTCTAAAAAAATGACGACATTGCGACTTTTGTCTTCAAAAAAACAAATTTAAAGTGAGCTAACAGAACATTTTATTTAGTCTTGTCTAAACAGTCGCTTGGCGAGATTAGTCAGATTATCAGCTGGGTCGATTTTTAAAATTTCTGTTACTAAAGTTATGAAATTATATAAACTTATAATTCATATTGGATTTGTTTTAATCATTCTTCAAAAGTAATAAATAGTAGGTTTTTATTTTTAATTAAATTTGTAAAAAAATTATATAACTCTTTTTATACTCAATTAATAATTAAAATATTTTCATAATGACTTTTTTAGGACTTGAACGAATTTTTAATAGAAATCTGTATTAAAACAAATTACGACCACTTGTTAAATGTTTTAACTATAGTCCATTTAAAGAAAATGTGCCGATGGAAAAATTTTGAAAAAAGCAGAGCAGATTCAACGAGATATTTCGCGGAGTGAAATTATATAATAACATACCTTATACAGTAAGCGGTAAATTTGATAAATACACAGTTTCATAAAGAAAAGCTAATAGCGACCTCTTTAGAAATTTAAAAATGTTTTAAAAATACATAATTATTGCAATTTAATTTAAATTTTGTTTTATTTTTTAGTAAAAAATAAAAAAATTATAAAATTATACCTAAAAAATGGTAGATTAGAATTTGAATGGTAAATTACTAGAAAGAATAGAACGATAGTATTTTTATTGGACTTTACTTCATTTTAATTTTTGTTAGTAATCCGATCCAAATTCTTTGTCCATGAGCAAGTAAAAAATATATATATATATATATGTATTTCTTACTGAACTATTTTCATTTACATTGCAAAATAAAAATTAAAAATAATTAAAAAAAACAAAAGATCGACGACAGTTACGTTTAAAACAGAATAAAAACATTACATTAATAGTTTTACTAGAAAACAGCAATAAATATTTGTTATATTTAAATCTATAGCTAACATTTATACAACACTTTAATAATATAAATTAATTTTCCCTGTTGTAACAAATTTTTTCATCAAGGTTTTGGTCCTTTGGTGGTGTCGCCCCACCTCATGGATCCGCCACTAATAAAAGTTGATGTTTCAGCGTTGCTGCTAGATGTTTAATATTATTCAAATTAAAATTAGAATTTTTATTTCTTCATTCAAAATTACATATTGTTCTTAATATAACAATCACTATTCCAATAAAAAACAAAAAACAACTCTAATACACATTTATTAATTTATTAATGAAATTAATTAGTTAATTTTAGCAATGTTTTGTTCATTAATTTTTCCCAGTTCACACATTTAGGCCCGTTGCCCATTGCAGCGAGGAATGCGAAATGTGAAATGTGTAATTTGTTTTCTGAAAATCGATTACTGTACATTTAAATATAATTGTTGAAGAGGCCTTTTGGCGAATAGGCAGGAAAAGAAAGGTACACTGCTGGAGACAATCAAGGAATGCAAGATGGGCTATCTGAGATATGTCATGAGAAGCGGGAGGTACTGACTACTGAAATTAGTCCTTGAGGGGAAAATTTGTGGAAAGCGGTCTCTAGATAGAAGATGGGAAATCTGCGTCGTTGGCTGCAACGTCTCTTCGAGGAGATTTTCAGAGCAGTGGTGTCTAAATCTTACATCATGTGGATTATCAATCTTCGTTCGGAGACGGTGTAATAGGAAGAAGAAGACGATAACTTTCCACTTATTTCCATCTTTCGCGGATTCCCAAATTTCTTGTTCATTATCACCTTCATAAACAATATTTTCAGAAGAATTTTCTTCTGAATCCGATAGTGATGCTGTGGCATGATCTCCGTTATCAGATGTATTATTCACACTGTGATGTAGCTTGCAATCACTTCCAAAATCGTTATTGCTTCCGGATGATTCGGAATTTATATTTTGCAATTCGCGCAATATTTCCCCGGTATTAAGTTTAGCCATTATAATGCACAAACAATGTGTACACAGCGCATAACAAAGTAAACGAACAAATAGCTCATTTTGACTTGTATCTATCCTTGTAGGTAGTTTATTTTTAACAGCCGCGTTGTTGACATACCACACATTTTTTCACCAAATAAATTAATGGTTCTCACAGAAGACGATTTTAGGAGAAGTCGGCGAAAATTACTTTATCATACCGTGTAGGACAAAAGTTATAAACAAATGTATAGACGCCATGAGTCATTTTGATTCGGGCCGCCCTTCTAGTGTTAAAGTAATATAGAGTAACACTCCAATAGGATTTTGGTAGCTTATCTAACTTTAAATTTTATTTCACAGATTTGAATCAGTTATATTAAATCTTTTCGCAACATTTTCAATATATCAGGTTTGGTCAGGGGTCATTTGTCTTTTCCTTTCTGTTATATTTTACGTCAATTCCTAAATGGGACTTTACACTGTCGAGATCCATCATTTTAAAATTAAATTTAAACTGTTCTTTAATTTTATTAATTCACTACCTTTTCCACAAATTAGCATATCGTCAATGAAAATTATACACCGAATCTTTGAATCATGATTATAACATAAACAACTATCATATTACTAAATTTAAACTTAAGACTGAATAAAATCATTAAAATCTAGGTGACTCTCTTTCAATCTAAACAGGGACTTTTTTAAACAGTAAACTTTATAAGTTTTTTTTTATACAACTTTAGACTGTTATATGTTGAACGTTTACTAGTTTATGCCCACAGGGATATCAGCGACGAGCTTCTACTTTCGTAAATTTTATTTGTTTAAAATTTTATTTTTTAGTTTCATTGTTTATGGTTATTATTAAATTATCCGATTGAATTTTAACCAATATATTTTATAATCCTTTACAACTATCTTTCTGTACCGGTCGACAGCTGAAAAACACAATAATTAACTACGAATATGACAACGAAATATGATACAAAATTAATTAAATTTAAACACAAAATTCTACATATCACTTTTATCGGTGATGATCTGTGATCCGTTGGTTGGGGGTTCGTTGATCGGTTGGTACGAAGAGATCGGATTAAATATTAATCGAGCCTTTAGGTTCGTGTTCCGCGGTTCGTCACACTTTATCGGACTTAGTAAGTTCGATACCGGACCAATTTAAGTTACTACTACTAAGAGTACCGAATACGTTATAAGACGATAGATCGCAACACAAGTTTTATAACTTTTTCTTGACTACAAGACCACAACTGCTGTGCCGAGACTGACGGTTAACCTTTGACTGACCAGAGAGAAGAAAGTTATTAACTTCGGCGAAGGTAAAATACGACTGATTTTCTATAAAAATCTTTTCTCTGACTTTTCCTAATTTCTCCCTCCCTTCCGTCTATGACCGCTAGAGCTGACCCTATCAGGTAGACAGTTTTTTCTTTGTGATCGGTTATTGGCTACCCCAACCGACAACAGGATTCCAAACATGCGCACATTTACTTTCGCGCTACCCATTCTAAATTATTTTTATTTTTATATTATTTTACTTTTTATTTTCTTTTTCTTTGAATTTAATTTGAACCATGTAAAATGGGCACATTGCAATGTATAATTCAGATTTTATATTATCATTTAGAAACACCGTTTGCACATCTCTCTGTTGAATACTGAAATCTTGTGTATAACAAATAGTTAATAAAGTTCTTAAAGTACTCATTTTCGTAACAGAGGCATAAAACTCTTCAAGAACTTCATTTTGCTCAAAACCATGAACAACTAAACATGCCTTATAACACTCTTCTTTCTTTCATGTATACACCTACTGCACAATAAAAACTTTCTTATCTTCAGGTCTTTCAGCTAGCTCTCAAGAATCTGTCTCATTCAAAACATCAAACTCTTTCTTTACTGCTCTTCTCCGCTATTTACAATCTTCCAGGGGCGTAGCGTCGATGGAAGCGATGGAAGCGCCGCTTCCCCTAACAAATTAGTCCGAAATTGTTTTTTAGTATTTGCGAAAAGAATACTAGCCTCAGAAAGAAAATTAAGTCACTTGTTGAATTTAAGCGCCAAAATTTAAAATTACTAGAAAAAAATAGCGCCAAATGAAAGAGCTTCCGTAAGCGCGAGTGATAAAAATAGCTACACTTACTGTCACGTACTATTTCACGTTACTACTGCCTAGAGTTGTCTCTGAACGACGATCTGCTGCGTACCGATGATAGAAAAAGGTTGCGCACGCATATTCAATTTGGAAGCACCAGGCTGTGTCGGTTCAAGATCATGTAACTTGCGTAAATTTTGATCCGTGCGATTCCAGAGTGGAGTGAAGAAAAAAAGCGCGCGCATCTTCAGTCTGGAAGCGCTGAGTCAAATTGCTTCACGATACGTGCACCGATCAATAACGCGATTTTTATGCATATCAGTGTATAGTGTACGAGCACAGGATAGTGCGGTATTTGCAGTACACATTTTCCTCTTTGGATCGTTTTTTACATGCTGTCGTTTACTAACAGCGGAACTGGATCTGGATGCGATGGTCGGTCGCGCTTTTCAGTCTGCAGTGGAAGCTGCACTGGCTCGTTTATCTTATTCCCGCCACAAATACCAATGTGGTTTCAGTCTGTTAAAATGCAAACACTTTCGAAATTGGGGCTACACGCAAATGTATTATTGAAAAGCTTCCACTGATTAGATTTAATTCATGAAGTTTTCAAGAAAAAATTGATATTACTCAAAATGATAAACCGATGCCTAGTTTAGAAAATTCGAATACAAAATCAAAAAGCATCTAAAATATTCTCTTCCATAATTTATCAAATTTCTCTATGTATGTAAAGTATTTAACCGCCATTTTCGAACTTCATGCGCAACAGTGCCCCGTGGTTATACAGTTGTAAGAAGATAAAAAATTATTCTGTTTGGCTTTCCTTTTATTTAAGTAAGAAAAAAAATGTTTGAAATGCAAATGGCTTTGATGTAATTTAGTTGTTGAGGAAGACAGAAAGCTATGATGGAAAAGGATATTTTGAAAAATTATCGATGTTATGCAAACAAATATGTCTAATAATAGGTTTAATGATGTAACAAAATTAAAATTTTTAGATCTCTTAAATACAAAAAAAAATTTTAAATTCTCAGTAAAATTTTCTGGAAAATTTAAAACAAAATTACGGACATTTTTTCGATCTTGAAAGTTTAAAAAGTGTAATTTAAAGATTCTAACATATATAAAGACATTGCGATGCATCTGCTTTTATACTTGGCTGCTTCAGATCTAACAGATGTTTTTCCAGAAGTGTATACAAGCTTTCTCATTTAATAACCACAATTCTAGCAATCACTTCGTCTGCAGAAAGATCGTTCTCAGCAGTGAAACGAATAAAACGTATTTAATAAATACACAGGATCGGGAGTGACTATCTTCATTAGCTTTTTTTAGTATTGAAAAAAAATTATTATCAAACATTAGGAAACGACCATATTTTCGTGATGATGTAATAGACAACCGGAAAATCAAATTAATTTACAAAAAATGAGACATTTTGTTCCTCTTAATTAATTTTCATTTCTGTTCTGATTTAACTGAATTTTACACATGTTTATTTTTATGTAAAAAAAATATTTGATTGTGCCGCTTCCTCACTCCTGAAATTCACGCTACGTCACTGCAATCTTTCCACTCAACGCATTAGATGTATTTGGAATACACATCTTCACAAAATTTGTATACAACACATAATTTACATATTTACTCAGTTTTTTTCTTGCGATTAGACTTTCTCACCTCTTCCTCCTTATTTCCCCCTTTCACTTCAAATTCTTCTTCATTCATCTCACTTTCATGTATACTTTCATATAACTTCTTACATTTCTCCTGATCAGTAATATCACATATTCTGAAACATATATTACCTTCCCATTTCTCGCTAGTATCATTTTTCCTTCAATTAATAACCGATATTCTGGGTCAAAATAACCTACCGTCTTTCCTTTCTTTGCCTTGTCATCCAGAGTAGTCCTCTTCACACCAGAAACCCTTGAAAAAACATTACTGCCATACATTCTTAAATTCTTGACTGATAGTTTCCTTCCTAAGAAGATCTCATAAAATATTTTCCTCTCAATTGTAGAGCTATTCAATAAACGATTATTTAAATAACAAACTATATACATTATCTCTGATCAAGACATCCTTTTCAAATTAGATATTTTTCACAAACACCGAACTCGGTCCATAATTCTACGATTATAGAATTCTGCTACTCCATTTGACTTATACATGGCGTTATCATAAAACCTCTTTTTTCTTTATAAAGTCATAAAAGTAACTATTCAAATACTCTGTACCATTATCACATCGTAATTAAAATTTACATCATTGCAATAATAAGTTTTTTTGACAGAAAATGCTCTGCAATATAATGTTTAATAATTTTACTGTATGATTTATCCATGACACTTTATCTATTACTAGCATATTGACAATTTTAGGATTCAGAACCTACCAAATTGAGTACTATAAAATGGATATAATTTGATTAATATAGTCACATATTAGTTTACATATGATTAGACAACAACAAATTGACATGGAACTATGAAAATACCTTCTTTGTGAAATAGAATATTATTGTTATTTGTTCTTCTGTGGTTTATATTGTAGTTGTTGCTATTTTAAATGTTATGTTATTGTGATTTAGTTGTGTATTTATGTGTTCTTTTTTAGCTTGTTAAAAGTTTAATTTTTTTATGCTGCAAAAGCAAGGTAAATATACTTCTAAATATATTTTATTATGTTAAGTTATGCATTCTAAAAACATGTATATATTTGTCTAATTATTACATACTCTGTAAAAATACAAAATGTCCCAAGTTACTAGCAGTTCTTGGTTGATATAAATTTTTTGTATAAATTTTACTACATCTAAATTTTATTGTATTACTAAGTAGGTCATGAATTTTAATCATGGGAGAAAGTCTGGTTTGTGAAAATATTATGATTATTCTAAAGACAAATTAATTATTTAGTGTTTTTTTTTGTATATTTTTATATCATTTTATATTCTAATCTTATTTTAGTTTTAACAAATAAATTAGCAATTCACAAACGTAATATTATTTGGTGATGAATAAATAATAATTATACCTTTAAATATGTATAATAAAAGCAGTCTTTTGAATTTCAGTATATTGCCCTTTTTTTATTGGAATACGAAAATTTATCAATTTGTTTACGGTTTTCTGTTATTCTTAAATAATAATTTTTTACCCAGTGTTTATCATATCAATTTTTTACTTTCATCTCCCTCACATTTTTATGAAATCTAGCATTTTTGAAATTTATCGATTATTTATAACTGATATTGTCAATTTTTTATCAATATTAATCATTATGGGAATCAACTAGTCTTAACCAAATGTAGCCCGATTTTGAGTATAAGGTTGTAGCATTGTTAATCGAATGAAAAAATTTTAACCGTACGATTACAGCATCATCAGTTGGTAATTTAATGATTTCTTTATTATGTCGATAAAAAATCATATTATAAAAATATTACACATAAAGCCTACATTTATAGTACACCTTAAAATATATACAAAGCAATTTACAACGGAAAATTTTCTGTTAAAACTATTGTTTGACAGAGATATAATTTTTGATTTGTTTATTTATTATATTGTATTCAAAAATAATTTGTTTTTCGATTTAATTTCTCAAAGTATTTTAAACCCAAAAATATACATAGATCCTTGAACATGAACATAGTAAAAAAATTGAGTGAAATTTAATATGCCAATGATTATAAACTGTCGCTGAAAACTTTGATTATATATTGTTGTTCTACTTCAATAAAAGTTTCGAAAAATGAAAACTACATATGCTGTAGTCAAATTGCGTTCGATTACTTACCCTGTAACTTATTCTCAAAACCGGGCTACATTCGGTTAAGCATCGACTAGTTCGGCACCGGTTCCTTTTGTATATAGTTGCCTAGGCCCTAGTTTGAGATGTAAACTTCCGATTTGCAAGTTCAGTAGAACTTGTACATATACCTTACAAATTAAAGCGAAAAGTGTTTTTACTACGATGTTTTAATATTTATAATTTTTACTTTATAGTAAAGGGATCTATAAAATTATTAAATAAATAAACAGGGGTATGAATTAAAATGTATATTTTTAAAATACACAGACAATTTGATGAAATGTTTACAATTATTCAGGTATGTATATAAATTATAAATTAGGTACCTTCTGATAGCCAACTTAGTATTATATTTTAATTTTTGAATAAAATTTCAAAATAATGGTAAGCATGGGCATCTCTGATGTTTGCGTTAATAAGTATGTTGATTTATTTCTGAATTACGAATGCCGTAAATATGCATGAATAGTATATTTTAATTTAAAAAATTGTATTATATACAAAAACTACATATTTTTGACGGAATGTCGGTGTGCTATTATTAACTTTTGGATCTCATCTAAATTTGTTTTCCATTAAAGGTACGAGAATTACTTATATTATCCGTAAATATAGTTTTAATTTAGTGTGGAGGGAGTTTAAAGTTTTTTTTTTTTCATTTACGGTTTATTTAATTAATGGCGAATCAAATTTTTTGTAGCTCTTAAATTATTAATAAAAATTCTTGCAGAGTAAAATAATGTTTTATATACTTATTTTACTTTCTTATATTGGTCCCAATGGTTTTTATGTTGCATGAAAATGTTTAGTATTAAATAGCTGAGTAACAAACAGCTTTCGAAAAATTCTTATAATGCAACTACTAACAAATTTATTTTAACAATTTTTGAAAATTATTATAAAATATTCTTAATTAACTTTTTGCATGATTAGTTTGTTAATAATTTCATGTCTGTACATAATAAATGTTTGAGTCAAATTTTTATACTGTTTGTACTTCTGCATTGTTTTAAGACAAATATGATTTTTTTTTAAAGCTTTCTTTTTATAGTTCAGTAATAATAGATTTTTTCAACATCGAAGATATTTTACAGGAAATTATGATAAAATATTAACAATAAAGCAACCGGAAAAGATGAAAGTATTTATTTTTCGGCAAGGGTATTTTGCTTAAATTGAGCGGTATTTCTTGCTAATACTTTTTAACTGTGTAAATTAAATGTTGTTTTCGTTAAAAAGTACAAGTAAAAATTACTTTTTAAATAAATGTGTAATACTGTGAAATATTTGTATTAGTGCATTTTGTTTTAATATCGTCATATTATTTTGAAATATTTTATGACTAAGATTTAATTATTTTGAATAAAAAAAAAAAATCTTCGATGTTACACTTTAACTTACGTAAATTTACTTTTTGTGCGCTTCTTTAATTATGTATAATTAATATTTATTTAAAAAGCTTTTGAAATTGTATTAGTTAAAAATTTAAATGCTGTTTTAATATATATATATAAAATGTGTGTATATATATATGTATGTATAAACTTATATAGTTGAACAATTTAACTTCTTGAGCAAACATAAATAGAATTATGTTCAATTGTGGAAGTGATATTTGCTTGAATTTGATAAATGTCTTCTGGTAGTTGCCGCTGCTATTTCCGATATCCTTACTCCTATCGGTTGTCGATCGTCATATAAAGCCGGTGCTTGCAATATGATGCCGGCAGTGCCAATTAGTACAGCCAAAGTAAATATCCACAAAAACAATCTGTCTAATACCATCGCAACGTACTTCCAATCTTCTTTAATCTAATACAAAATATTTGTGTTACTAAATTATAAGATTTAATTTAATTTATTCGAAGTAATGGCGCCTATGTATGTATACCAGTTTGACATGTATACATGTACGTATTAAATTCTGTTCTTTAACTTTTAAATTTATTAAAGGTAAGATTTTGTGGGGAATAATATTTGGGTTCGTATTTTCGCTTTTATTAGAAAATTAATTATGGTTGTGAAAATTGTGTTTATCTCAGCGATGAATGCATTAGTATTATAATTGCTGCTATTGCATAAAGTTGAAAGATATGCTGTGGAATTCATTTTAGTAAATTTTAATGAGTAGAACGTTGAAAGTAATTTTTTTTTTTTGACGAAAAAAATATGATAATATTTAGTATAATAATAGTTAATAATTACAAAATCTTATTTTTCCGATCAAGGTGCGCAAAAGTTAAAATTAAATAGAATCAACTTTAAATATATCTAATAATTTTTCTTAAATAATAAACAATAACATATAAAATACTGCTTTTTAATTTTTAAAGAATAAATAAACAAGTTCTAAAGAAAAGTGATGCCATGATGAAAGCAGTATATTAAGTTCAAGTTTCATCACTTGCTGTTAAGGTATCAAGTATTATGTCAATTAAGTTGGAAATAGATTTGCTGTACGTTGTAGTGATTATGGATCTAGGTGTACTATTGGTATGGTTTGTAACATATGCTTGTCACGGTTGCTGATTTATCCATATCGGTTAGCTCAAAAAAAAAAAAAAAAAAAAAAAAAAAAAAGAACGGAGAGTACTGCACAGCAAGACGTTTCAAATAAATTTTGCTTTGTTGAAAATAGGGTGACTTCGTAACAATTTATATTATGTTTTCGATAGTGCTGCAATGTGAACATTATGACGTCGTTTTAGTACTACAGTTATGCGGTGAAAGAAAAAATACTTTATTTTTAAGAAATTACGGAATATATAAAAGGTAAAAATTTTTTTTATCATTCTATTCTTTGAGTTCATTAATTAATCTTACAGTTTTTGTGATTTTTTTTATACACAATACAAACTCGGCAATTTTGACCTGGCAAGAGGCTGTGCTCCTTCACGCCTCTTGGTTACATTTCTGTCTCTTTCTCTTCTATACTTTGTATAAAATGATCAAACTTCACAACGTAATTTTAAATCGGTCCATATGAATATAATAACATAGTCACAAAAATCCTATCGTAACATTTAACTTTCATTACATAAAATTGTGACATTTTTCGTTACAAAATCGAATAGGGCTCGGCCTAAGAATTACGTTTAATTAATATATGTGACCTGACGCGACAAAAGGTACCACAAGTCGGAATCCCCCACCCTCGCCATTTTTTTTTTGAAACTTAGAAACCGTCCCGATTAAAATGAGACCGATCCGAACCCTCTATCTCTAAAATTCACGATTTTGTAGGCATTTGAATTTTCAGTAGTGAAAAATCAAATTTTGAAAAAATCGAGTTTAAAGAAAAAACAAAGAAAATTCACCACAATTATTATTTTTTTTTTATCAATTGCCAAAA
The DNA here is from genome assembly GCA_039619475.1 of Icerya purchasi. Lineage (NCBI taxonomy): Eukaryota > Metazoa > Arthropoda > Insecta > Hemiptera > Monophlebidae > Icerya > Icerya purchasi. The sequence goes on along the minus strand of CM077115.1, from coordinate 252,164,147 downwards.
GAAGTTGAAAACCATGACTAATACATTGTTTTCGAGTCGCCTACCAATATAATAAATTTATTAAAAGGAATTTTGAATTTTCGATGGTAATGGGTTTAAAAAAAAAAACAAAACTTAAAAAATGCTATTGAAACTGAAATTATTTTTTTAATTTTCAATAAGAACAATAAATTTTGAGATAAAATTTGAGTTTACAGGAAAAACAAAATATGTTTTAAGATGTGCTACTGAAAATGAAACAGTTTTATATTTAATAAAAAATAATAATAAATTTTAAGAAAAAGTTCTTCATAAAACGAAATAAGTAGAAAAAAGAAAAATCACGACAGAAGTTTTTAAAGTTGAGCGAAAAATTATTATAATGTTGATGTGGAAATCGAAAAACTAGAATGTTATCCACACATCAAGAAAAGAATGGAAACACGATGCTGAAGTGAAAAGAAGAAAATGCAAGGTTTGGGAGGCAAAGTAAGGATACGGTAAAATTAAATGATAAAGTCATAAATAAGTTCCAAAAATATTATAGTTTGGCTATAATAAGACAGGGTAGCGCGGTAGCCTAGTGGTTAAAGCGCTTGGCTACCAAACCAGAAATCACGGACTCGAGACTTGTCTTGTTCCGGATCGAAGTCGCTCCCAGGTTTACCCAGCCTGAAATAATTGGGTACCAGAGAAATCTGGGAAGGTAAAGGCGGCTGAGAGAAAGGAACTAGCCTCCCTACTTTCATTAGTGCCATTGGGCTTTGTACATTGTGAACCTTAACTTCCTAATCCCCGACGCCCTGTCAAGGGTATAGGACTTACTATAATAAAACATCAGGATAATGTAGACGAAATGAACTAAGCAGTTTGGACTACATACTTGCATATGGGTTCATCTGACAAAAAGCCGCATTACCAAAACTGCCCGGCCGGCGTGTACAGTTGGTGCAAGTGTCGCCGAATGAAAGTTGAAGGTTTTAGTATGAAGACTTCAAGTATGATTATCTACCACTAGACACAGACGTTTTAAAATCATTAAATCCAATTTAGACGGATTTGAGTAAGCCCGAATTATTAAACAGGTGCAAAGGAAGCAGTGCTGAAAATAATAATGAGAGTTACAATGGTTTGTTATGGCACTTGGCTTCAAAACATCTCCATAGCGGTTTAAAAACTATTCAGCTGGCCAATTATTTTGCTGTTGGGATCTTTAATGACGGCTTTCAATTAATACTAAATATAGTTAAAACTATGGGAGTGATTATTGGACCCTGAGCTAAAGATTATGTTGACCAGCGTGATATGACGCGAATCCAGCTAGCGGAGAAAAGGTACTAAAGCATTTCAAAAGAGGCTCGTACAGCTTGTAGGAAAACTGCAACGGCTGAGCAGCAACTTTTTGAGCAAAAGGGAGGCGAATTGTAGAGGACTGGATTAGTAGAATAACTGTAAGTATGATAAATTTAAGTTTATAACATAAAAATCAATAGTTAAAACTATAAACGTGTTTTTCTTTAAACATCATTTTCTAAAACGGCTGCAGTTCTAAATCATGAACAAGTTCGTGAATCAATTTGAAATTTTTAGAGAATACTCAGCACATTTTTTTACATACTATGAACTAGGATCTTTTCGATCCATTAAAAAATGTAAATTTGCAATGCAAGAAATTGGTGTTTCTTTTTTTGCAAAAAAAAATTTGAAACTTCTTTTCAAAATACTGCTATTTTGTCAATTTTCAATATTTTTTAAAAACTCTAATTCATGGTATGTAGAATATTATCCTGTTTAAAGCCTTTTTTGTTTTTTTGTAATTTCAAACTTTCTGACGTCACTTACGAAACTGCAGCCGCTTTCTTACGATTTTTTATGGACTTCCAAGGGGGATGACTTAAATCTCAGTCGTGATTTCGTATTTTAATGTGAAAACATTCGTACAACTACATTAAATGATTCTAAATAAAACACCAAAACCTTACAACATTTTTCCCCCCAAAGATGCCAGTAAATTCACCCCATTTTGCATAGTACAAACTAATCTAGCCCCTTAAAAAAAAAAAAAAAAAAAAGTTTATCTCTTTGTACTAATGGTGACATAAATATATAGCGTGAAAGTAAATTGAAAAAAAATTTGCATTTATTCATAACCGGTTGTAGTTAGTTGCCTTTTTCTTTCAATTTTTCGGTTATTTTCGATGAAATTTTCTTTTTGATAATTGAAATAATTACATTCTTTTTTTTTTATCGTAATAGAAATAAACTTTTTCCAAAATATGCAAAATTGTGGAAAGTAATCGTAACTAATCGTGCAGAACTTTCTTGAAATAAATTAAATGTTGAATGCCCATTTACCTTATTTGCGTCTTCTTCGCGCTTAGTGTAATCAGCGATATATTGAATTCCTCTATACGCTTTATGTAATTGTGGACAATGTTGCCAGCTAAGTCGCTGATAAACATTCACTTCATCACCTTGGATAGCATCCGAGCAAGAAGGTATTTCATCGGAGTGTAATAACGGAGGCAGTATAGGCGTACCATGGATTTGGCATCCAGCTGTTACAATTTCGTCATCAAAGTCTCTGTATAAAAAGATAAATTTATATTATCGTGGTTTGCGTAGCGTATGTAAATAATATTGCGTATTTAATCAGTATAGGAAATGTTACATTACCCGTGAGGTATTGGAAGATCGCTAGATGTCGATGGGAAGACATTTTGGTTATCAATTAAATCGGTTGATGAGCTTTGAGCATTAAATAAGTGAGTATCCCGAAGTTCCAAACCACGACACGTTCTTACCATAATTCTGTGGCATGTGTTCAGAAGACTAAAGAAACGAGAAAATATTTTAAACATTTTAAAGGTTATTACGAATAAACACTTTTTTTTTTTTTTTTTTAATTGTTAACTATTATATAAGCAGGGTGTTTTCGAAATATCGAAGTGGAGTATTCGAAAAACACAGTGTAACTAGTATGGAAGTAAAATATTCCCGTCAAAAGAGTCTTCCCTTCAGTGGTACATGATCGATACCAACTGATTAAATTCCTAAAAAATTCATTTTAATGTTTAACGATGTTACTGATCGCCACTTAGTATATCTTTTAATTCGTCGAGGGTAATTTGCATAAATCATATTTTCCAAATCACTCTACAGAAAAACAAATCGAGAGCAGTTAGATTCGGGCTGATTTTGTCATACAGCAAGCTTGAGGTAATAAGAATTTGGTGATTTTGAGATAATGCTATTTTGTAATTTGTCACATCAAACGTTTAAATGAGCACAGTGTAACCATCAGGTCTTTCATTGTACGTGATGTCTGAGTACACCGTGTTTTCACTTAAAAAGGTGAACACTGATACCGCGTCTGTTCAATGAGCACTTATTCACTTTTCAGACTATATATGTATCATCAGCGATGTCCATGAATACTGCAGGACGTTGTGATCATGGTTAGACCCGATGCATACATCCGATTTTTCAGTGTATTGTTGCGCTGTGGCCACGTAATTAAGATAAAGGGCCATTGCTTGGTTTGACAAAGAATCCGTAGACAGAATAGTATTGTGCAGTTACAAACGAGATGAGTGTGTATAATAAGGCAAATCTATGCCAATAACGCCGGAATAAGTAACTCTATATTTGCTTCGAAATTTAATTTCTTTATCGAAAAACGTGACAAATGATCGATTGATTTAAAAGATTGCCTTATGAAAGCGAAGTTGCGTTAACGTAATCGAAAATTCCGACACAAAATGGTAGTAGCGCATACTTTATCCCGTAATTGTGGTGGTGTTGTCGAGCTACGTATTAAAAAATCGGATGTGTAACGAGTCTTAATCTATCATCTCATGAATAACTCTTTTCTTTCCATTTGCCAACCTGCTGCAAGCTTTTTTTGTCTCCCTTACAATATCTGTTTTTCTGACGTGAAGATGTTCTGTCTATTGAAACAGCGTATGATTAATGTGTCGACGCAATACTATATTTTTCATCAATCTCAAGATTTTGTGATTTGCAATCTCTTCCGTCTAAGATATTTTTAAAGGTCTTTGCTAATACAAAATCTGAAAGGTCTATTTTTTAATTTTTTATTTTTTTTTATTTTGTAGAATCCAAGTTTTGCAACCACACGTAAAAACTGAAAATACCGAGAAACGCGTAATGTGTGCCTTAATGTGTTCTGATGCATGAGAGTGTTTCTGTATTTTATACAGATCGAGAACTGCTAAGCGATATATATATAGGGTCACCCAAAAAGTTTCAACGATTTCAAAAATTTATAGAAATATTCGGTTAGTAGGTAGAGCTACCACAACACGTTCTATGTGCGGTAGAAAATGTCAATTTTATTCCTAGTATGCGTCAGTAACCATGTCGCATTGGTCGAAGTAGCAACGCGTGTTTGCAGTCGAATGTTATTTTCGAACGGGTGAAGAATCGGTGATACGTGTGCAGCAGGAATTTCGAAAAAACATTTTAATATTGCTCCGCGAAAACAGATATCAAATCATAGCACAGTTTTAAACTGGATTAAAGGCTTCATCAGGTGATAATCCGTACATTATTCTTAAAAAAATTAATGCACGATCCGCGTGTGACAGTGTGAGCTGATGTTGCAGCGTGGAGGATAGTCAGACCTTTCTTCTTCAACGGTTATATCAACATGGAGCAGTATGTGAATATGATTGAAATCTTCTTAGTGCTCTCTCTACGTACCAAACGTAAACTACGCCTAACATAGTTCCGGAAAGATGGCGCTACTTATCACACGGCAACGCGAACAATGGATTGTTACGCTGAACATTCGGTACACGCATCATCTCTAAATGCTCCGCTCTCGTATGGCCACCTCGCTCCCCTGACCTATCGGTACCTGACTTCTTCCTATGAGGATATTTAAAGGCCAGAGTCTACACTACCAAATCACGCAATTTGGACGAATTAAAGGACTCTGCATTCGTGCCGAAGTGTCACAAATTGCAAAATCGATGTTGGAGGATGTGTATAATAATTGGGTGTTTAGATTAAGATCGTGTTTAGCCGCAAACGGAAAGCACTTGACTGATGTAAGTTTTTTTGATGAAAATTTGAAGAATTAAACTTTATTTTCATGTGCAGTTTTGTTTTTTTTTTTTTTTTTTTTTCGATTTTTTAAACCAGATTTATACAAATTTGAAATCATTGAAACTTTTTGGGTGACTCTGTATATGTATTTGTTTAATTTAATTTTCATATTATGGTTTGAGTAAAACTTTGTGTTTTATTTTAAGTCTATTTTGTTATTTGTTTGCGGGATATATTGTGTTTAGAACGTTTTTGGCAACAATGTCTACGTTATTATGTCGATCGGTAAACAATCTAGAATTTTTATCTTATAATAAAAAGTTGCATTATGTATGAATGATTGGGAACATTTATAAGTTCAATGAGTTTAAAATCTGAATTTAAAAGCTTACTTTCTTTTTTCCATGTGATACTGAGGTCTCCTCATAACCAGCAGCCTCGGTAGAATATGTATAAATACGCGTTTCACCCAAGGTGCCATAACATGAGTAGTTGGTGAACGAAAGTGAATATTTAACACGATGACCGTTACGCAGATACTAAAATGATCGTATAAAATATTACATACTTGTGTATTATGAAATATTGTATGTAATATGCGTGTCACAGTATATTTGTATTGTACATATGTAAACATCAAGTTAATCTTGTAATCGTATCTTGAAGGTATATTGCTATTGGAAAAAAAAAGAGAAAAGTATTGCAACAAGTTCGAGAACTTAATGAGAGATAATTTAATTTAACGTGAACATGTTTTTGCTTTGTATATAAAAAAGATGTGACGATGACGTCATCGGTATTTCTTTAAATTATTTGAAAATTTTTTTGGAACTAAAAAATTTTTACTTTATTTTGCATTTTTTAAAATTAACGTAAAGCGTTGAAGTTTTCTTCGTTTTTTCCCATCTGTATATTTTAAAAGAATTGCGGAACGTGTAATTTTCTGAAAAAATTATCATTCTCAAAGAATATTTCCGTTTCTGCGAATAGCTTATAAAATGTTTACCTAAAAGGTGGAAACTTTTGTAAATTTATGTACGGAAGTGTTCAAATTAACGGGAAGAACAGTATCTTTTATTTCAAAGATTTGAAAAAGATGTATTTGTAGCCAAATAAATAATGAACAAAATTATTTTTAGTGAAGGTTTTAATTCAAAAATGTATAAAAATTGAAATAGTTAAAAGCTGATTACTCTCGACGATCTCAGTATATTTGATAATTGGTGGTATATTAGCTTTTTGTTTATATTTGTTAATTACTATTTCTGAACATATTATTTGTGTTTCATATACCTTTTTTTTTTTTTTTTTTAAATTTTGATTTGTCATGATCTTTGTTATGCTCTATATCACAGGTTGATCAATTTCCACGCGTCCAGGGTAGGGGGAAAAAAATCCATAAATTCAGAGAAAATCAGAAAATTTATTAGATGTAAAAATTGCAAGATTGCATATGTCTACAAGCAAAACGACTTGTATTATAACTCCGGTTGATGTTGAATTTTATTAAAAGAGAACGCATGAAAAATTACACTTCATCAAATTGCATCCACTTTCTTTTATTCAGTTTTGTCCAATGTTTTTTTCTCGCTTTTACTATACGAAATTTTGTGTGGAACATGTTACAAAGGATCACGGAACATTTCACGTTTCGTTTTTAATATCTTCTTTTTTAATATTAATAATTGGAAGAAAGAAGTTAACATTATTTCTTGAAATAAATGGTTAAATTAATTAATGATAAATAAATAAATAAAGAAGTTGGCTCATATTTGTGATAGTATCGAAGATAGTGTTGTTTTATAATTTTGTAACGATTGCCGCAATTATCTCATTGAATGCTGTAAATCACTAGCAGAATTATATTTTACAATTTATTCTTCGACAAAAGGTTGACTTTTGTTTGGAGTTAAATCCTGCCTTGCGACTTAAGCGGATGAGTTTAAACTTTAGGTATTTTTATACTAAACAGCCGTCATTTCTGAAATATAAAAGTGTTATTATTTGATTAAAAAGTGAACATTAAATAATTTATGGCTCTGAGTAATTCCAGATATAATTAAGTATACAATTGTTAACGAATTTGCTTTTAGGAGGCGGATTTTTAGTAAACAAATAAGTTTTAATTGATATATATGTTATATATATTTTTTAATATTCATTGATTAGGGCTGTTGCATATCACGATGAAAAAATTCATATTAAAATAATTATTTATAGAGCGCAAAATGTTTATGAAATTTGTACCGAGAGGTTTTGCATGATCGAAAACAGAAACACGAAATTATATACGGTATTGTTCAGAATTTGCTATTTAAATGTGGATCATTTAGCACCATCAAAATAAAAAAAGAGAAACCTATGTTTTCAGAAGAATTTTAAACATTATAGGTTAATAAGATTCGTAGCTACCTGCAGATGAATAGTTACTTTGGAAGTCTAAAACATATAACATGCAAAGTTTCTTTTTTTCGTTTATTTGCTATATCGAACTGCCCAAAGGCATACTACACATAATAATTTTAATAATAAGGAAATAACTAACGAAGATAAAGATTCGGCCACTACCTTGTCTTAGAGCTATAGCTAAAATAACGCTTAAATTTAGATAAACCTAAATATAAATAAGAATATATAAGATAAAAGTAACAAGGTGTATAGTAGCTCATGCGGTTTGGTCCGTCCTTTTGTATTGAGGAGTTCAGCTGCGATTGAATTTAGATGATTGCAAAGTTTAGTTTCGTGCTTCCTGGCGTGAAGACTCGCAATTTCATTGACATCCAGAATTTTTAAATCACAATATAGTTTAGCTACAATTGGCAGGAGAGAGATTGGTCTGTAGGACTGACTCTTGAGGTTTCCCAGGTTTAGGGATAACGATGACTTTAGCTAGTTTCCACTGATCAGGAAAATGAAGTATTCTTAGAATGCCATTGTAAATATAAGTGAGAAATGTGACAGCTTTTTTGGGAAGCTGTTGAAGAATTTTAGCTGAAATGTTATCTATCCTCGGAGATTTCTTGATTTTTAAATTACCGATGGCTTTAGCCACTTCCTTAGGAGTAATGTGCGGAACATTTTCCGATTCAGTTGACTTGATATTAATTTCAACATTGGAATTTATATTGTTAGGCTTAAACACATCTTCAAAGTATTAAGAGAAGGCTCCGGCTTTCTCGTCATTCCCACTAATTCAATGTTACCGTTGCGAATGGACATGTTGGTATCATACGGATGTTTGATTCTACGCGTAGCTTTCCACAATGAGTAATCTTTCTCTCGTTCCGGCGAAAGATGAAGTAAGTACTCATCAAGCGTCTTGTGATTAATTTTACGAATCAGCTTCGAAGTTTCTTTACTCAATTTGTTGAAAATGGTTTTTTCTTCGGGATTGCGAGTAGGTTGCCACCGCTTGCGTGCGCTGCTGCGTCTTCTCAGAACTAAGTCCCGTACCAACTGAGGGTACAACGATTCTCCGTTGGAAGCAACCTTATGTACAGGAGTAACTGCTATAGCCGAATCGGTGACAATTGCAGTAAAATTATTATGCACCGCTAGATCCAATTCGTCCGGTGATTTGATTCTTACTTTAAGGTTTATGGAGTTTTCAATGGTGACTCGCATTTTATTCCAGTCGGTATGTTCACTAGTTAGTCCTCTGCGCACTCCTTTGGTTAAATAAAACAGTATTACTTAAGGATTACGAAAGAATGATCGGAAGAGAGGTCCGCAATATCTCTAAGATCCATGTAGTTAGTAGATACGTTTCGTGCAATAAAAAAGTCTAATAGATCCGGAATTCTGTTAGGGTCTGAAGGCTAGTAGGTAGGTTGCTGCGGAGATAAAAACAATCCGTTGATTTTGAGCAGTTCTCTTCCCCTTTGATTTGTAGCTCTGAATCCCCAATGCACATTTTTTGCGTTGAAGTCGCCTCCGACAATCCATTTTGTATCCAGTTCAGCAAATAATCCGCTAAAATCAGCGGCATCAATTGCTTGATTAGGTAGACAGTTGATCGAGGCAACTACCGTTTTCGTACGGTGTAGTTGATGCAAGTAGCTTGAAAGAGGCTAGAGCATATATTTATTTTTTCAGCAAACGTAATGGAATTTTTAACGAAAATAGCACTGCCGCCTCGAGCTTTGCCACTCGGATGATTGCAGTGGTGAGTCGAGTAACCGCTGATTTTCTTCAATTGAATTTTATTGGTAAGGTGCGTTTCAGAAACTAACGCAACGTCAATATTCTCACGAGGCAAACAATTTTCAAACTCGTTTATCTTCAGAAGAAGACCGCATTCCAGATCATAATATGAATAGAATCTGTCATTTTTGTTTTTGCTGCTTGCGCTTAAGTGAAGGGGCTCTAGCTGAGTTTTCTAAAGAGTTAACTCTAACAGTTAAATTTTCTTAGGGTTTGTTGGAATCTAGAGCATGCAAAGTAAAAAGGATAATTAATCGCTATATCCAATAAAACTTAATAGGCTTAATTCTCGGATTAAATCGTTTATAATTAATTCTTACGTGTTACAAGTACAAGAATGAATAAACTGTTTGAAAAAGATTCAAAAATCGAATAATTACGACAGCAAATATAAATAAATGTAGTGTACTATAATGTAGTATTTTATATTAATTCACTGTAGTTATTTTTTGCATTCTAAAATGTCGATTTTTTTGTTTTTAAAAAAATTGTTTACTCTAGGATAATCGAAAAAAAAAAAAAAAAAACTATTTTTAGTAGAACAGAAATTAATCATGTTCTCTTTTTATTATTACGAGTTATTTAACGTACTTATAAATGTACCAATTCATCGGTACGCGCAGAGATGAACCGGTTTGGGTTGCTCTATTACAGTAATTAAGTGAAGAGTATTATTATTCTGTTAATCATTTACTTATAAATTAAATGTTATGCATCAAATTATTACCTTAAAGTATCCAGTATCATGGTAAATAATACGAACTTTCCTAAGAGCGGCACCACTAGTGAAGTCGGTGGGATAATTTCGGCCAGTAGTAAGAAGAATACAGTTAATGACAGCAGAATTGAAATACTTAGACTGACCTGTTAAAAATAAATTATTAAAAAAAATTTATTTCGATTAAAAGTTTAATGAAAACATTTAGATACGCTTTTTTTTCTTTTCTTTTTTTTTTTTTCTCTTATAAAATTCAATGAAGTTTCTGCATTATAGAAATTTAAGGGTTACACACATCCTTTACGAATTCCGTTTTTGATTATAACGAAGAGAAATGCAATTTTTCCATTTAACAAAGCGATTAAATTCTATTTTGCCCCCTATTTTACAGTTTAATATTATCACGTTGCGGTAAATAATATTTTTGAGCTTTGTTGGTGCAATTAATAATTAAGAATTTTTTTGTTGCGAATGGCATATGTATTTTTATAGTATAACAGATTTGGAACACATTTATTTACACTCTGAAACAACGGCTCCTAACCTGGAAGTGCGGGAAGAATTATTTTAACCGGATGCAGTTTCTAGTTTCATATCATCTTTCGTGAAGTAAATCTTACAAAAATTTGATGAATCGCCAGAATACACCTTACATATGATGTCAATAGCAGCGTTTCCATGGTGACCACTGAACCGGGAATAAGCCGGGAATGTTTGTTGTAAAACCGGGATAAAAGTAAAAGCAACCAAAAACAACGATATTTTTAATGAGAAAAAAAACCATTTGAAACGTTAAAAGTGAGCGCACTTTTTAATGCACTTTGCTCAGAATAAATTACGAACGTTCTGTTTCATTTTTATTATATATAAAATATATGCTACATTAGTCAAATATTATCAATAGTAACAAAAAAATTCCGTTCTTCTTTTTGTACAATTCTAGTAATCAGGAAATCGGCAGGATTTGGACCGAGAAAAAAGGGGGGGAATTTAAAAATTATATTTATCTGGCCACCGCGGTTTCTTAACCTTTTATTTTTCACGCAATTTAGCATATTCCTTGTGCGGGTCTTGCTGATAGTTAATTGTTTATAATATAAATTAGAAAAAAGAAATTAAATTTCAAAATATTGCCGTATGTGCTTGAAGGAACTTGATAATGCAAAAAATATACTAATATAAAGTTCGTAGAGAAACACTTTTCAATTTCTACTCCGAGTTCAATTCTTTTTATTAGAATTCTTTTTCTCGAAAATAATTTCTGAATATAACAATAAATGTTCATGGGCTAAACCCATTTCGTCGCATGTTAAAAGATTGGCGTAGTTCCGGATGTGCGGGTCACTATGATTTAAAATGTTATATAGAAGTTTACGCGTGTCTTTGACACCAATTGATTTTTTAGTCGGTAGCTTGTTAAATTTAAGTAAGACATTTTTTTACTGAAATCTGTGGATATATAAAGCTGGCGAAAGTCTCGAACGTTTTCAGCGTGTAAATATTACATACAGTCGTGCGCCGTGTTTTTGACATTTAAGAATTCCTTTTTTCGATATCTTTATAACCGATTAAAAATTTAACGCTACTCGTAGGTTGCGAAACGTTGATACGTAGTTCATTTGCCGAAAAAGCAACGGTTAAGAATCACATCGATACTTCGGCACTCTGTTGATAGTATTGTGTTAACTTTTGTTTCCGAAGTTATAAACTTTTGACTAATCGAATTTAAATTATACGCCCTTTGGGGTCATCATGTTGATTTTGGAAAATCAATTTGACGAAATATGTAGTGTGAAAATGTAAACATAAATTTTCGAAAATTCGATTTTAATTGTAGTTTTGGTTTAAATTTGGTATTTACCGTTTATCTCGAACACCCGCAATATAGAGGTGCTTTTATAAATCGTGTGCGCTACGTACAATTCTAAGTGTATATATTATTGATCTGAATGAACGTTTTCGTGGTTGTTGAAGTTCTATCCACACGTCTATTTTCGATAGAAACCGCGTTGGAACAATCCATACTCTCTGTATATTTCAATTATTTAATGGGAGAACGATATTTTTTTGTAATTCGAGGTTTTTGTCGGTTTCTCGGTGTGATCATATATTGCAATTAACGGGAAGTTTGTTATACGAGTAAATCAGTCAATGAATGAAAATATTTTCGGCTTATTTTTCGCTTTGAAATTTCTGACGCGTTATTTTTGATTTTTTTAGTAATATTAAGCAGAATTCTGTGCGCAATAAACAGGTCTGAGATTGCATTAAAAAAGTATTTTTCGTTGAATCGGTTCTCTGAGAGATAAATGAACTCTCTCTCTGTCTCTGAGAAAAGCGGGTGTGCTAGAAAGAAATGAAGGACTTAAAAAGAAGAGAAGGAGAATAAGGCTCGTTTAAATAGAATACGTTTGGCAAAAGTTCTCTCGTGTAGAAAAAACCCGTATGTTGATTATGAATTTATAAAATTGTAAGATAATGACATTTCGGGTATAATTGTTAACATTTAATAAAGTTATTTACTTCGAACGGGCCAGCAAAGTTTAAGTTTTGTTCGCGTCAGCGTCGTACAGCTTGTTCTCGTGAAGTACTTTCATGCTCTCCCCGAGTCATGCTTAAATAATCACTTCACCAAGTATGTTTAGCTACGGTCTCACGATAACTGTCGAATTTCGTAATGAACATCTATTAGTTAGATTATGTAATTTTAGAAACACACGAGCGTGTCCTACAGAAGAAATAGTTCAATTAGCGATGTTAAGCGATTTACTCTTCTCCTGTTCCGCGAATCCTTGTACAGATTGTTATTTTTTGCACATGTTTATTTCGATAGATTTCAAGTTAAAATGTAGTTATATTTGTTAATTACAACAAAAAAGGTAAAGGTCAGTGGAAAAAAAAAGAAAATTATCCTACGTGTTTATTTATTATGAAGTCGGGAAATCGATTGTAAAATACCATATTCGATTTTTTTCCCCTTTTTTGCGGACTAATATAAGTGAAAATTAAAAATTTGACTTACGGTGCGATTAGAACCAAAACTTATACACACTTCTCTCTACAACTACTAGACATATTTGCTCGCTAAAACTCGTTTAATTTATTATTTGCAGTATTTTATATACAAAATCGGTGAAATCACTTAATACAATGTAAGTTGAACTATTCCCGCTGTCGATTATCTTTCAGTTATGCAGTAGTGTATTGCTTAAATTACTTCAGGCTGTATACGGAGTGTATGGACTGTATATTTGATCGATGCTTCGCAACAATATTCCTGTTAGTGTATAGAAATGTGTTCTCAGAAGTCCTCGAATATATATTTAATTAAAATGTTAAGAAAGGTTGAGTGTACCTTTTCACCGCTGTCGGACGGCAGGTAAAATACCAAAATTGTTAAGAAAGAAATTCCCATACACGGTATGATTAAATTGACAGTGTAAAATAACGTTTTTCGCCGCATCGTTATATTAAAGGTAATGTCCAAGTACGGCTCTTCACAGCACGTGTAGAATTTTTCATTTCTGCAACAAACGAAAAGACAGTCAAATTAATTATTGATTAATTAGTTTATTTAAATTTTTTGTGTCACATATTAACTTTGTTGTTCAGTACTTTCAATATATGTATATAGGCGTATGTGGTGAAAACTTGTCATAAAAATTTCCGTGCTTTGTTCTAGCTGCGATATATATATATATATATATATATTCGGTATTAAGGATTTTGTATTATTTTTTTTATTTTTTTTTTTCAAATTTTATCTCGCATTGCAATTAAAAAATGAAAAAAACACTGTTTTTCTTATTTAAAGAAAATTCGGATCATGATTTTAATTTGGAGAACAAAAGTATAGATAACGATAAAAAAGTAATTTCTGATTTCAAACTAGATAGTTCGGAATAAATCTGCTAGTATATAATAATTATTCGTTCGCGTTTATTTTTGATGTGAAACGTCTTAAAAATCGCTCGAGGAACGAAATTGTGAAACGAAACGACTATTATTTTTCACCGCATATATTTATATATATCTATATATTTACATATATCTATATATTTACATATATCTATATATAATGGGTTTTTAAGTGTGTTGAGACAACAACGCCGAGCTAATGGCCACTCTATGTTCCATCATTTATATTTCCTCCTATCAATCTCCTTCTAAATGTTTAATTATCTCTGACTCCATGTGTGCTCTTAAAGCTATTTCCTCACATTTCCCCTCTCACTCCTCTGACTTTTCTAACCTCCGTATTGCTATTGATATGCTTTGGGTTCCCAGTCATATGGGGATAGAGGATAACGAAATGGCAGATTCCTTAGCTCAGATTGCTGTATCCTCCCGCTTTTATTTCGTTAAAATTCCCGCTTCTAATTTACACTCCCATTGTGTATAAAAAGTTTCATGTTAGATTTTGGTCAGATTTTTATGTTTCTTCCTTTTCCAATCAACCTTCCTTTTATTTCTCCATCCAACCCAATATTCCTACCCTGCCTTGGTTTTACGATTTTCCTTCGCTTCGCCGCTCCGTTATTGTCCCTATTATCCGTTTACGTCTGAATCATACTCTTCTTCCTTCTTCACGCTATCGTTTTCATCTCGCACTCTTTCTCCTAATTATCCTCTTCATTCTGTCGACGAAGTCGTCTGTGATCCCCTGATCATATCTTCTTTGAATGTCCATCCCTCGTGAACGAACGCACTTCTTTGTACTCCAATCTGTTCTTAAACTCCCCAATCCTTATTGTGCTTCGTATATCTTATCGTTTCCGTCGATCTCCGTTGTTCCTATCCTCAGTTCCTTTGTCTTATTAATAACTGACCAAATCTGCATTTAACTGATCCTTCTCCCTCGTGTTGTTTCTGGGCGAAGATCCTTTGTTGACATGCCCAATGGGGGGGGGGGTTAAAAAAAATCTTTTTTCTTTTTTTTTTTTGTTCGTATAATTTTTATTTCATTTTAAACTTTTTGATTTTATATTTGTACTATATGTGCAAAAAACACTTTTTCCGGAAAGTTTTAAAGTTCATTTTAATACTCTAACCGGGAGGCGATAAATTTTATAATCAATAAAACAAAGGTTAAATATTTGGGTATGATTATAAACAAAAAATAAAAAGCAGGTTCGAATTTAACACAGACGTTGAAAGTCAAATAAAATAATATTGTTACGGCCATTTTATAGTAACTATTTCGGTTAGAACTTGAAAGCTGAGGAATATTGTGTGTTAATAAATCTTTGATGAAATCAATAAACCGCTTATTTAAAAATTAAATTTCCGAACAATATCATCGATTATTTTTCAAATCGGAGAAAATATTTTAGGCAAACTGACGAAGTGTTTCGCAGAGCATCTGTAACCATAGTGTCTCTATTTTTCAGGTTCCTCTTAAGCCATTTATAACAATTCCCGTTTCTTTCAAAATAGTTTTGAGGTTGCTTGCATAAAAATTCCCTTCCTCCTATTTCCTGGCTTTCATACTAATAAATGGAAAGACGACTAAATACTATTTTGAATTTTGAGCATTAGGTTTTTATATAAATTCTGCTCCGGTAAATAAATCTTGGATAAAATCGAATAAAACTCCCAGGGGAGAACGCACGCACGACATTACTGTCTTTCGTAAAAATTATTAGAACCGACTAAACGAATAAAATTTACGAAGTAAAACGGAAGAGAGAAAAAAAAACATATATATATATATATACTATAATAAAATTTCTTCGTTAATTTTTTTTTATTTATTTTTATTTTTTTAAATATATTTTTGTAATTGGGCAATCACCCGACATCACAAATGATTAGAATAATGGTATGTAAGAAGTGACAGAGATTACATTACGAAGCGATTACAAGTAGAAAAAATGATAGCAACTAACAAAAGAACAACAGTTAGAGATAGAAAAGCAAAAATGAAGTTGACACATTATAAGGACTAATAAAGGCTAAGGTATAAAGGATGGCACATTCTGAGAAAAAAATGGATATTCGAATGGAACATAGTTTGAATCACTTAGAAGATTAAAGAACCGTAATGGTAAAAAGAAGCGGAAAGTAAGCTATAATTATGGTGAACTATGGAAAAGGTAATAAAACGTCTGACGCTAGAAAAATTACAAAATTTCATTGATCATTCCCACCCTTTCGGACATGCGCAGAGTATGGGTAGTGACAAAAAACTCCCTTTTTCGACGTGAATTTATGTATTTTAAGTTAACGTGAAGAAATTTCATCTGCACCACATGTATTGCATGAAGTTTAAAAACGCGGCATGAAACGAAGCCGTGGCTGTGAATGCGACTTTCGATTAGATACATAAAAACGTGTGCAACACGGAAATGAACGACAACTAACAATTAAAAGTTACATGCCCAAATGACTGTCAGATGTTCTAGCAAAATTAGAGCTACACCACAGAAGCTTTGCCTGTTAATTCTCCCTCAGCTATTTGTTACTCGAGAATGTAAACGAACATGATGCTCACTTGTCACGAATACACTTTGTGCCACGGCCGCAAAGACGCTTACACAGAGCCCTAACCCCGACGCCGTGCATAGAGGGAGAAGAAATTTTTAATTTTTACACCGACTGAGTTTTGCATACGATTAAAATACAGAAAAATAGACGTCCGCACCATGGATGTCAAAATATGACCCCTCCCGTGAATTTTTAAAATGATGTCGCAGCTAACTTCCATTTTTTCGTTATTACCGATTAAAAAACGAAAGAATAAGAAAGAAGAATCTGCTTTAGTGATTTTTAAAAGCGGTTAGAAAATTCTTTTTTTTATAAGCTTGTCTAAACTTCTGCTCTCTTAAAGGAACTGTTAGGCATTACAATTTTTTACTCAGTCTCCAACAGGTTCACTTATTGCCGATTATTATTTTAATGCATCTAAATTATCTGAGAAATCTACATGAAACGATTGTAATTTGGTAGTAGGTGCGTAAAAAATTGAAAATATTTTAATCCGCTAGAGAAGACGAAGTTAACAGCTTAATGTTTTAATAACGAAATATAAATTTTTTATTTTTTCCGGAAATAATTTGATTAAAAACGCAGAAGAGAGACGAAATTATACTCGGTAGCCAGTATATAACGCTTGTCGTGAATTAAATAATAATTTACGCTTTTTCGGGACAGTACGAGTATTGAAAGGAATTTACATAGTGCCTTTGAAAGAAGCTGCAACTAGGCGAAAATTTAATTAATTACGCGCAAAGGTGTAAATTTTGTTCGCGAGGATTCCGTTTACTTTCGCCGACTTTCGATGAAATTATTTCATCGTTACGACATCAGTTTGAATGTTTCTGAAGTCGTCACGACGGTTTTGGCGGACTTTTTTTTCTCTTTTGTGTTAGTCCATGAAAAATTACTTCTGAGCAATCCGTACAAATATGTACAAAACTGGCTATGTATTTCTTTAATTTAAAATTAAAACATTCAGTTGTATTTTTGACTGAAAAATATCGGCGAAATTAAATACACAGCAGTGTTAACATTTTATTCGATAATTATTGGATATTTTTTAGGGATGAAGCAGAGTGATAAATTAGTATCAATTGAAGGAATACTGTCGTTTTGAACAGCGGCGGATTTGCGCTATATGAAAAAAATGGAAAAAGTGACAGGTGATAAATTGCCTTATCCGCTGGCATTTTTTCAAAGATAAAAATTATGAATAAAAGCCGTGTTTAGTTCACTGGTAAAAAACAAAAACTGAAATTGCGCATCTTATTTTTTTCTTCGGTTTTTTTGTTTTTTTCATAAGAAGAAGTGAAAAAATAAGAAAATAAAAATTGCACGGAAAATAATTAATTTTTAGATGAAAAGTCGTGCCCGGTGAAAGATTTAGAAGACGATACAGTTATTTGTTAGCGTTCGTTTATGATTGAATAAGCAAAGGAGTCGATGCTTTTATGTGCAGAAATCGCGCGTCTACAAAATTATATACTGTTATTGTTCAAATTTAATTTTTTTCCGTTCTTTTGCTTTTTTCATCGTCCGTTTAGAGAAGAAACGATTTTGGAAAGGGTCAGGAATAAAAAAATCTTAAAGATGTGTTCGACATTTTCTCCTCAGTGTTACGTAGAAGAAAAAAAACTAGAATTTTTCCGGAGATTTAAAAGTTGTTTTTTTTTCTTCTTTCCGACCCAGTCATCCGCAATGTTCTGACGGAATTACGGTAAAAAGAGATGGATCACAAATCGATTTTTCCGGAGCTATTCTCTTTCGGACTTTTAAGTTCTGACGATTTTTTTCTTTCGTTTCGAATGCTTGAATTATGTATCATCAGCGTTTTCATTTCTACGCAGCAATTTTGGACCAGTTCCGGCATGTTTCGAATTTTCGGTCCATCGTTCAGTCAAAATTATTAAAATAATCGGAACAACTCTCGATTCACGTTTAAATTTATTTCATCGTTCCTTTTTTTTTTTTATTGGCCTGAACAAATACAGTTCATTTGGCCAGCAAGCTACACTATGAATAGATATGAAAAATTAATGGCAATAGAAAAATAAGGAATGAAAAGCAGACAAGGACATTTCATTCTACAGTATGAACGCAACTACAGAGTAGTGCTCACAATGGTCAATGAAATTAACCGAGAAAAAAAACAAAATAAGAAATCAAAATAGGTTATCATTCTACAATATGGCCGCAACTGCAGAGTAGTGCCCACAATGCCTGATGAAACTTAACAAATAGAAATAAGATTTTTCTTTCAGGGGAGAAAAAAAAACAAAATGAAAAATACAAATTAAAAAATTGAAAAATTCCCATCTTACAATATGACCACAGTTGCCTAGCAATATGTTCACAATGCCTGATGGGAAAAGGAAGTTGTAAGAAAAATAAATAATTGAATAAAGAATGTAATAAATAGATTGATAAAGAATAAAGAGAAATAAAACTAACTGCCTTCATCAATAAAGTAATAATCTTCAATAAATGAGAAAAGGAACGAAAAAAATAAATTAAATAAATAAAAATAAAATAAAGAATCTGTTTTCTTTTCAATGAAATCTTTCCTTAATTTTTTTTTCTCAATCCCGTTTCCGTTTTTTTTTTGTTTTTTTTTTTTTTTAATTATCATTTTTTATTTACTATTATTATAATTAAATCAAAATGTTATTATTAATTATAAAACGAACCATAATAAAAATTGCTGTATGTCCGGAACAGAGTAAATAATGAATACTATAATGAAATTAATTCTTTATAAAACCTTTTCCTATTGTGCTCGTATTTGTCGCAGCTGAACAGCAAATAATTAATGTCATTAATGAAGGTAGACCTAGAGTATGATTACTGTTGCACCCAGAGGAGTCTGCAAAATTTAGAGGCACTCGGGAATGCCCCATACACAATCTACAAACTAGCGTGACATACTTACGAATAAGACGACCGGGAATAGACTGCGGAATATCAAAATACCAAGGAAGCGAAAGTATAAAATCGTTCCTTATGATCACGTGTTTATGTAACATCATTTTTGTTGTGGTTTTTAAGTTTTTGTATAAAACAAATTTAGTATAATATATTATACGCGCGCGTGCACACACACGTGCCCCTTGACCCCTTTTGCTTACATTTATGTCTCTTTCTTTTCTATACTTTGTATAAAATGATCAAAATTTACAACGTAATTCTAAATCAGTTCCTATGAATATAATAACATAATCACAAAAATCCTATCCTAACATTTAACTTTCATTACATGAAATTAGGATATTTTTCGTTACATAAAATTGTGATACTCCTGTGAAAATTATTTAAGTCGTTCCGAAATTCTTGTAGCCGAACCTCCCCAAGCTGCCACACAACAAACATACCGACACCAACATTTTGGTTTCCACCGGTTTAACACGTATTTGTCAATCTCTTCCATAAAAATGTTCGCAAACACCGGAGCTATCCTAGAGGATCCATGCCATCCTCTTGCTTGTACAATTTACCATCAAATGAAAATATATTCGCTTTCGTAACTACGTCAATGAAACTGGCTAATTTGTTTTTAACATCATATTTTTTAATCATTTTTATCGTATCTTCTCACTCGCGGAACATTTGTAAACAATGACACAACGTTAAAACTGACCCCATTAGATAATTTTCTATTTTAGTAGCGTGCATGGATGTCCCCGTGCTAGGCATTTTTTCCTATATCTCAAACGTCTCAACTTTCGCATTTATTATGTATCGTTTTACTTTTTAATTTTTTTATCTTTTTATCTTTTTAAAAAAATCCGCTCGAAAATGAAATATATCGCCTACGACGACTTAACAAAAATGCCGAAACTAAAATTTCAAATAATAAAAACGCCCAAAAATATAACATACCCCATACAAACTTTGCCGCCCCATTATTCCCCTCTAGGGGTTGAAATTAAGAAAATGGCTATTTAGGTGTCTAAAATAACCTACATACATGTCAATTTTCATGCTTCTAAGTTCAGTAATGTTATACTTTCATACAAACTTTCACCCTCCCCCTCTTCTGCCCCTTTTACCTCCTTATGGAGTGATTTTCAGAATAAAAACTATCCTGTGTCCTTTCCCGGACCTCAAACTACCTCCATACGAAATTTCATCTAAATCGGTTCAGCGGTTTAAGCGTGAAAAGGTAACAGACAGACAGAGTTACTTTCGCATTTATAATATTATAGTAAGGATAGGGGATGGCCTAAGAATTACGTTATAATTAATATGTATATATAAAGTCGGTAAAAATTAAAATATAACAAACGTTATTTGATGTTATTCATTATGTATTATTTCTTCCTGTAATCGTTTGTTTCAATGATATTATAAGTTATGTATTTTTAAACCTTAATTTACGTTACAAAGTTATAGTTTTAAATATTACACGGACACAAAGTACCTTTTAATTCGTTAAAACATATAACATTTATTTATATTAAATTATTACTTAAAATAAAAGTTACAGACATTATTATTCACAAAAAATATATATAAAAATTCGATTAACAAACATTTTCAAAAATAATAAAATAGGATTTAAAACAAACAATAAACTATTAAATAAGTTGATAACTCTAAACTCAGAAAATAATAATAATGATACCATATACAAAAAACCAGGTATATATTTATTAAGATGAAATAATTGTAATAAAGTTTACATAGGACAAACAAAAAGGAATTTCAAAACTAGATATAAAGAACATGTATACGCAATTAAATATAAGTATCTTGATAAATCAACATTTGCTGATCATATAATACAACAAAACCATACAATAACTTACAATATACAAACAGACATGCTAATTTTAAAAATAGTTACAGATAATAAACTCTTAAATATAGCTGAAGAATATTACATTAATAAATACAAAGATAAAATATTAAATATACAGCAAACAATACAGCAAAACACATTATATAATATAAAACTTTATGAAAACCAAAAATAAAATATTAATAGTTTTATACGAATTCATACACATCATTTAATTATATTGTTCCATATTATTCAATTGTAACTATATATTTACTTTATTATATTCAATTCATTATTATTTATTAAATTTAAAAATTTTATATTACATAGACCAACAATTATAATATATCGATCTATATCTTTAATAATGACCAAACATGTAAATAAATAATACAACAAAATTCAGTCCATGAATATGTCAAGTAGACGAAACCGGTAAAAAAAAAAAAGGACGAATTTTTATATATATTTTTTGTGAATAATAATGTCTGTAACTTTTATTTTAAGTAATAATTTAATATAAATAAATGTTGTATGTTTTAACGAATTAAAAGGTACTTTGTGTCCGTGTAATATTTAAAACTATAACTTTGTAACGTAAATTAAGGTTTAAAGATACATAACTTATAATATCATTATAACAAACGTTACATGAAATTAGGACATTTTTTTGGGAAGTGTTTTCTAATGTAGGTTGGCAATTACGCTATAATTGATGGTTTTTTGTTTTTTTTTTTTTTGATAGAAACAAAAAATTTCGTTTTCTGCAAAAGCCAAAGATTTTATTTATTTACAGCTTTTTTTTTTTATTAGACACAAGATTTTTTTCTGCATGTAATTTCATTTTGAAATAAATGATTCAGACGCAACATTTTGGTACGTAAAAAATAGCTTCAACAAATAAACGCTATAGTTTCGGTATTTCTAGTAGGTAGAGTGTTTAAGCGAATTAGCAAAAATGTGAACGAGATGAAAAGAGCGGAGGGGTATTGTTGAACTCTAGAATGAAAGAGCGAGTCGAATTTCTCCTGTTTTTCCGAGGTCAGTTCGTATTCTAGTAAAGCCGAAAAAGAAACGCATATTAACTTTGACTTTCCTGGAGTGTAACCTCTTGAAAAATAAACTGGTTTGTCTTTTTCGTCTAGAGTGTATCCGCGTTTTTATCCCTGTGAACTTATCGATATGTACTATTTTTTCTGTAATTGTGGAGATGATACACTGCAACACGCTTGAGTTTTTTCACCGATGTAACTGTACAATTTTTCCAGGTGGACGCTGTGTGTTGGTAATTTCGGCCAGGTTGCACCATCACACGGTAATTTGAGGTGTTCACCTTGTTCGGTATAAATACTGACGGATTCGGCATTTGCTAGAGACTAGACCAGTCTCTTCCTTATTAAGTAATTGCTGTGCCTCATTAGGATGGCGACACTGGCAAAGACTGCTCTCTACTGGTGGCGCTGCGACATGGTTTGAGCGCTTCCTGATGTTTGTGTTGATCGTAAGACATCCAGCGTGTGAGCGTGTCACCCGTAGAGAGATCTCCGACACGAGTATTTTGACTAGTAGACTAGACTCGTTTTCGTTTCTTCACGAATACAAAGTGAGAAAAAAATACAAATTTGAATGACGAGCGAGTACAGTTCGATTTTTCGGATGCTGACGAGACGCAAAACTACCGCCATGATAGTCTTCTATAAATGTCGTAGAAGATTCTGACCAGGTTATTTTTTCATTTACCGTTTGCGTAGTAATTGTTTAATTGTGCGATGCTTTAACTCGCGAATTTTACGAATAGTTTTCTCTAGTTCCGGTAACGCAAAAATGTTTTAGTATTTCTTTATTAGTCTGAATTTGAAAAAAATTGTACGGGCTTTTTGCTAATGCCACATTGCTGGTTTAATAACAAACTAGTCGAGATTTAAAATTTTTTCGTCCCTACCATATGCGGACGTTCGGCGAAAAATAGCGATCTAACACGTGGAATTTCAGGTAACAGGCCACCACTCTATTCAGCATGCTTCTTCGTCTGATCAAATAGCAGCATCAGTCTTTTCTGGCAGTACACTTCAAATGAAAATAGTAGCAAACGAGTATCTTACATATCTTTTCGTCAAAACCGTTTTGAATACCGATTCTACGCTTATGCGATGATTATACACGCCAATTTCAATTTATTATTCTTTAGTTTTAAAACTGTAATCTCCGTCAGTTTATCTCTGAAAACGTAATAAAATGGCTAATTTTCAGAAATATACTAGCTATTTCTGAAAAGGAAAATTTGCCATTATTGCAGAAGATTACATAAGCTTCAAAATGTGTTCACGAACGAGTACGTTATGAATTTACATAATAATACTACTTGATGTCTACATTCCGCCCATTTTTGATTTATCCTTAATTTGTAAACGCTTTTGATATTTATTTAAAAAAAAAAAAAAAAAAAGGCATAAAAATACTTCAAACTTACTGTTAATCTGACGGTTAAGAAAAATTCTCACTTAAATTTTAATACTAATACATGTACACGGAGTTCGACTTGTTAGCCAACTCTTTACACTGAAATATATCTAAAAAAGTCAGCGTTGCTTTTAGTAACTGGCGACCGGAAGATTATTATAAAGCTACCAATGTCTAGTCGGTTTATGTCCCTATTACACGGCGTAATGTAGTCACTACGTCATGATCGGTTCTGTATTGGAGTCGCA
Organism: Icerya purchasi; assembly: GCA_039619475.1. Classification (NCBI taxonomy): domain Eukaryota; kingdom Metazoa; phylum Arthropoda; class Insecta; order Hemiptera; family Monophlebidae; genus Icerya; species Icerya purchasi. The sequence continues at coordinate 252,140,209 of CM077115.1, read as the reverse complement.
ACAAATTATTCTTTAAGATCTCTCTTCTCTCGCATTTGACCGGAGTAATCTCGCATGCAGTTGTCGTGCCACTCTGGTGTCGATAGATAAGGAAATTCCCCTGTTTGTACGTTTCCATCTCGAATAGTGCATGTCTGCCGAACACTGTGCTCACTTTGATTCTGTTCAGGTTAAAAATTGTTCCGTTTGACGGCGGCGTTGCGTTGGATGTTTGTTATTTTTTGTGCTAGCGTGAAAAATCTCTGGCGAATTGTATTCACGCGTTTTAGCTTGATTTATTATCCTTGTCGTCATCCTATTTTCGTTTACTTCGTCAAAGTTTTAAACTGCATCTTAGGTGAGAGAAATGTGTATTGCGCAAGGTAACAACAACAGAGGGCGCAAGCATGAAAAGGAAACCCCTAAAAAATCCGTACAAAGATAAACTACAGAAAAAGGCGGCGAATAGCGCGGCATATTGCACGCGGCGTTAAAATGATTGATGCTACTTGGTATTTTTTAAATGCGCCTTTTTATTATTATTTTTTGACTTTTTCGCTATACAAAAAGCGCCGTGTCCGATGTGTGAGCAACTAAGTGCTCCGACTGAAAGCAGCGAACAACTAACAGCTGTAGTGTACGTAATCATTTACTGTCAGATCGATGCAGAATCAAAACGCATTGTGTCATCTGGACAAGGATAACGAGGGTAAAATTTTATCGGGGGCCGATCAAGCTATTTGCGATGCTCTGTTTTTCTTTCATCGTTGTCTGCCATTTCATGTCGTGACAATTTCTTCTCCACACTTTACACGTGTTTCCAGATGTTATCCGCATTTTTTCGATATCGCGTTATCAATCAACCAAGGTGATGTTAAAACTCGGCTGATGTAAAATTTAAAATTTCGCCACCTATTTTCTTCCTTTTCGTAGGCTTTAATATTTAATAATAATCATCTCTGGATGAGAGAGAGAGAAAACAATTGTATTATTCGCATCTTGTAATTCTGGTAAAATCAAAGAATTAGCTTGTCTATATCGAATACCGAAAATACTGTTTCAGCTTTTATTAAATAAGGTTGTCCTTTAGTCTTCTTTTCCTTCTTCGTTCTTTGTTCTCTGATATCCCCGTTTGTTATCTGACCATTGCTTTCGCGATGTTTCCTAATTATATGCATCAAAAACTTTTTTTTTTTACTTTTTTGCCCTGAACAATATATAGTTTATTTGACCAGTAGGCTAACGTTCAAATCATACTGAATTCACGGAAACAAAGCAAAGTAAAAAAAAAAAAAAATAAAATACGAAAACATTTTCCTGTTTTTATCTAACTGTTTCAATACTACTTATATTACTAGATAGTATGTATAAAGGAAGAAACTTCATCCTGCAATATGGCCGCAACTGCAGAGCAGCATCCACAATGCTCGATGAAACAAACTCGATAATCAATAATAACGCCATGTGAAAGGGAGTAATTACTCCACCAGGAGTAGGCAAATAAAAAAAAAAAAAAACATTAATCCAGACATTGATTGGATTTTTAAATTACAATTCAATTTCTTTTGATAAATGAAAAAAGGATAAACAACGTATGATCACTAAAAACAAGTAGTTGAAAAATGCAGAATGGAGGATATAAACCACAGAACATCGGCTGTTCAAAACGGAAGACTCTATCTGTGGATAGGGCCTCACAACTGAATAACAAGTGGTTGATATCGTCGCGATACGCTGTGCTTACATGATCGCTACAATTTGAATGAAGATGGTTTCCATCAAAAAAATTAAGAAAATTTGTCCAGCAACACATGGGAAAAGCAGGGTAAAGTCTATATTTTTCTTTTATTGAATATGGAACTAATGAAAATTTTTACAACAATAGAGAAAGAACAAAGCAGACATTGCACAGAATAGAAAAACATTCATCACTCGATCAATAGTTTAGTTTTAGGAGCACTTAACCATCTAATAACGTATCTTCGTGTCATTATTGATGATATATCGATATTATTCCAAAACAAATTATGTTGCCTTGTCACGCTTCTGGATAAATCACGCCCTGTGGTATAGTTTAGAGCGCATTTCCTTTCTCTGATATTATCTAATAAGGATACTTCGTTTAACTGACAAATATGTTTTATTGTCTATTTTTTCGTATTCTTGCTGATCGCTTTTGGATATCACTTATTTACTGCTATATTGCAGATACTAACTTGATATATTGTCTGATGCTTGCGGAGATAAATTTGTACACCTGCGCCTGACGTGGATTCGGTTACTACTTACGATAGAATAACTTCGCAAACTAGGGTAACTAACCGACCTATAAAAGTTAACCCGTGTGAAAATAGTAATTTTTTGTTTACAAATTAATTCGCAACATTTGTAACCATAATAATTTGGCTGGTTGTTTTTTTTTTGTTTTACGTTTTATGCAAGAACTCTAAAACAAAGATCGTCAATCCACGTTTGAATTAGAATTTGGTATTTTAACTCAGCAGCTGCGTCTATTATCGCCTGCATTTATGGCATTAGCCGGTTTATTTGGTATTTCGGTTGTTTAAACGTTTTATCTTCAATCAGCTGTGCGGTAGCCTTTACAGATTTTTTCATTATGTTTAATGGGGGTTTAATAAGTTGTTGGCTTAACGTTGTTACGTAAGCGGTAGGTTTTGTCTAAATTTAGCGAGGGATTATATAAATTTCTCATTCGCATTATTAGAAAAACTGTATGAAATAATAATCGCCTTGAAGTTAAATTAGGTAGCAGGTGTAACCCGTGATAAAAGGTGAAATAATAAATGAGAAAAGTAGGATTTCTTTAAAAGAAGATTTAAAGCCTCTTATATATGTATGTACGAGATATGTATGCGTCCATATATAAACACGCATACGTGTATATATTTACGCGTGTGTATGTGTGCGTATTTATCCGCGCCTATTGCGTCGCTATGCAGCTTAAATACAGTAATAGGATGGCGTACATGTCCACCTCTGTTTAAACATTTCAGAGTTAATCTAGCTAAATATTTTATAGCACGAAAAGAATACTTTCACTCTTTTCTAAAGGAATTCTTCATTTTACGTCCACATCTTTTTTCTCCCTCTTGGTTCTTTTTCAGAGTTATAGCGACGTCACTGCGGTGGAATAGTAATTTAGACACCGTACGGTTTTTGCTGGTTTTTATCTAGCGGAAGACTCGGTCGAAATTTCCGCCAGCAATATGAAAAAGGCAAGTGAAAATATTCATTTTTCTAGTGTTTTCACTTTGTAAGATTTTTTTTTCTTTTTTTTTTTTTTTTTTTTGTTTCTAAACTTTTCATATTTTCTTACTTTTTGCATAGTGGATTGCATTTGTTTCTTTTTGTAAGGCGCATGATGTTCTCTGAAGAATATATTTTCGGGTGTTTTATTTTCGAAAAGTTAAATAATTAATACTGCTGGCAAGAAAAAATCAAAAAAAGAAAAGTTTAAAAGATCAAAATTGTAATTGATGGCCCCTCAATCTGAGAATTGACCTATTTTCCATTAGATTACGTATGCGTATTTTTTTATGTTCGCTGTTGTATTTCAGTCCTTTTACATAACAAGTTGAATTTTCTACTTTCTGTCGTTAACGTAAGCGCATCGCAAAGTGTTAAATATCGCAAAGATTTTTTTTTTTTTCGATAAGAATAGGACTATTTAATGGTCGACTATTTCAAGTATAACGGTTTAATGAACAGGGGTCAGAATGTGTATTTTTTATTTTAAATTTCGGTTACATTTCAATAAATTCGAGTAAGTATAAGCGATTCACGACGAGTTGTGAATGGTTATATACAACAAAACGCAAAACTATCAACATTAATTTTTCGCCAAGTAAATAATTAGCGACCAATTTCCGATTTTTAAAATTACGACAATGTATTTTTATGTTATGTGACATTATCGTTTATATTGTAGATTTAAAAATTCGAAAATAGCCGCTAATTATAATTTACATTTTACTCACTTTTGCGCTGAACCGAGCATTAAAATTCTAGCCCTTGGAGATTTATTTTTGATATAAATCAAATATGTATTAACGGAATTTTTTCGCTTCGTTCGAATTACTTTTGATCTACCGTAATTTTATGGCTAGTACGAGTCGCTAACTTTGATCGTAACGAGATTTCATACTGCCGACTAATTACGAAATTTTCTGGTCATCAAGCCTGAAGTGTTAGATTGATTTTTTCATAATGTTCGAATGATATTGAATAATTTGAATTCCGAGGTCTGAGCTTCAACCGACCATCTATTGATTGTGTGTTACGGGTTAATGCGTCTATCTGAAATATCGTGAATGACTGCGAGCAATTGCGGATAATGTTTGTTCACTTTGCAGATATCAGCTGATAAGAAAGGTTATGACGAGATTGAATAAGACCTTTGTGGACAAGGGTTAGACTTAGTCTGCAAGCTGTGAACAAGGAACTGTAAATGTAGTCACTCGTGAAATGTACTATGCAGTTACGTGCAATGCTGTTTTTTTAGATGACTGATTTCGTAAACTATAATAAAATTCATCAAGATTTTTGATTTTTGAATTGTTCCCTCAAAATTTCTATACTTCGCCAAAAGCCACTTAGCCGTCAGGAAAATTCGTTTAAGTGACTTTAATAAATACTACGAGTATTTAAGTGGTTCGGTGAGTGACTCGGAGAGCTGGTATTTTCTCGAATCTAGATAAAATGTATATATGTGCATGAGTGGAAGGGAATTTACTGAACTATCCGTGTGGACCGTAATTTTGCACTTCATGAATGTTAAATCACAAACGTCGAAGATTATGTACATACATACACAAAAAAACGCATATACATATATATATATATATATACACATATGTATATATAGGGTGGGCCAAAAGAACATCCCGAATTTCAAACGCTCGTCAAAATTATACACTGTAAGTTAGCGTGGCGATTGTAACGCCATCTGGCGCTAAATAATATGCCGTTTAATATAAATATAGTTGGGGTTAGTAGTCATGATGTCGTGGACGCGTAAACAACGCTCTTTCGTTGCCGAGTACTTTGTGAAAACCGGTGAAAGACAACGCGCGTTTAAAAAACAATTTGATTTAAAACGTCATGACAATCCCCCCGACCGTAAAAGTATCCTCAAATGGGTAAAAAACTTCCGAGAACACGGTAGTGTGGTGGCGGTCAACCATCAGGGTCGCCGTCGATCGTCTAGAACCCTGACAAACATCGAAAAAGTGCGCGTAGCATTGTCGCGAAGTCCGCGCAGATCCGTTCGTCGCCAGGCTTCCGCCTTGAAAATTCCCCGTACTTCACTCAGAAGAATAATTCGAAACGACCTCAATATGCACCCATACAAGATACAACTAACCCAAGAATTGATACCAACAGATAAGCCAAGAAGGTTAGAATTTTGTAATAAATTTTTGGATATGCTGGAGGAAGAAGACGTCGATTTGGATTATGTTTTTTTTAGCGACGAGGCGCATTTCGATTTAAATGGTAACGTTAATAAACAAAACATGCGGTATTATGCTACTGAGAACCCTCGAATCGTTCACCCGGTACCCTTGCACCCCCCCGTATCACGGTATGGTGCGCAGTCAGTGCGAAAGCGATAATCGGTCCCTACTTCTTCGAGGAGGAGGACGGAGCGAATGTTACTGTGAACGGCGACCGCTACATCCAAATGTTAAACGAGTTTTTTCTACCGGAGCTCAGACGGAAGAGCATTGCATTATCTAAAACGTGGTTTCAACAAGACGGGGCCACACCACATATTCGTAACGATGTTTTGCGGTTATTAAGAGAGAAGTTTCAGGACCGCTTGATTTCGCGAAACTGTGAGCTGTTTTGGCCGCCGCGCAGTCCGGATTTAACACCGACAGATTTTTACCTATGGGGCTACTTGAAAAGCAAGGTGTACGAGGGTAAACCAGCAACAACCGACGAGATGAAATTGGCCATTCAGAAGGAAATTGCGGCGATTAAAAAACCAACTCTTAAAAAAGTAATGTATAATTTTGAGGAAAGATTGCAACAATGTAAAAATGGTCACTATTCATACGGAGTATTGTTCAAAACTAATAGTGTACAATAAATGGCGTTCTTTTTGAAGTATTTCAACGTTTGTTTCATTTCCGTAAGTATATTAGTCTTTATTTGACGAGCATTTAAAATTCGGGATGTTCTTTTGGCCCACCCTGTATATCTTCTTCTTTCTTTCCCCAACCTTATCGGTTGGTGGGCAACCTAATTGTACATCTCAGCTGTACAGACACAGGCATAGTGTACTAGGCAATTGTTATATACAACGCGAGTGTACGCGCGCAAGACTTTATTTGGAACTGATTGTAATCGCGCTATAAGTGCAGTCCCGTGTTGTCTGCTGTATACTGACCTAGCGCGCATGTGATGTTGTACGTGGTGGTTTACTATTACCTTCCGCGTGATTATTAGCGATTATTTATTTTATTTAATTCTTGTAATAAGTTCTGTCGTCGCTCGGGATCGAATCCGTGACCTCCGTATCGGAAGTCAAACGCTCTATCAACTATGCTATCGCGACGACTACATATATATATATATATATATATGTCGCCAGTGAGGGGCGGGGGGCAGCTGTCCCCCTGGAGCCTTGAAACTTTTTAATAAACTGGCCATGATGAGTATACATAGGTGCGTAATCATGGACAATTTGCCTGAAACCCATGAAAATTATGTTTCAATTAAGATTTTATTTGTGTTTAATAAAATATTAAGCCTTTACATCTTATGAATTTTATTTTTTCTATAACTCATATCCTCTTTTTATCGTCTTGCGGGGGACAAGGCTCATCGGCTGGCGATGCTCTTGTATATATATATATATATATATATATATATATATATATATATATATATATATATATATATATATATATATATATGTACATACAGGATCCTTTGCTATAATCAAACGGTGCGATCTCAGGTATAAATAAAAATAAAAATTTGTAATAGTATAATTTTGTATTGATCTTAATAAACGGATCATCTATAGTAATATATAAAGAGGTAATGTTTGTAAGTTTGGATGTAGAGAAGGTAGTCTCCGAAAATACTCATCCGGTTTCAAAAATTCTTTCACCAATATTTAGAATGGACTTTCAGGGTGGACATAGGCTATATATTACCCCGTTAAAATAAAAGGGCTGAACGCTGTGGTTTGCACGCTTCAAAAAAATTCTTTCCTAGCACGAACTTGCTTATGAGCATGCTCGATAGCGAATGGTCTACTTAATGCAGAATAATAAGGGAAAAAGAGAATATTTCACGGCGTATATGCATGGATGCACCGTTTTGGTGTAAATGTTAGAACGAACTTTTCTATTTTCAATTCTTGCATGAGTTTTGTTTTTTTATGCTTTTTTTATGGCATCTGTAATTTGGGAAGACGTCGCGGAAAATCAGTACAGAAAAACTCTTAAGTTGATACGGAATTTTCAGCTAAAAGGTCTCATGTGTCAACGTAGAAAATTTTTCGACATTCCCGTTTGCCCCTCAGAGGATGGTTATATATTTTGAGTAGCGAGTGTCGAATTGCGAGTATTTCAAAATAAGTAGTCGCAAGAGGGGAGGAAGGAGTTCAAACAAAACATTTTTTATTCATATGATTATTCTGTCATAGAAGAAATAAGTCAATAGCATCCTTTTCGTTACAGTATTTTAATAGTGCTTAAATATATAATGCTTAAAATTTTAATCTTTCTTTAAGCATTTCTTATTATTTCGGTTTTTCACTTTTTCTCGTGTTTTTCTAGTTGTTTAAATGACTTTTGTGTGTACACATTTAGTCAATGTTTGTTTTCGTGTGCATCGTTGTTCTAGCTATTCACTGTACTGCGCACTTAATGAAAAAAACAATGCAAACTAAGAGGCCCTTGACTAGAGCCGTATTCTGCGGAAAGTTAATTTTCTGGAAAATTGTTTTTCTTTTTGCAGGCAGTTTAACATTTTGCAGAAAAGCCTTGCCCGATAATTTATTAGATCTTTATTTCGGACGCACATGACGAAAAGCACTTAATTTTCGTTACTTTTAAGCGTGCAAATTTATGTTAACAGGCAATAATGTGAAGTTAAAGTTAGATAAATGTAACTGCTATTCAAATGCCAAGTTATAACATCGATGGGAAATTTTTAGAATTCATCTGTCTTTCGAGCTATAATAAAAACAAACGAGTTTTTCGTTTTGTTTTAGAGTTGTTCCCAGCGTTTTCGAAATATGTTCCTCCGAGTTCGCACAAACATAGCATTTACTTACTACTATCCAATTAAACTTATATAAAATAGTGAACGATGAATTGTAAACATATTTGTTTAGTTTATTTTTATAAGCTAGATGTTATTAAAATATCTTCAAACTTATTTTTCAGGTATTTTTGTTAAAAAAAAAAGAGAAGTGGTGTCTAGGGGGGGGGGCACCCGGTAGGAATGACGTTCCTTTCACTTTTTTGGTAGATATATAAAGTCATTCATAAAGTATACGATAAAAAATAAAATAAGATTTACACGTGTTTAGAATCGGGTTTATTCAGCTGACCGCGCACAGTGCTTGTTGCTCGAATTTCGATACTCTCTCTCTCACACACACACACACACACACACATACACACACGTATATAATAGAAAGAGACAGAGTGAACGAGAGAGAGAGCGAAGGTCGCCTGGAGGTCGCATAACGCTTTTTCTTTACGTGACGATTTCTGCCAGTTAACTCCTACCGCAAGCCGCGTTAAAGAACTTCGTTCCAACAAGTTTTAATTTCGCCAAATCTCTGTTACCATATGTGTTAACTAATTGGAATAAGTTTACTTTAAAATTCTCAATTAATACATTCTTCTTGTTTTTACTCGTTTCCCCCCTGCTAGTAATTTAATGTTTGCTCCAGTTATTTTGGAAAAAATTCATTAAAACTTATCATTCTATTATTCTCTTTCACATAACTGGTCTTTTTTGTTTACGTTTTTTATTTTTTTTTTTTGGCATTTTCAGTACGTTCTTCCGCTCTTATTTTCCTTTCTTATTTTTAGACCTACCCGATTAGGTACACGATTCCTACTGTTTATGTATAGTGGAAACAACAACGGAACGACGAAGTGAAGGAAATAGAGTGAACCAAGGATTGGCAGAAAGACTAGTGGTTTTTTCTGGATACTTACCCTCTTTAAAACGTTCTACAATTTTAGCTGTTTGTTGCATTCGATTGAAGCTTCTTCCTGCATCAAGTTCTTGCCTCTTATCTGCATATCTATTCTCTCTTTTCTACTGCGCTCTTTCACTTACTTTCTTCGTGGCGTTGATCCAGTTTTATTGGAATGTTCGGCCTTTTGAATAATTATCTTTCCATTCCACTCTATTAAAACTTGCTATTCCCATTCTCCTTTATTGATGCTTCTTATATTCCTTTTTTAATTTCTTCCAATTTCTGTATTTCTGTCTTCGAATCACTTTTTTCTCTACGTCTTAAATGTTTAAGAATACACTTTTTTCTTCCTTTTCAATTTTTGAGCTGTGTCTTCTTTAATCAACTAAAAAGTAAAAAAGAAAAAATATGAAAACATTTTTTTAATAATATTTCCTAGGATTTTGATTTACTTTTTGTCCGACTTATAGGAAAGAAAAAAAAACAATTTTACATCACGTATGTATTTTAAAGAACAGTTTTCGTCTGTGATGGAATAAATATTTTTGAACGGTCCCACTCTAACGGATTCTTCATTATGTGGGAATTACTTTTAGGGCATACCTTTCATCTGAAACAGAAAAAAAAAAAGCAAACTATTTTTTACGAACAAGTTCTCTTTTTCGAGGTGTGCTTTAATTTTTTTACTTCCCTGTACGTGGTAAAGGAATGATTGTAATCATGAAAAATGTTTAATGCTGTAATATTTTAACGGATATTTCGACCATCCCTGATTACTACTTCCCCTTATACGGATAAAAGGAAGTACTGTATTCGTGCAATATTTTGAATCTCACGTTTCAACGGAATATCCACTTTTAAGTCGTTTTTCGTCACGTGTGTATGTAGGTATGTATGTACAGTGCGTAACTCAAAAACGACTAGTTGCAAAAAATTGAAATTTTGAATTTAGGACTTTTATAACTAATCTAGTTGTGCCCACTCTTTTTGGTTACAGTCGGTCGAGTCAAAGAAGCACTTCTCTTGGATGGTTTTGTGGACTTTTTAACTGAAAACTGAGTACCGCAGGAAGTTGAAATTTTGTATTCGCTATTATTATAGCATTTAATTTTATGTCTCCGATTTCGGTTACAATCGGTCGAGCTAAAGGACACTTCTCTCGAAGGATTTCGTGGAATTTTTCTCATGACTCAAAAATGGGTAACAGGTGTAAATTTTGTACCTACTCGTTCGTCTTAATGTTTCATTATTGTTTCACAAGAAAGTCATGTGTTGCAAATATCAGATGTTTTTTGAAATAAATAGAACACGCTTGTTATGTAAATAATTATTTACAGATGATTCTTTATTATAAAGGAATAGTTCATGTTTGCTGTATAGTGTACATTTTGTAGAGTTCTAACGAAATATTTAACGGATTTCGCCTAGAGGTTTCCGTTGTTTTTTAAAAATTTTCTCATCTTTTTTCTATACGAAATGTTAACAGAGCTAAATTTCCTTTTTATTTTCTATTTTAAATTTTTTCCATCTTACTGATGTATTCGCGGATACATTTTGCCTATTACCCCAGCTCGAGTTGGTTAGGCAGTAGTGTTTTCTCCCAGTAGTCTCTGATTCGAATCCTGATTCTGTAAATTTAAAATATAGCTGTAAGTTCTTCTTGCGTTGGGTTGACGACCCCCCCCCCCCTCCAAATATATTTTGCCTAATAGTATTAGACGGCGAAATAACAGAAAAAAGATTCGATACATACGTACACTCCAGTTGTAAAGTAGCAATTATTCTGAATAACTATTAAAGTTAGGTCGGCGTTAAAATGACAATGCTTATCTGGTGTGAAGCCCGCGACACTGCTCCAAATTAAGCAGCACACCTTTTTCCATGGTCTGTACTTTTATTTTATACGTCGCTTTCCATTCTAATATTTATCTGCAAATATGCAGATGGTTTGTTTGTTGCGTATGATTACTAGGGTTATTGTAACGTGTGCGGTTAGCTACAATTATGGGCGTTTCCATCCGAAACTAGCCGCCGGCGATTAATTGTAAATTAAATTAATTAAATTAAAATTTGTTCCCAAGTTTGCTATATACATATATGTGTACGTGCATCTAACTAGGTCCTACTTTGTCAGTATGGAGTTACCGTACGGTATACTAGACAAAATTTCTGATCGATTGAGCCCTCACGGAGCCTTCTAAGTACAAAACTCGCCGCGATATTTGCATTTGAAGTTGAAATTTGAAAAAACATAGTGGCGTATTCAGGTTTTTGGCCATAGATCACAAACGCGAAGTTGGATCACATTGCGGTATGCGGCATTGGGAAGAGCAGTATTCACTCTATCAGATACGCTAAAAATCCCAAAATCAACATTTCTGACCTAAGATCCGAAAAATACCTGCATCTCCGTAAATAATTTCGACAAAGTGGGACCTAGTTAGATGCACGTACATCTATTTTTATATATATATATATATATATATATATATATATATATATTAATACGAACGGGCGCAACGTAGCTTCAAAATTCAAAATTATTTGTTTTGTTGCGCGGCACTATTTTTTTCGGTTAATTTATTAAAGGAATTAGTATATACGTGCCGAATGGTATCGGATTTTATTAGATATAAAGTTCGTTACATGTGTTAGTATGTATGCGTGTGTTCGTGATCGAACCGTGCGATAGAATCCGGTAAATTACCAATATTCGGAGTTGATGGATGTAATTGTGTCCGAGTGTGTATATTAATTCCGAAAAGTTGCGTTACGTATTAGCTGGGCTGGTTCAGGCATCGCGCACGCAACGTACATCGTGTGTCGCGTGGGGTAACACCGAGCGGCAGAGATAGTTTACGGTCTGTTAAAAGAGAATAATTCGGCAACAATAGATGTTCCTTTAATCGCCGATTAAGAATTACTTTTATTGAATATACGCTAGTCAGATTCGTTGGAAAGACAAGATCGTTGTCGCCGCTAGTCATCTTACCTGTTAATTGTTAATCAGTCGCTATTTTACGTACCGTCGAGCGTGAAAAATATCATTCTAGTCGACTTTTTCTTACACGCGTTATAAAATTGATTTAATTAATTGTATTTTTTTTGTGTTAGATACTTTTATTTCTAGTCCATTTGATTTGTACGCGGGGCTCTTTAGAACTAAATTTTTTTGTAATTGTGTCAAAAAAAAAAATATATATATATACGTAATCATCTTTTGCGATCTGTTCTTGGACACGTGGTGGTGGCATCTTCGTCGCGGAGATATTACCGCCATTTTACGGCGGGTTCGCGAAGTTTGTACGGGAGAATTTTATTCGATTTTTTTATTACGAAAGGCCTAAGGCTTTGCCTGGCGGAGCTTTCCGGTAGCGACACACCGCAGGAAGGTGTCGCTGGCGCCCGTTTAGGTTGTGTTTTATCGGAACTATTTTATTATTTTATCACCAAAATGAACACTTTTATCGATCTAAGAAGGAGAAGAAATAGGCGATCGATTACAATTTGCGGCCTGAACGAACAGGAATATCGAGTAGCAGGAATTTATAACATTGGCAGCCTAGCAGGGACACAGAAAGATCCGGATTCATAAAATTGTCGCCCGTAACAGAGACCCGAATAATACGAAATGCCTTAATTCACAAAATTGGCTTTCCGGAAATAGGGACCTGAGGACCAACTCCTAATTCACAATAATATATATATATATATATATATATATATAAATTCGGCCATTTTTGTCTCTTTCTCTTCTATACTTTGTATAAAATGATCAAAATTTACAACGTAATTCTTATTGGCATCAACACACACAAAAAATAACATAACCACAAAAATCCTATTCTAACATTTAACTTCCGTTATATAAAATTAAGACATTTTTCGTTACATATTTCATTACATAAAATTGTGACATTTTTTTAATAACAATAACAAAAATTCTACAAAATATAACAAACGTTACATAAAATTTGAACATTTTTTTGGGACATTTAGCGTTACATAAAATTGGGACATTTAGCGTTACATAAAATTGGAACATTTTTCTGGGACATTTTTTTGGGACATTTTTTCGAACAGGAGGTAGCCTAAAAATTACGTTGTAATTAATATATATATATATATATATATATCTGTATAATAATTTAATTCTTTGAATTTCGCCGTAGGAAGATCCCCTGTACCTCAGATGTTATTATGGAAGTTAGTTTCAATTAATTTTTCATTTTTCGTAAAATGAAGCGTACGTTTTATAAACGCAACATAATAACGTTACCAGTTTCATTGCAGGTTTTTTGCTTATTAGCGCGAGGCGTAAGAATAACAGAGTTTTTTAGAGCATCATATTAATTATCGGGAATAGAATATTTAGAAACTTCGGAATTTTTCTGACAGAGCTGCCAAAATCTATAAAGGCATATATTGCGTTTGTAAAAGTGAGTAAAATTTTCTTACACGGAGTCTTCTTAAGGTAGAGGATCACATAGGCTCCAAAAGAACACGAGAATTTTATTCTAAAGAGAGAGATCTATACAAGAGAGGTAGGATGCCAGATCACCAATAGTTAAAAATATAATCACTGCTGTAGACTTAACATGGCTTCATCTGTAGAAGATGGATTTCGATTTTGTTTCAAGTATCACCTCCTACCATTTCCCGTTTTCATTACACTATACATTAGTTAACGTATATGAAGACGATAAAAAGAGATTGAGTAATAATAGGGGGGTGGGAGCAGAGTAACCTTAATTCGGCTATTTTTTCACGACGCTGCGTTAGATAAATGAGCAATTTTCGGGTTCAAATTTGGCAGCGCTGGAAATAAATGATATGCAATATTAAATAATTCGGATGGAACGAAAAGAAAATAACAGGGAAATCGGAAAAAATAACGGGTTTTTTTGATACACCATTAGTCATTGCATCTTAAGTAATATGAAATCTTACAGAACTCAAATTCGTACTTTGTCGATTAAATGAACCTGATGCACGCGGTGAATTAAAGTGAGAATCGTGCGTGATGAATGATATTAAGTATACCACAAGGTAATACACAAACCTGGTGCTAGATATCAAGGATTGATAATCTATTAATATGTATTAGTAAAAAATTCGAGCCACCTATTAAACATATTGATGAATTTCTCCAACTTTTTCCGCAATTCGATGGTAGATGTTTGTGATAATTTTTAAACGGTCGGTCTATTTATGATTGAAAATTTAAAATTCAGTCAACTGTAAACGATGAAGTAATTTTGCAGGAAAACTAGAATGGCGCTGGTGAATCCGAAGGCCTACTCTATCGGGAAAAAGATGAAATAAAAAGAAGCATGTATTATCAGATTATTTTTGTTGCTTCTTAGTTGTTGGCGCGGTGCTGGTGTATGGGCGGGATTTTCCTAATGTACTTTTCTGTTTGCTAAAAGTTCGCACAGGAAATGCGCATAGTATTAAAGTTTACATATCGAAATGGTGCAAAAATTGCTCGCCAAATTATGCACATAAATTTCTGCAAGTATCAAAGTTTTATTTCCGGTAGAATTGTCGATTTCCGAAAATACAAAAAACACGCTTAGCTACAATCTGCATTAAGTAATCCGAATACGGACGATTGTTATTTAAAAAAAAATTACTGCAGACATCGGGAACAAACGGTCATGTCAAAAATTATAATTTCCTAAACGGAATTCTCTTCGATGAAAGTGTTTCGTTTTTGTTTTTACGTTAAAATAAAAATCCTATTCTGTGTACTTTATTTCTTTTCATTTTTTTTCTATTATTATTTTACGTATTCATGTACGTACGTATTTTTGTTACGCAGACACATCCTGCAGTGATGCAGTATAACTTAATTACGTGTTTATTGTTAAACGAAATACTTAATTTAAACTTCTACCGCCAATACATTTATTTGTATCGTACTATGTTATTTATATCTTGTTACAGATTTTTTTAAATATGTATATATATTGAAATGAATTCTTTCTTTTTCTTCTGTCGAAGTTTGATTCTTTTCTTTTATTGCTTTCGGAATTCGTATATCACAAAAGTTTCTAAAACCGCAAGGGTGCGGGCCACCTGTCAGAGGTGTGTCACCCAGGCACGGGCCGAGTGTTATTTAAAATTCTCGCGGTCAAATTAATAGACCAAATTCTCGGCACAACGCGTATATTTTGGTCGAATTGCAAATAGCATCCGACAACGACACATAACACAAATATTTAGAACAGCATACGAATATAAAAAAAAACAGTAACAATGAAAAGATTACGACGATTTCCAGGGCACAACGACTCGACTAGAAAATTTTATAGGTCGTTGACGACGAAGTCGCGACTAGATAAAAATAATATGTAAGTTTAAAAATCAATAGCCACAATTTTTCTACGAACAACGAATCTTTTAAGATGACTAGCCGAAGAGGACGTGATACAACGACTTGACGTTTTCGAATACTCGCGGTAACTCTCTCTCTCTCTGTATAAAAGTAACGGTAACATTACGAGAATCTTATCAATTAATCTAGGCATATACATTCGTACATTATATCGGTTCTCTCGACTCGCATTGCCGACAGCCGCTACCCTGTTGTCGCAGACTGCATACACCAGGACACTTACACAACCTCTAACATACCACTACCGACAAATTCGGCAAAATCGGAAACTACAAAGTCGGTCGTATAAATGTCCCGGCCGTAATCCCCGTCGATAACGAACAATGCGACGCTGCCGAGAGATCGAAAAGTGATGATTCTAGCCAGAGAATAATTTCTAGCTCGGCATCATCGCTAGATAGCGCCATAAATACCGAATCCGTATCAATATATATATATATATATATATATGGTCCATGTGCTGTGTGTAATTGCCGGGATTATTACAGCACATGGATCAGTGCAAGATTAGAAGTATTTTAATAGGTTAACCGCTCTAATATAGTGTAGCATATCCTGGACCTGTTTTGGCTCGTTTGACAATGCAACTAACGGTAAGTTGGAGATGCCTGCAGGCAAGCAATGTTCTAGAATGTGTTCAGCAGTTGGTAAAATGGGGGAATTGCATATGGAACAGGCAGATGAAGGAGGTGTTCCTTCCAGCAAATAGTTGTGGGATGTGTGCCCTATGCGGAGTCTAGTCAATGCTGCAAACTCTCTGTGGGACATGTATATCGGTGGCCAATAAGGTTCAGTGCTCACCTTGACTGAATGGTCTTCAGTCTACTAATCCGATGAAACGAATAAATATACTGAAGTAACTTTATCCAGAGATTGGGTAACAAATATTTAACCTGTTCATAACAGTCTTACTATTTATCCACAGACGGCAAGATTGCTTCTTAACGAGTTTAGAGCTGGCATTTTTTGAGGAGAAGATTATGACACGGAAGGTTGCGTACCAAATTCTGAGGAAAAAAGGAGGAGAGTTTTTCTTTTACTCCATTACTTTTACAGTACGCGGGTTTTTGGACGATTTTATTTGCTGACCGTTTTTCATTGCATTTGATACAAATTACTTGTAACAAAAATCTCCCTACACTCAGAGAAAACTTACACGTTTAATTTCTAAAATCGTTTTTGAAATTTATTTATTTATCTTCTTTTTTATTTGTTTGGATGACTTGTTAGCTATGGATATTAATACAGTGTAAGTAAATTTTTTTTGTTTTTTCGATGCGTAACCAACAACGCTACGATAGCCTCGACTCTTTCTTATCTTTGTGCTTCTTTCTACTACCTTTTGGAATATTACAGCTACTTTAATTGATCCTTCCGCCGGCGCTAAAACGTTAAAGGCAAACAATTACACCCGGTAGTCAAAAAGGTAAAATAAATATTACCTCCCAAAATTCCCAAAATTCCCAAAATTCCCAAAATTTTATAATTAAAGAGGTATCATTACAAACGTCAGTTGCTATACATCTGTCAAAAGATTCGACTTAATTATAGCAACGATGGTTAAACACGTTATCGAAGTTTTCTTCATTATCTTCTTCTTTTTATTTTTTGCATTGCACTATTCTAGGACTAAATTTTCTGGCTATGTGTTTGTAGAAACTTATTTTCGGATCATCATCAGAGTAGTCAACAAATTTACATAATGGGCTGACCTATCTAACAACGAGTGTGCCCCTATTTCCACATAATACGTGGTTCCACTCGATTATTGATCTCTATTAAAATGTAACCTAGTCGAACTCCATACCCTGTAGGAGGTCTTTCCTTTCTTATAATGCCTGATGTCTCCGTAACGTAATTGTTATTCTCCGTATTCTAAGTATCGCATTCGCGGGGGGAAAAAACAAAAAACATGGGAGTTTGGAAAATCTGGATCAATAAAGCAGTCTGCTTCCCACTGAATCGAAACATGCTCTGTCTACCGGATTCGGAGCGTGCATTTTCAACGTTAGCACATTAAAAACATGCGCAGACACGTCTCTTATTTTCAATTAAGAACAATATGCGAGAGTAAATTAAACAGGTTTAAAAACCAACTTTCTTTATCTTGCGATCATGTCCGTTATTCAGTAAACATGTTAACAATTATTCATCTGTCTGGAACTTTTTTTTTTTTTTTTTTTTTTTTTTTTGGCCCGGCAAGAAACCATTTGACCATTATTAAGTTAATATAAACACAAAAATACTAAGCAAGATCGTTTACTCTTATTATTTATTGTGGAGAAAAAGTAAAGATTAATGAACACGCATTGGAGTAGAATCTAGTGAAAAAATGTCACCTAAATGCGTTAGCATCACGCATAAATGCCAACATATAGAATAATTAGGAGAAAAAAACTGGCCAGACAGAGCCCCAGGGTGAACTATATTTTCGAGCTCGACTGAGCAGCAAAACGCACGGAATACAAATTAAGACTATAAATATGATCATGTTCAGTACTTTATAATGGTTAATATTTCTTACATATCCTTGGTTGTTTGGCTGGAATCGATCATATACCATAGGATGACCTATATTCAAAGTAAAACCTTTACCTTCTTATATATCGTTTTATTTATTTATTTATTTATTTATTATTTTTTATATATGAGTATATTAACATTATTTAACATAAAGGAGGAATTATTTTAATTTAAACTAAAGTCATATTGACGGTGTTTTTCGATTCTCAAGTCATCGTTTACACAGAATTTAGACTGAAAAAACCACAATCAATGCCGAGGCATATTGTGCGAACTTTAACGACATTCGAAAGGGGATAAAAAATCGTAGATCGGGAAAATTGAGCGAAGGAATCGTTTTCATCCACGATAACGCCACAGCGCATACTGCCCGGATAACATAGGAGCCGATAAAAAAATTTAAATGGGAATTATGGCCACATACAGTTTACAGTCCTGATTTATGACTTCCATGCGTTTTTGAGGAGAGCGTTTTGCGAACGACGAAGAAGTGAAGAATTTCGTGATGAATTGGTTAGTCGAAGTTGGACGGACGTTTTTCAAACAAGGCGTCGAAAAATCGGTACCACGTTACAAGTGCTTGAATATTTTAGGTAAATACGTCGAAAAATAGTGAAAAGATAGTAGATTTCAAAAATATATTTACATATTTTTTACGATTTTTTTTTTATTTATTTATCGCGAAGTGTAGCTTACTTATTGATCGTACCTCGTGTATATATATATATATATATATATATATATATATATATATATACACACACACACATATATATATATATATATATATATATATATATATATATATATATATGTATGTATGTATGTATGTATGTATATATATTTTTTTATTTATTTATTTTTCTATCTAAACCATAAGAATACATCATAGAATTATAAAAATTGAGTTAACCCGCTGGATAGCTTATGGTTATTGATTAATTGTATATATGTTTAACCTTAAATAATTTGTATACAAATGTTGGAAAATGTTCCAATGGAACTATCTCATTAAATTTCAATGAACAGTCCAGATTGTATCGTAATCTTAATTCACTATATTTAGGACATGTATATATTATGAGATAAACGGTTTCCGTTTCATTATTATCACAAAATCAGCATATATTGTTTTTAATTATCTTTAATTTATGCAAATAATAACCAATAGAACCAAGTCCAGTAAGTATTTGGCACATATAATAGTTCATATTAAACATTTTTGTTGTAATATTAGGAAAAAATCTTTTAATTAATTTAACATTTACCAAGGATCATATCTAGATTTAAATTCTGTAAAAATAGGATCTATAATTACTTTAAGATTGTTGTTATCTATTTTGCCATATTCAGTTACTTTACTTTTAAATATAAGAGATCTTTTTTTTTTTTAATATACTCGTATAAATCTATTGGCAATACACGTGCTGAAAGGTGTAGTTATTTAAGAAGATGTTACGTCTGTGAGATATTTTCTACAGTTAGAATTAATATTACTAATTAATCGCTAACTTAAATTACGATAGTATAATATGGAATAAGGACTATATTAATCCCTTAAAACAAAATTAATTTTTCTTTAAATCCCCACAGTTTTCCTCCGAGAGATTTAAAAATATAATAATATTTATTAACTTTATTATTTATATACTCCATATGTTTAGAGAAAGTTAATTTATTATCAATTATAAAACCCAAGTATATAATAGATGTGGCAGGGATAAATATGTTAGTCTACGGCACAATACCACCGTAATTTGTGATTTGCTAATTTCAAATTGTAAATTTAACGAACCAACTATTAAAACAAGCTTATTTACTACAGTATTACATGTGTTTATATGAGCAAAGATATAAAATTTGTCTAAATCAAATCAAATTAAAATATATTTATGAAATTGTACAAAATAGGATATTCTTAAAGTTAACTTATGTAGTGGCACGCAAGTAGCGAAATATAAACTAATGTGCATAAGCCTAGTTTGTTTCCCTCTTTTTTTTTTTTCCATATATATATATATATAAAACGAGAATATTAAATAACATGAATTAAAATTGTACGTATCGTTATTTGTCAGTTGCGATAAATGCTACGTAATGCTGGTTCGTTATTCCGTTTGACTTTTCGTACATAAATAACAATTAACAAAAACATTCACAATTGAAGAACAGTTTCGTTTAGGGGATGTGTACATTGTGTACAGAAAACCGCTGGTCAGAAACCACAACGAATGCGGTTTCGTAGTAGACCACAGTAGAAACCAGTTGATTCCGCCTCACGTTCAAAATGATTAGATTTGAAATCAGAAATTACTCGATTTACACTCATTTTTTTCGTACGTTCTTCTCATCAAGCAACATCGATTATGACGCTGCGCGTCCAAAAATCGCATGTATCTACTTTTCAATTACGCTATTAGGGAGATTGGCCATCGCTTTTGATTTTCTAACCTATTTTTTACCTTTTTTATTGACTTCAAGATGTCGCCAAACTAATTTTTTCAATTATTATTATTTTCTGCGTTTCATTTTTAGGCAAAGTTGAAATTAGGTGTGAAATAGGAAGTTACCGTTTCTTTACACTTTTCTTTATATCACTCTTAGTTGTGTATTTTATCTGTTCATTGCACGCAAACCCTCTTTTCAGATCCAATTTCATATTTATATTACGTAGTAATATATGTTTAATTCAAAAAATGTACGTGTATTTCGGGCCTTTTCAATTTTCAATTTTTTTGTTGTTTTTTTTTTTTTTTTTTTTTTTTTTGCTATCCATTTCATTGATCATTTATATTATAGACCGTCGTGTTATATTTTTAACTTTCTCCAATTTTCTCCGATGCGCTGAGAAGAAAAAGAGTCTTGCAGAATATTATCGTGTGCTCAATTCTGATATCACGTGACCCTGGCTTCTCCAAATTCCTCCAGGTTCACGATTAGATCAAGAAAAAGGACGGAGAAACCACCCAAGCTAAAGAAATATAGCTATCGCACGGCGGCTCGGGTCGCCATGTCCTCCGAACTATCAATCTTGCCTGGAGGCTCGCGTTATGGGTCGCGTAATGGACGCGAATAAATTCGAATTGTTAATAAAAAAAAAATATATTCACACATAATTAGACCACGCGTCGGTGACGACTAGAATACTTCGGAACAAAATGCAGGTGATCGAGACATTTAACAGATAAACAACGCAAATATAAAAATATTAAAAATTCTTCACGCATATTAATTGTTACGTCGACGGACAATAAATTTAATTCAAAAAATTGATGCGGATCCGCTGACCACGTAACGCTTCGATAACGGTAACTCTTTTAGAGCAGAACGGATACTAAAACTGACTAAATCGCCGATCAACCGCGAAAGACTCGCGAAAACCCAGGTAGTCGATCAGCTGTCTGTACTGCCCGACCAGTCGCACCGACACATCATACTTATATCATACGCGTAATTTTTGGCAGTGTATCCGCGTCTAGCCTTTGTTAATTTTACGTTATTATAATTGTGTTGGTACGGCATCGGAATTAGATTCCAACTTCCCAACCGTTCGAACCATGTAATCAGCTGCTTTACTTTTTACTCGGTCCGAACATTACTAGGGACATATATATATATGAAATACTATGCTGTGTGTTGATCGATAATAAATAAAATAAGGAATATAAAATTTAATCGTATGTTTTTCATTTCCGACAGCATAGTAAAGCCAGAATTCCAATCACAAAATCAATATTTTATTCACGTTACTCAACTGTAGGCTCATGACAATATGTAACATATACTACTAGTGTACGTCACTTGGAAATAAATCCGGCCGGAATTTCGCGAGCTTTCTTTTTTCTATCAAGACAATCATTTCGCGCAGCGCTGCTGGCAGAAGAAACTAATCATTATGTAGAAGCGGTAAAATAAAATTAAACCGGAACTCGGGCAGCATTTTGCATACTAGAAAATGAAAATCATCTATATTCTGCTAGAATTGATTTCGGTGCACGCATCGTCGACAGTTAAATGAAAGGTGATGGTTCTGAAGGAGGAAAAGCAGAGAAAAAACTATCTGCATTCGCAGATAATCTAATCTGTGTTAGCATTATATAATAGGCAACTTGTAATTACTGGAGGGTCGCGGAAATGCCATCAATTTTAGCAGGAACAAAGAATTGAACCGCAGGAGTGGCTAACTGATATAGATTATGAACTGAAGTAGAGAGATTCCACTTCTTTCCCCATAATTTAACGGTACACTCACGCAGTAATTTAGGCCAGAAAATAGGCCACGTTTCTGAAAGTTGTCTGGAGTTTTCAACGCTGGAGAAGGCGAAGGGCAAAAATGCGCGCTGTCTGGAAGACTGATTTACCGTTTCCGGCTTATATGACGGCGGTGGTGCTGCTGCTGGAGGAAGGGATAGTTGATTACGTGGCGAACTTTCTCTCGTTAATTTCGAATGAGTTTTTGATTAGAAAAATTATCGTTGTGCTTCTAAATGAAAATCAGTTTCAACGTTAGATTTACAAAAGAAGAAGAAGAAGAAAAAAAAAAGACATAACTGGTGAAGAATTTTATTTCGAAAAATGAAACATGAAATCCAGAAAATTTAAAATGCCTGCGATGACTTTTCTAGGAAGCTTTTCGATTTATATTCGCTTAATTCATATAAGTTTTTGCGGCTTACACGGAAGTGCAAAACGAGATCTATTAGCTGACGCAAAAAATCTGGCACGTAATGTACCCTAATGCGTCTGATTATATACACATATACATATATATATTAATTACAACGCAATTCTTAGGCTATCCCCATTCGAAAAAATGTCCTAAAAAAATATCCCAAAAAATGTCCCAAATTTATGTAACGCAAAATGTCCCAAATTTATGTAACGCAAAATGTCCCAAATTTATGTAACGCAAAATGTCCCAAATTTATGTAACGCAAAATGTCCCAAATTTATGTAACGCAAAATGTCCCAAATTTATGTAACGTTTGTTATATTTTATAGGATATCTGTGATTATGTTATTATATTCATATGGACCGATTTAGAATTACGTTGTAAATTTTGATCATTTTATACAAAGTATAGAAGAGAAAGAGACAGGAATGTAAGCAAAAGGAGTCACACAGCCCCTTGCGATGCCAAAATGGCCGAGTTTATATATATATATATATATGTATACATCAGGGCCGTAGCCAGGAATTTATTGTGGGCGGGTGTATCTGGACCACGGCTTCAGACAGGAATTCGTTTCAGGGGGAGAGGATTGACCATTCCTAACAATACGCAATATGTAACATTAAATAACTGATATTACATTTTTTATATAATTATTTCTATGAATATTTTATTAAAACTGCATCCGACGATGATGCCCTTGAGAAGTAAAGCGCCTGACAACTACCTCTGGATCAGTTTCGATATCACGATGAATGTTCATCAGCGCCAATCCACTGGGCCACTCCTGTCCCATGCTGTTTCTCAGAAATTTTTTCAGCCTTCTCAATGAAGAAAAAGTCCGCTCTGGTGTCGTCGTCGTCGACGCAAGTAGAGTCGCAAGCATTTTTTTTTTTTTGTTTTTTTACTTTTTTATTGGGCTTGTCAGCTACGGACGATTATCCGTCAAGAAGGAAGAACGTAGGATAAAAGGAAACTGAGGACACTAAGAAAGTTATTCGGGGAAGAAAGAGACGGCCAGAACTACTATGGAGGGAGATAACAAGGGAGTCAAAAAAGATCGGTACTAGAACCCGTGCAATTAGCAGTCCGAAGGGAAATAAATGTGTAGACGAAAAAATATAAAGGATGATACGTTAAAGGAAAGGAAAGCTCTCATGTCTTGTTAGCCGTTATACCTGATTATAATATATTATATCTATTTAAACTAAATGCGAAGTATTGAGAGCAGCTTGTGAATCATTGGAAAAATATCTGCACTGCTATTATCCAGCACTTCTATCGGTGTAACGGGCAATTTCGCAACTGCTATTTTTGAATTAAAAACTGGTTACATCGTAGAGAAGTGGACCATAAAATCGCCGTATAGTATGACCCGATGTATATATCGCGTGAGATATAGCTCACTAATGACATCTGGGGAAAAACGATCAGAACTTTTTACTTAACCCTGTACAAGATTTAAGCGGCGGAATCAAAACGTGCGGCATGGCGCATAAGTTCGGCAAAACGGTAACACGACTAGATATAAAGCTGCCACGCTCGATGACGATCGAGAACGGACTAACTCGTGCCTAGCACGATGTGTGCCGTGAACATCTCTAACCGAATAGTCTTATAACAATTGATGAATGATGAAGGTAGCAATCGTATCGATGTTTCTAGAACGTCTTAATAATATCATCACGTTAACCGCTCTTATTCCATTACTGTAATTTCACTGCTGTATATATATATATATATATATATATATATATACACATATTATTTTAATTACCTGATCAATCCTCTCCTAGCTAAAATTATATCATAATAAGTGAATTTGTAAATCTCAGTAACTTTGTATGTAAATATTATTTTGTTGCATTCAGTGACTATGTTTTATCATCACTGATGTAACACATGTTTATATCTATTAACGTTCGTAATTACCTTGTATTTATTTTATGCATATGTATATATTATTGAAATAAAATTGCCCCATCGGGAATATCCGAATTAGGGGGGGGGAGGGGAAACCGCTCTGCCCGGCTGTTAAGGGAATTTATAAAACTTCCATCAGCTCAGGGCTGCTCGGTACAGCTTCTAAACGATGCGCACTCACCTCGGACTCATATAGTAATCTCCGCTATCGGTCGCTACCAACAACACATACGCACACAGTCTCAGTCCTGACACATCTGTCCGTTCGACCGCGTACGAGAATTTCGGTTTTATAAGCATCCTCGATACGTACAAGTTGCATTTAAAAATCGGTGTTGGAGAGACCACGAATTAATGACTTTACTGAAGAGAATATTTCTATAATTCGAACATCGTTAAAAGATCGCGCAGCAGCTACCGAATCTGTCTCACTGTATTCGAATTATTAATAAAATTAGCGTACTAACGTGTGCCACAGTCGTGCGACTGTATGCTAGGTTGTAAGTGTTTTAGTAAGTTACGTATTTTTGTTATTTCTAATTATTTAAATATAGACGACGCAAACGATGAAATAATAATTCACGGAATTTACAAGTTCGCGCCAATTTCATGAACCGATTAAAATTAGTAGAATTTCAAACGGTTCATGAAAATAGCGACTCCATTTGTTTACTGTACCGCTCACGTAATTGAAGGAATGTAAATGTAATTTACTTTTCATTACTCGCAAGCACAGTATTATGGAACGTGAAAGGGAAAACAATAACAAATAGAATTACTAGGCGAGTAAGTGAACGAAATTATGAACTATATAAAGACTGCGTGATGTGTGAAATGAACGCTCATTGCATTTCGTGAACTGTTTGAGAAAATATTTTTATGTCGAACACAGATTGCTGTATTTTTTTCTTTCGTAGAGGGGCAAATTCGAGAAAGCTGTATTATCTACGAAATGCGTAAACATCGTTACGAACATTTTATTATTATTATAAGTTGTTTAAAATTTCGCACGCATTTTGTGAACCAGGAGAGGGGGGGGGGATTTTTGTCATCTTTACGCAACATATATTTATCATGTGAAGTAATAAACGTAACAACATATACAGGGGTGGATCCCGAGAGACATTTTGGGGAGGGAAATTATATAATTACGTAGTATCTTATAAGGTAGTCAGTAGATTTAAGAATACCCCTTGTGTTTCATAAAGAAAATCAAGTAGCGACCACCTCTTTAGAAATTTAAAAATGTTTCAATAATTAAAATTTTGTTTTACTTTTAGGAATAAAAAATGAAACAAAATTATAAAATTATACCTAAAAAATGGCAGTTTAGAATTTGAATAGCGAATTACTAGAAAGAATAGAACGATAGTATTTTTATTAGATTTTATTTCTTTTTTATTTTAGTTAGTAATCCGATCCGAATTTCTTTTTGTTTGTGAGCAAGTTTAAATATATACACATTTCCCATTGAACTATTTTTAATTAAAATTGCAAAGTAAAAATTGAAAATAAATAAAAAAAGGACAAAAAAGCGACTGCAGTTGCGTTTAAAACGGAAGAAAAAAACGTAACATTAATAGTTTTACTAAAAAACAGTATTAAATATTAGTTATATAATTAAATCCATATAGGTAACATTTATACAAAACTTTTTTTATATCGTATAAATTAAGTGTTTCTCTGTTATAACACATTTTTTCATATACAAGTATAATTTGGTTCTTTGGGGGAGAGAGTCAATCATCAGCCAGTCTCGGAGAGGGGTTGGGCTCTAAAAAATTCAGGCATTAATCAATTTGAACCTCAGCCTAAGAACAACGGAATCTCTCCGCCCATTGAAACATTGTCTTCCGTTATCATGGAGCTGCTTACTGAGCATAATATTACTTTATACTCACACTTTGAAACTTTTCTACCGTCTTTTCTTCGGAATAATTTCCCGAATCCTTAAGTTCCGTGTAATCTCTCGCTTTAATTTTATCATAAGGATGTGTTATCTCCTCAATTTCGGCCCTTTTCCTTTCTTCTTTCGTTCGGTCACTCACCTCTCCTTCTTTATTTCTTTCCTCCAGCTCTACTTTTTTTATTTTTTTTTTAAAAATTTACTTAACAAATTCCATGATTAAGATTCTTCAATGGAACTGTGTTGTAGTGTTCGTGCAAACAAATTAGCCCTTGAAAGTCTGCTTGATATACATGACATACATATATTTCTATTTGAAACCTGGCTCTCAGATTCAGTAGATTTTTCTATCAGAGGCTTCCAGATAATTAGATGCGATCGAGAAGATGCTGCCATCTTGGTTAGAATTGGCATTCTATTCACCACCCATGTCATTAACCTTACAATTACGTCTACCTCTTCCCATACTCCAAATTTTGTTTATATTTCTATCCCTTCCTCATTCACTAAATTACGTCACGCTATCAACCTGGTTTCTGTATACATTCCTCCCTTATGCAACCTCAAAGATCTTCATTTACCATCTTTTTTTTGATTCCCTTCCTCATCCGTTCATTATCGGCAGGGACTGGAACGCCTGTTCCCCGCCTGGGGTCTCTCATCCCAAAAAATCGTAATGGTTCTTTTCTTCCATCTTTGCTATTAGACCATAATCTAGTCATACTCAACGATGGTTCTCCTACATACTTCAAAAACCCCTTCTCTTTCAGTTCTATTGATCTTACTTTTTCCTCTCCCGATTTAAGTTTAAGTTGTTCATGGAGAACTCTGGACGGGACTTTTGGCAGTGATCACATCCCCATAATTGTCTCTGTTCATAGTGCCGCTTCGTCCGTTCAACGTAACACTTCCGACACTCCTCGCTGCAATCTTTCGAAAATTAATTGGTCCAAATTCTATTCCGTTTTTAAATCATCCACCTTTTGTTTCAATCCTAACCTTGATCCTATTCTTCAGTATTAAGAGTTTATCCAGTTTATTTCTTCGGCTTTAACCTTTTCCTCCCCTCCTAAGAAGAGTTTCACCAGAAGTACCAGCCGTATCTATCCATCGTCCTTGTGGTGGAATGCTGATTGTTCGCTGGCTTATCAATCTAGTTTGTCCACATTTCGCACCTTTCGCTCTAATCCTACCGTCCATAACTTCTTTTCGTACACACAAGCAAATGCTAAATCAAGATATGTTTGCAAAAAGGCAAAGAAAGCGTCTTGGTAGGCTGCTTTTTGTTCATCCTTTTCTAGATGTACTCCGTTTTCCTGAATTTGGAAGTTGGCCAAAGCCTTTCAAAACCCACTGTCTTCCCGTCCTTCCTATGTAAATCTTTCAAAAGATAAACTTTCCTCTTTTGTTCATGACGTAGCCCCGCCTTATGTTCCTACTGCCGAGGAGCTAGATTTTTCCACATAGTTCGAACCCTCCTCCTCACTTCGTAACCTCTCCTTTCACTGTTGGCGAGCTCTTTGCTGCCTTTCCTAAAAATTTAAACTCATCTCCAGGCTTAAACGGAATCTCCTATTCTGTTCTTAAAAATCTTCCTAAACCATTTTATGAAATCCTCTTAAACATTTTTAACTCTATCCTCTTTTCTGGCTTTACTCCTCCTACATGGAACTCCTTCATAATTGTCCCCATTCCAACGGATAAAGACTCTTCAGCTTTTCGCTGTATTTCCCTCGCTAGATGTCTTAGGAAACTATTCGAATCCATGTTAAACAACCGTCTTGTTTGGTGGTTGGAGAACATGTATTTCCTAGTAATATGTATGGATTTCGCCCTGGTCGTGGTCCTTCCGATTGCGTTGCCTTTTTCCTATACCATATCTATAAACCATTCATCCAAAAGAAGTTCACATTGGCCACTTTTGTCGATGTCTTCAGTGCCTTCGACAGCGTTCATCTCCCAACTCTTCGAAATAAAATGTTCTCTATTAATCTACCTCCCCATTTCACTTCCTTAATTATGAATCTCTTCCAAAATAGAACTGTTCATTTAAATTCATCCGATGAGTCAATTACACGAAGAGTCTTCCATGGTCTCCCACATGGGTCTTGTCTTAGCCATACTCTCTTTAATATATATATATATACTCTTAATATCGCTTCACTTCCTATACCTTCGTCCTCTCTGTTCTTTACTGACGACATTCTTCTTTATACAGCTGCTTTTAATATTCCAGAAGCTCGCCATAGGTTGCAGGAGTCCTTACTTATTCTGGAAAGTTCCTTATCAGAAATTTACCTTACGATCGCTCCTTTAAAATCTTCATGTACTATTTTCACTTATCGTCCCTACAATCCAGCGTTAATCAATGTATCTATCAATAATCTGCGCCTAACCTTTGTTACCTTCTTCCGATATTTAGGGATTTATCTTAATAGTTGACTATCCTTCTCAGAACATATAAATTATCTTTATTCATCTACACTAAAACGGTTAAATATCTTAAAGGCTTTGTCGTCTTCCAGTTGGGGTGGGGACCCTGTAGTACTCCTTATACTCTATAAATCTATTATCCGCTCTAAGTTTGATTATGGTAGTTTTCTCTACAGTAACGCATCCCACTCTCTTCTCTCCAAATTGAATACAGTCCTGAATGCAGCCCTGCTCTTATGCCTTGGTGTTTTAAGTTCCAGCCCTATTCCGGCCATTCTGTCTGAGTCTGCTGTTCCTTCCCTCTCTCCCTTCGTAGATGCTACCTCGCCTACTAGTTCCTCATTAAGCGCCTTCCTATGCCCTCAAATAATCTTGTCTGTTTATACTCTTCCCCACTGCAGGATTGGCGTTTTGTCTCCAGTAAAACCCCCATTATTTTCCAGGTTTCCGCTCGTCTACTTATTGTTATTTCTTTTGATAAACACCCATATTTCCACTTCAATTTTTTTGACCTTATTCATCCTCAGATTTTGTTCTCCTTGTCTCCTGGTTTAAAGTCTCTTCCACCCTCATCATCTATTAATGAATATAATCAGTTAGTAACATTTGTTTTCCCGGATCACCTTCTCGCTTGTACTGATGGATCTAAAATGGCTTACGGGCTGGGTGCATCAGTCTTCATTCCTGCGCTTAATTACTCAAATGTATTTAAATTACCATCATTCTGCTCTATTTACTACGCAGCGTCGTTTGCAATTCTACACGCCACTGAATTCATTAGTTCTCTTACTGTCTAAACAAATTTTCTTTTGGTATCTGACTCTATTCTTGATTGTATTTCCTCTTCTTATATTTATCCTTCTTCAGATCCAGTCATTCTACATATTCTATCCTTAATTTCTGTCCTCTCTCGCATACGTTCATTCCATATAAGCTTCCTCTGGGTCCCCAGTCATGCTGGGATTGATGGTAATGAGAAG
This sequence comes from Icerya purchasi, assembly GCA_039619475.1. NCBI lineage: Eukaryota > Metazoa > Arthropoda > Insecta > Hemiptera > Monophlebidae > Icerya > Icerya purchasi. The sequence continues at coordinate 252,110,196 of CM077115.1, read as the reverse complement.
GCTGACTAGCTTGCTCGTTCGGCTTTGGTTTCCGGCCGTCTTGTCCGGCGATTTCCCTTCTCCGAATTGCTAAGCATAGTAAAAAAAAATTCAGTTTGAAAATTGGAAATCTTTGTATGGTCCTTCCTTTACAAATCCGCGGCCGTTATATCTGTCTATTTAACCGTCTCTACCCGCATACCCTTGGTTCCTAGATTTTTCTACACCTTCGTCGTTCTACTATTTCCTTTGTCGCTTTCGCCTTGGTCACAGCTGTCTTCTTGCTTCTTTTTATCGGTTTGCTATTATTTCCCTTCCACTCTGTTCCTTATGCGTGGATAACACATTCGATTGTGACGCTGATCACATTTTCTTCGAGTGTGCATCTTTATCCTTCGAAAGATTTGTTCTATACTCAGATCTACTATCCCTTAATATCCCCACGCCGTACTGTGCATCCATTATTCTCGCCTTTCCCTCACTGTCAGTTGTTCCTACTCTTGCTAAATTTTAGTCTTTAATCCGCGACCGTATAAACATTTAAGTAAGTCCTTCATCCTCTTCTTATCTTAATATTCTGATTCATCCACCGCCTTTACCTGGTGCATTATCGGTCTCTTTGTTCAGATGGTGGCCATAGTGGTTTTAGGTCAAGGTGGTGTGTATCTGCCTGTCTCAGCATGAACTCTGGGCTATCTTTTAGCGATCATACTAGTCTCCTCCGATGTAGAGTTGCTTTCTTTCTTCTCCTTAATATTTCGTAAGCTTATCCTCTCTAGCTGCCGTTTGAATGATGGATAAACAATTACTTGGCTTTTCTGCACGGAAATTGCGAACACTGCTTTGCAGTTGTGGCCATATTGGTTTGATGAGGATCTTTTTGTGGGCACTGCTCAGCAATCGCAATCATTGAAAACTACTTCTCCTTTGATGCTGATTACATTGCATTTAGTGTTACATAGATAACATATATCTTAAATAGGTAAAACAGCAAGACATGAAATCTTCCCTTTAGGACATTCCTCATATTTTTTCTCTATACATTTATTCCCTTCGGACTGCTAGTTGTACGGATTCTAGTATCAATTTCTTTGGACTCCTTTGTTATTCCTCATAGTAGTTCTAACCGTTTCCTTCTTCCCTGAATAGCTCTCCTGGTAATCTCATTTTTCTTTCGTCCTACGTTCTTCTTTCCTGATGGATAATCGTCCGTTGCTGACAAACCCAATAAAAAAAAAAAAAATGTTCCCGATTTTCCCTCCCATGGATTCCCGGCACTGACGTATAAATAACTATAAATCTAAATTAATATCATTAACTCATTTAAGTATTTTTGTGTATATATATGTTTGCGTGTATACACTTCGATATATACCTACCTACCATACTCACGCATATGTGCAGGCAATCTTTATAGATACAATTACATATATTTATCGTGTTTCAAATTTATAAACTTTCTCTTGAATTCTCCCCGTTTATTGCCGATAAGTAAAATATTATGCGTCCATCAATGTAGCGATATTTAAACAAATCGGCTGTTTATTATCAATATTTATGAAGAAAAAAGAGTATTAAGAAGGTAATCGGTAATCACAAAAAATATATTTCTTTTAAATATCGTAGTAAATTAAGAACAATATTCAACAAACATTAGGACTATTAAAATCATAATGAATAAAAAAAAAAAAAATTACTTGAAAAGAGAATAATCGAAGGCTACACAATAATGAACTTAATTAAATGGAACGTATTTATAAAACTGAATTATTTAATAACGATTGAAAAATAAAATCCATCAATTAAGAATACGTTCAAATTCATGAATTGTAAATAAAATTTAAGAATATTTTTAACCAACCCAATTTCATCAGTACAAATAGTCCCATTGCAGGACTAAAACATAAAGAATGACTTACAAACAATTTTTATCACGATACGGATTACTTTGTCACATCATTCTCAAAATTATATAAAATTACTATAATACAAAGCTATTTATAAAAACTGGAAGAAATAAAAAAATTCTGTAGGAAACAATTTTACAACTTCAATCTTGATTAATTAGTTTATTTTTTTGTTGATTTTTTTTCGCGAATAACGTTAATAATATTAAACATTTTCAATTGATAAGAATGAGCAAATTAGAAGCGAAAAAAGCGTTTAATTTTCTTTTAACATAAGGTAGGAGACTGGTTTTCGATGCAGTTTGCGAAAGTGACGAAGGGCGGGGCCGAGAGTTTTGTTTGTTCAGTTCGGTAATTAATTTTTTATATTTGTATGTAATAAGCTTTGTCTAATTATTTTACCTGATCGCTGGAACGGCTAGAATGTCCCATTCGACCGATGTGTAAAATTCTTTCAGATCGACTCCCAATTCCACGACATTGGTTCCAAGCACTTCGTCCACGTGTCGTAAATCTACCTTTTTAAAAAAAATTAACAAACAGAGAGCACGCGTTTTAGATTTTGTTTTCTTAATTACATATTCGTAGGGTGTTTGGCGAAAACGATACGCACATTAATTTCATTATACTTTACCGCGTGGCGCGTACACTAGACTTCATGGGACCAATACACTTATTTATAATACGGAATTTTTCATAAATAGATCGAAACCCCACTTAGTAGAGTGTCGGTGTAATTACGGTGCAGAGTTTGTGAATTTTTCAAATGACTTATGAACCGTTGGCTTATGTTGTCGGAGCCCAAAAGAAAAAGAAGAAAATAAAAAACGTTTTGTTAAATTAAAAAGCGGTGTTACTGCGGAGAATAACGCTGGGATTACATGTAAAACCGGTTAAAAAGCGGTCTCGAATTTTCTATTGAAAAAAAGTTGAAATGATATCAGTGACAGACGATTGAAATAATTGAGACTTGGTATATGGTAAATTGTTATGCGATAAAATTATTTATATTGCTAACGGTTTTAAATACTTTTGAGTAATAATATTAAATTATACGAATATGTAATTGCAGAAATAAAGAGCTAAGAGAATCGTTTATACGTCAGTAAAAATTTTAAATCTAATACTGGTGATGTTAATTACAGTGACGTATTTGCGGGGAAACTAGTAGGCCAATTACCCCTCCCCCCGAAAAAAAGAAATATTCGTTTATCGAACTTTTTACTTTCTTTTTTTCTTTTTTTTTTTTTAAATGGGCTCGGTGTTAACACTGACCCAACTACATGGACCTAGATCACCTACTCAGATTCTGAGGCGATCGGAGATAGAAAGTATAAAGGAAAGAAGGAGGGGAACAACGGCTGGAGATGGGAAGGAAAGGATAAAGGAAGCATTGAAAGGGGTAGGAAGATCTAACGCCAAAAGTTCGGCGTATAGATGAGAGCACTGAGGAAAAAGAGCAGAGCATTCGAAAAGGATATGGTTGGGGTCACATATAAAGGGAGGATCAGTTGAGTGGAGAGGGCAAAAGGGAGAAGGTGAAAGAGAAAAAGAAAAACGAGAAAAGGGAAGGAGGGAATGGCCAAGTCTCAGTCTGATTAAAGAAACAATAGCCGAGCGCCGAGAAAAAGGAAGAAATTGGTACCAAGGCTGTGAATTGGGAGTAGGCTGTAGGAGGAGATAGAAAGAGGAGCGATTGGCAAAAAAGGAAGGGTAGATGTCAACCCACAGTCTGGTATGGAGACTTGCGGAGAGGAAAAGGATGTCTGAGGCAGGAAAATGCGGAAGGAATGGACCATTGAGAGACGCTGAGCGAGCTAGGAAGTCAGCTGCTTCGTTGCCCTCAATGCCAGAGTGGCCAGGAACCCATAAAAAGTCAATAAGGATAGAACGTGCTAAGCGCAAGTTGGAGATAGAGGCACGAACAGAAAGAATAATGTCATTAGTCGAGTGGGAAGGAGGAGAAGAGATAGCTTGCAGCACGGATTTGGAATCAGTAATAATGAGAAACTTACAGATCCCTCTTGAAGAGGAAATAAAGGAGACAGCACGGAGAATGGAGACTGCTTCAGCAGAAAAAATGGAACAAAAGGAAGGAAGTTTGAAGGATTCCGAGTGATTAAGCGAGGGGGCTGTAAAAGCACCGCCCACCCCGCAATCATTTTTGGAACCATCAGTGAAAATTTTTACATGACGGGGAAATGAAGAATTTAATATGTGGACATATTCACTGACCACTGTGCTCTGAGGAGTGGAGTTAGCACGAAGAGGAAGAGAGGAGAATGAGACGGGAAGACATGTACTATTGAAATCAAAAGAAAAGTAAGGAAGCTTATTGCGGGAAAAGACATAAGGAGAGAACTTAGAGACCCGAGCAGCTATGTGCGCAAGAACCGGGATTTTGTGAGGAACGAAGCGCCAGTGGTCATTGATATACAGATAGGAAGAAATAAGTTTAGATGAAGAGATCGGGAGGCGTTTAATTAGAAAACGGTAACCAAGCAGAGATCTGCGGATAAACAGGGGTTTAATATTAGATTCAGACAAAATGGCAGGAATGGGAGAAGACTTTAGGGCCCCAATGCAGAGCCGAAGACAGGAATTTTGGATTCTATCAAGTTTGCGCAGGAGGTAGTTTGAGGCATTGCCGTATAAGAAGGAACAGTAGTCTAGTTTGGAACGAATGATGGATTTATAGAGAATTATGAGAATATATGGATCACCGCCCCACTTGAGAGGACATAAGGCTTTCAGGAGATTTAGTCTCTTAAGACAAGATATATAAAGGTACTCGATATGTTCTTGGAAAGAGAGTCGACTGTTTAGGAAAAGACCAAGATAGCATATGGAATTAACAATAGGAATAGGATAGTTGGAGGAGATGATGTTTACCAGAGCACGATTATATGGGCGGAGGGAGAAAATAATAGAAGAAGACTTGGAAGGAGAAAGAGAAAGAAAAGCACTGGAGAGGGAACTACTGAGGACTGATAGAGAACAATTAATCTCCTCGTTAGCTGTAGCTAGCACGTCTGAAGTGGAGTAGATAAGGATATCATCCGCAAAAAGGAGAGAAGAAGAAGGAATGCGAAGAGTAGCGATATCAAGGAGATAAATATTAAAAAGAGAAGGACTAAGACAGGAACCCTGAGGCAAGCCGCGGTAACAACGTCTGATTGTTGAAAAGGAGGGAACAGAAAGGAAAAGAGATCTATTTTGGAACAGATTAAGAATAATGGTAACGAGAATAGGAGGAATATTGAGGGAAATGAGCTTAGAAGCCAGTGAAGGAAGATGAACATTATCAAACGCAGATGCGACGTCGACGAATGTGGCAATAGTAAACTTTCTATCTAGGAATGATTTGTAGATGTCCGATAGAAAGGTACTAATGCAGTCGATTGGACCAAGACCAGGGCGAAAACCAAACATATTGGGAGGGAGGAGATTGTTATGCTCCAGCCACCAGACTAAACGATTGTTGATTAAGCCTTCGAAAAGTTTTCGAAGACAAGAGGCGAGGGAGATAGGTCGGAAAGAAGACTGGTTTCTTTTAGGAATAGGAATGATTATAAAATCATTCCAGGATTTAGGAGTGTGACCAGATATTAGAAAGGAGTTATAGATAGCTAAGAGAGAATGCAACGAGGAAGAGGAGAGATTTTTAAGGATTGGATATGAGAGGCCATCTAGTCCGGGGGTGGAGTTAGTGGATTTGTTAAGAACGGATAGGAGCTCATCGTAACGAAAAGGAGAGGAAAGAAAATGGTCTTCAGAGGTAGATGAGTAAGAGGGGGAACTAATTTCTTCAAGAGAAGGAACATAAGCGGGCGAGATAAAGTCCAAAAAGGAATGAAGATGTGGCAACGCAGGAGTAGAATGGAGAGGGCGCTCGGAGGAGGGAAATCTAAAGGCCCTAGCTAACTTCCAAATTTGAGAGAAGGGCGTATCTCTAGAAAATGAGGAACAGAAACTTCTCCAAGAATTCCTCTTGGCAGCCTTTAGGATGCTACGGGCTCTAGCGTTAGCTTCTTTGTGAGCTAGGAAGTTAGACATAGAAGAGCAGGAGCGAAAAGTTCTAAAAGTGTCGGTACTCTTCCTGAAGGCTGCTTTACACTCGTCATTCCACCAGAGTGAGGAGGCAGCAGAAGTTTTACGACAGTTATTAGAAGGGAAGGGAGGGGATGAGAGGGAAAGAGCAGAATAGAGAGACTGGGTGAAAAGGTTGTATTGAGATAGAGGATCGGAATCAGCCTGAATAGGAGAGAGAGAGGAATCGACTAAAGAACGAAATTTGCCCCAATCAGTTTTGGAGAGAAGCCAATGAGGAGAATGAAGAGGTTTGAAGCATGAAGGAGGTAGGACGTCATTAAGAGTTAGAACAATAGGAGAGTGATCACTGCCAAAAGTACCATCAAGAGTTCTCCAAGAGCAGTTTAGACCAAAATTGGGAGAAGAGAAAGAAAGATCGACTGCACTAGGAGATGAAGGGTTTTTGAAGCAGGTAGGAGAAGAATCATTAAGGAGGAAGAGGTTATGATTTAGGATGAAGTTTTCAAGGATAGAGCCATTGCTGTCGTGACCAGAGCAGCCCCAGAGTGGAGAATGGGCATTCCAATCACCCCCAATGATGAATGGATTTGAAAGAGTCGAAAGGAATGGGTGAAGGGGAAGCTGAGCAAGACTAGAATTTGGTGGATTGTACACACAAGCGATGTGAATAGGGGTAGGAAGGAGATTTGATAGAGAAATATGTGCCATATTAGGGAGATTAGGATAAGGAGGAGGAAGGAAGGAAATACTGTGCGACTGGTATGGTAAGTCGTTTCTAACAAGAATAGCCACTCCACCATACCCGTCTACACGATCAGAACGTACTATGAAGAAGTCTTTGAAGTGGATTTTTGAAGTGGATTTTAACCAAGTTTCAGACAACAATGCTACTTGAATGTTGTAGAGGTCTAATAGCCCCTCTAACGCTTGTTTATTTGCATGTATGCTACGACAGTTCCACTGAAGAATATTTAAAGAATTATTCTGAGACATGTGGTTTAGGAGGTGGAGAAAGGTAAGGAATGAGTGTTATAGGAAAAGGAATGCAAGGAGGAATGGAATCGTAACAATAAAAATAATTTAAGGCGATGAAAGAAAAAAAAAATGGGCTCGCGGAATCTTGGTTATGTGCCAGTTTAGCAACCTTCAAGTTTAATTGCGGCCAAATTCGGAACAGAGTGAGCGAAAGCAAGAATAGAATAACCTGCACGAACTGGTGTAGGACCAGTTTGTAGGCCTCCTTCTGCTTAACGCCATCACCAACGAGATGATAATTTTCTGGAATGAACCGTAGCGTGGAAAATTCCATATGTAAAGCGTGCAAGTAAGCAATTGTACTGAACTGTAAGAAATACAGAAAGAAGAAGAAGGGTATTGAAGGGTAGAAGGAGAAAAAGAAGAAAAAGAAAAAAAAAAAAGAAAAAAAAAATAAAGGAAGTAGAAAACAAGAGAAACAAAAATAGGTTGAATTATTTGAAGTTAACGCTGTTAGAAAACAAGGATGAAAGACTGTCGATGAAAGAAGAGGACGAAGGTATATTGTAAGATGCAAGAAGCTCCATAATAGCAGCAGAGAGACTGGAGATGGTTGAAGTGAACTCTGTGGGAGAAGGCGAAGTGTTGGAAAGAGGAACAGATGAGGGACAAGCAGGCAAGAGTGGATTAAAAGAGGGGGAAGACACTTTATTTAGAGCCCATCCAACTGAGGGTGAATGAGGGTGATAAGAAGGGATAGAAGGAAATTGGGGGAGCGGTTTATGATGCGGTTTAGACTTGTGAAATTTATGGAATGTTGGAGATTTTGGACGAGGAAGAGAGGGAACCTTAGAAGAGTTGATGGACATGTTTGGAGAAGGAATGGGGGCTGCAGCCCGGTTGGCATATGAAAAGGCTTGAGTTACAGAATTAGACGATTTGATCTTGACGGCTTCATGGAAAGAGATATTTTCAAAGGCCATGATCCTTTTTATATCTTTTTGTCTTTGCCACTCTGGACAGCGACGATCTGAGGAAACATGGGAACCTTTACAGTTGCGACAGAAAGGAAGTTCCTGTAGATTGGGGCATTCCGAGAAGGAGTGTTTGGATGCACAATGGGAGCAGATGGAGTGGGAGCTGCGACAATTGCGTGCAATATGTCCGAAAAGAGAACAATTGGAACACTGGGTGGGAGAACGAATGCTAGGAGAGACTGAGAAGCGAAGTCCATATATGGATACGAATTGAGGGAGGTAGGATTTGGCGAATTTCAGTTCGACACTTCTAGTCGGAATTTTAGAACCTTCTGAAGAGCGGAGAATACGTCGTAATGAAATGACCGGAATAGAGGATACAAGTCCTTCTTTGATGTCTTCCAATGGAAAGGAAGGATGGACACCGGTTATAACTCCAATCCTATATAACGCATTATGCGGGATAAATGCGTTAAGATTATGGGATTTAAAGAAGGGAGTCTTAGAAAGGAATTCATTAGCGGAAGAGGCAGAGGGGAACAAAACAGAGATACGCCCTTTACCCTGTGGGACAATATCTGAAAAAGAGGTAGAAATTTTGTTGATTAATCTAGCCAAGGCTAGCGGATGAAAGTATCCAATATTCTTATCAGGGGATGAATTTTCAACAAGAATTGAAAAGGGACCTGGGTGGTCTGGAGGAAAAATGCCCTGATCGCTGCAGAGATTTTCAGAGATATTAACGGTATTATCATTACCAGTGATATTATTATTGCTGGTGTTGTTATTACTATTAATGCCATTATTACTATCATTAACATTGTCATTACTGTTATTATCATTACTATTACTATTAGCAGTATTATCATTATCAGTATTGGTACTATTATTGTTACTACTACTACTATTTTGGTTATTATTATTATTATTATTACTATTATTATTATTATTACAATTATTGTTGTTAATGTTGTTATTGTTATTTTTATTGCCATTGCTATTATTATTGTTATTTTTCTTTTTAGTATTGTTGTCGTTTGTATTATAATTGGAGGTGGAAGAGGTCGAGTTTTGGCTTTGGTTGATATTATTCTTATTAATATTAGTAATATTATGGGAATCTATATTACAGTTTTCAGTGGCTTTAACGCTATTAGAATTTGGTAAACTAACCAGATTAGGAAGATCAGGCTGAGAAAGCCGCAGATCCTTGTTAGGTAAAGTCGAAGACGGCGAGAGGGGACCGGAGAGTTTACGCTTAGCAGCAACGTCAACCTCCATTAGGTTGAGCGACATGCTTTTGCTGGCTTTAGCATCCTTGGCGGAGGCCGCCGGGCGGCCCCCACTGAACGAGCTCATTTACCAGCACGAGGAGATGTAGAAAACGTGAACGATAAAAAAAAAGAAAATAAATTAATCGCTGAAATATGAAATTGAAATCGAACGAACGTAAAAATAGATAAATGAAATAAATACGCCGCAGTTAAATAAATTAAAACGATCTCACCGAGTAAGCTGATAAGAGATAACAGATAACAATCGGCGTTTCGAATTAACAATAACGCGGAGAGACAACCAACTTTAATACGACAGATCAGGAGATCCTTTTTACGTCTCTTTATTTTTGATATTCAAGTTTCAAAATTTCTATATAATTTTTTTTTTCCGTAAAGAAAGTTTTTCACGTTGAAAATTTTTTTATTTTCGTCATGATTTAAATGTATAGTTTTGTTCATTTTTCACGCCTTACTATCTTTAGCTGGAAAATATATAAAACAATACAATAATATTCTTGCTACTAATATTATTAATAAAAAATACTTATAAATAATTTGATTGTCCTTGATTAATTGTATTGATAGAGTCACATAAAATCGTTATTCGAGCAGTTTTTAGTTACTGTTCAAGGTTACTTCATATATTAGTATATTCATGCGGGTATTGATGGTAACGAGACGGTGGACTCCTTAGCACTCATAGCGCTACACTCTCCACATTTTGTTAAAAAGATTCCTGGTCACAACATACTTCCCCTCTCCAAAAGAATGCATGTCAGACTTTGGTCGGATGTGTATACTTGCTCCTTTTCCAATTCTAACTCATTTTACCTTTCTATTCAGCCTAGACCTCCTTCTTGTTCTTGGTTCTATCATTTTCCTACTCTTAAACGTTTTTTCATCATTGCCATCCGCCGTCTGCGGTTCAATCATACTTTGCTCCCTTCCTCTCGGCATCGTTTTGCTCTTTTCCCATCCCCTTATTGTCCTTTGCACTCTGGCGACTGTTCCTTCGTTTGTGATCCTGACCACGTGCTGTTTAAATGCTCCAGTCTTTCCTCCGAGCGTCATATCCTGTACGTTCAGCTGTTAAAGCTGAATTATCCTACTCCATATAGTGCTTCCTATATCTTAGCTTTGCCGTCATCCAATGTGGTTCCTATTCTTGTCTCTTTCCTGTCATCGATCTCGGACCGGATCAAAATCTAATCTCTAATCTAGTCCAATTGTCCTGGGTAGCTGCCCTAAGTCAGCCAAGCCCAAAAAAAAAAAAAAAAAATAAAATAAAATATTAAGGATTCGGTGTAATGAGTGAAATTTTCATAACGCTAGTCTACTGCGTATTCTTATAAACAAAAATTCAATCAGCGACTACGGTTGTCACCGGAATTGTGCTAAGATATTTAATTAGCCGAATGCAAGCTATTCAGATAATATAATAAAATAACTAACTTCGATTGGTTATTTCATTATACAGTTTATAACAAACAGGTATGTATTCACCTACATTTATATTCAGATCATCTTTCATTATTTATAATGGAACGCGGCAGAATATTTTAATAAGAAATACGCGCTAAACCAACAGCATGAACGTTTTTCTTGTCTATTAAACATTTTAAAAACCTTATTGAAGGAACCAGTTTACATATTTGAGAAAAAAATACAATTGAATTATTGGTATAAACTTATAAATTCTTATATGGTATTTAGGCTAAAACGAAATTATTACGTATGGATTTTTATATCAGTCAAGCATCATATCGATGTTGCAGGACGTACCAAAAGCGTTTTAAAAGTTATTCCATCCAACATCGGTGAATTCCGTGACTTGGTGTTCTATTATTTGCCTGTTTCACTAGGGAAGAACGTCTGAAGTATTATTTAAATATGGATTTTCAGCGGCTATATGACAATGGCTTAAACGTGTTATCTAATTGTAAGATGTTCGCTAATTACAATTTTTTAGCTATGTGAAAACATATTTCTAGATGTACCAATGTTAGGTGTGTTTTTGTATAACTACGAATGCCGCGGATAAACTAGTTAGTGTCTTATACGTATATATTGAAAGAGTAGAAAACAACCATTCCACGAATACACTCTGATAATTTTAGCATGATCCGTTCAGCGGTATACGAATGCATACAGGACAAACAAACATACAAACCTCGACTCAAAAATTAATTTATACATATATATATATATTAATTACAACGTAATTCTTAGGCTACCTCCCATTAGAAAAAATGTCCCAATTTTATGTAACGTTTGTATATTTTATAGGATTTTTGTTATTGTTATTTAAAAAATGTCACAATTTTATGTAATGAAATATGTAACGAAGAATGTAACGAAAAAATGTCTTAATTTTATATAATGAAAGTTAAATGTTAGGATAGGATTTTTGTGATTATGTTATTTTTTTTGTGTTGATGCCAGTAAGAATTACGTTGTAAATTTTGATCATTTTATACAAAGTATAGAAGAGAAAGAGATAGAAGTGAAAGCAAGAGGAGTCATACAGCCTCTTGCGATACCAAAATGGCCGAGTTTATATTATACGGATTTGGTGTACAATTTTATGAAAAAAACTATAATATACTTGTAAGTGGACTTAAAAGAATTAAATGTTAAGGCAATCGCATTTGACTTCAAATCTTAAAAATAATATTGTTAAATCTAGCTGTGGCCACAGTCTGTAAGAAGTGTGAAAAGTAATATGGTAACAAATAAAAATTATAATATAAACATACGGACTAATGCTGTAAGGAGACTACGACCCGCTCATGGTAGATAAACTCCTCTGATTTCACTGTTGATCCAGTTATCGACAGTGATTAAAGAGTGTCGCACCGCTCTTTCGGAGTACTCGAGAAAGGCTATGCGGTTTTTCTTGTCTAAGACAAGAGAACGTTTTAAACCGATCAATATGAAAGTACAAATGTGGGAAAAGACAGCACATTCGAACATAAAGTGATTCAGATCATCAACTGAATTAGTTGAGCATACTTTCCGGGGGGGGGGGGGGGGGGGAGTACCGGCAATCACAAACCTAAATATAAACAGGACAGGAACTGGTGCCCCGACAGCACCTGAGCATTATAGAAATTCATATTTTCATATTTTTAATTTTTAAACAACTTCGTATTACAATAAAATTAATTTAAAAGAACATTAAAAGAGTTCTTCTATCGGGGAAATTCTAAAAAAACAGGAGGGAGAAATAACTGACTGAAATATGCGGGGAAAAACGGGGTAAATGCGGTACGAAAATTTCAGTGTTCTTCAATACTCTGTCATCATAAAAATAGCGAGTTTCTTTTAGCGTCACTGGTACTAACATCAGCGATAAAGGTAATTCTTTAGTCTCCTTCTACATTTACATTCAATAGCAGCGCATGCTCGTGATGCTGAAATTTGTTTTGAATTAAATCTTTCCAAGTTATTATATAAAATGGATATGATTTTGTACGTATTTACAATTGACGGTGATACCATTAATTTTGAACGGCAGTATAATTTTTTTTCCGTGAAACATTCAACGTGGTGTTGAAATCCGTCCATCTCTGCATCAATTACTTTTTACTGAATCTTTCCTATCAATCACGGATCATTTCCGTATAGTAAAAATTTCCCGAAATAATAATGCGTACTTATTTAGTATTTTTTGTTTTAAAAAAAAATTTATATTTTTTCTTTTCATCAGTGGATTGTGTGTATCTTACTCGATCCTCCTGTTTTTAGTGGTTAAAAAGACGCCTGTTGTATTACCTAAAGGTTTTGTTTGCAAAAAAAAAAAAAAAAAAAAAAAAAAAACCCAAATTCGAAAGTTTCTTTTTTCCTCTGTCAATTTGTCCGTTAAAATATTGAAACCCCCTGACATCTAGAAATTTAAAAAGTGTGCCGCTTATACATCGAATCAAGGGTTTTCAGGTCACCGATGTGAGTAAGTGTTGCTTCCGGGCAAATTCGTCTGTCTGTTCATCGTTTAGTCATTTTCCCGATCGCGTTCAATTCGTCTTAATTTTACCCCTCCCCCCGTATCGTATCTTGGTCGTTTTTCGCTTCCGTCTTACTTGGCGCTTTTCGAATTAGAACTGGTGCTATCCGTGGTTGGCTTCATTGTACTCATTCAGCTTTCCTGTTCTGCATGACGCGCTTCTTCTTTTTGCTTAATTATCTTTTACAAGGAAAAGTTAAATTACCGGTATATATTTCGTAAAAAGTTTCGCACCGTGCAAGCTACGACAGAAATTTTTGTTCTTTATCGTTTGCGGCTTAGTTTACAATTAAAACGTAACATTATAAGGTGCTTATATTCCAAACAGTGTGCTAGTCGCACGTACCTGGACGACACTCTTTGTAGGTTTTATCATAACAGCTAACTTCATACACAATTAAAATTCAATACAAAATTGGTAATACACTTTTGGTAACGTAGCGCACGTGCCCGAATAATTTTCCAGTCATTGCGTAAAAAAATACTAAACGGCTATCCTTGGCGAGTGGATAGGACTAATCTTTCGTTTTTGTTTTGCCTATGAGAATAGAATTTACTTTAGAAACGCGCACGTCAGATTCATTACACAAGAAGGATATATTATCAGTACGTAGAGAATTATACGGAAACTGGAAATTATACGGGCGTATTAAAAATAATAAAAGTTGCGTCTCTTTTTGTGAAAATTTTTGAAGAAATTCGACAATGTTTTAATCAAAAATCTGAATTTAACTTTAAACAGTTAAGTAGTAAATAGTAACTCTATACATGTATTTAAAATAGGAAGCTGGCCTCTCAGCTAATAAAACGACCGCCGCTATACAAATGTCAGCTATTCAACACGACCAGAATTTAATTATGTACCAATCGCTGAGAAGCCGAAAGACGTGCTAAAAAAAGAGAGAAAAAGAAAAGAACCTCTAACTTCAGTATGCTAATATTTGCGTTTCTGTAAGGTTGAATTTCAGTTGGCAGTCTTAATGATTAACTATCGATACGAAAAGCGAATGAAAGAGTGTAACTTTTTTACAAAAAGTCTAAAAAAAGTTTCATTTCCGAATAATACGACATTCTCGAATTCAATTATTCTGACGATGTTTCTAATGATGTTCGACTAATATATTTAAAATTTGATAAATTTTCCTTTTTTTTTTTTTTTAGGTGGCCCTTTTTAAGGCCATAATTTAAAGGCTAATATTATCGAAAACGGTTTTGTAATCGGATTAACAAGTCCAATAAAAACACCGGTGGGCGGGAGGGGGGGGGGGTACCTATTATCCTTAATTTAATCGTATTTTAATATTTCACAATTTCAACAAAAAAACGGTAATTTCGCCAAGCAGCTAGAGGAATCAGCGATTTACACTTTTTTTTTTTTGCGAGACTAGAAAGCCGGCGAATTATAATGTCAAATAAAAAGGCAGATTGGTATTTCCGGTATTTTTGAAACTAAACCAGTGAGCGTACAAGCTTAGAGCATGAAACACAACATGAAAAGTCTGTCTTCGAATTATGTGTCGTGAAAATGCCGAAATGAAACTCTACCCCACGCTCTTAAGTAAGAAATAAGATTATAAAACGACACATGGCTTTTAATTCACATCGAAGGATTATTTGCAACTGCAAAAAATGAAAAGCCCCGATAAGATACGCGAACATTTTGAAAAGCTGTGCAAAGAAAGATTCCTCCCCTCCCTCGAGTCGTCTGGACGAGGAGGAGAAATTCAAGAAAGACACGCAAATAAGCACTTTGCATTCCTCCGCGATTACGTTAAATGCTTACACAATAGCTTTTCACGTGTCAACCCGAATAATGACGAACAACCGTTTTTCAGATGACTGAAGAAAAGTTTCAGTACCATTCGGGCAAAAACGGCAGGAATACTTTCGGATATTTCACCACGGGACTCAGGTAGTAATTCGAATTATAAACACATCCGCTGTCGCTGTTGAAACTAATGCCGCCATCATAGGCACTCACACACATTTTCACGATAAATACGTTTTCGAGAATTAAAACACGTTTTGTCAACATGCCGCAGCAATATCACAGACCCCCTCTTTAAGTAAGCAACAGCACTTAGCCAAGGTGGTAACTTTTGTTATTGGAAAAGCTCAGGCCAGCGTGCTGTTTGACGTTTTAAAAATGGTGGATGCATTATGCGACACAAAGCTCGTCGCCTCCACCTCGTATAGCAGCAACTGTGCTTGTTTGTTCGTCACTTTTCCCGGCCGGCTAATTTCCGCTTGTTATGTCTCATTAAACGCTGCCTGCGCCAGTACACACACGTTTCAAGTGTACTTAGGAGAGAGCTGTGTTCATTGGATACGTTAAACTGTTCAACTCTGAGCACAGTCGTCGAAGTTGGGAAGGGTCCACCTTCAGTTTTTCACCTATATCGTCTGCACAGGTACGTTGCAGAATAGCAGCGGAACGGCGGTATTATAAAGAAAACACTAAGGCAAGTGGCGTATTCTTTGTAATGCAACCGTTGTAAAATAACAGATTTCATCACTACACCTTTAAAATTGACAACAGTATTTGTTAAATGAGACCTTACAAAACTTGCTATTTCTAAGCTACTTTCGTAATTATAAAGTAGTTTTAACGCGATAATCCCCCCCCCCCGTTTACCTGAATAAAAACACACTTTAATAAATTACAGTAAAGCAACGTGAAATATGAAATCATCATTAATTTTCAAATGCTATTTTTTCTCGTTTACCTTGAAAAAAAAAACAAAAAAAAAAACCGGACATATCGGAGTATCTGTTAAAAAACACTATTGCTGGCTGATGCTGAATGTGGTATTGCGCAAAGGATCGGTTTATTACGATTTGCAGGCATAACGTCGGAATTCACGTCAGTATTGGTATAATAATAAAAATTTTAATACCGCCGGTGGTATAATAATCAAATTTGCCACAGAAAATTCCTCACTAAGGCTTTGGTACAGTAAAGAGGAAAAGACGCTAAGTAAATGTTACAGTTTTGACTCGTTTGTGGTTGTATAACGTTATTTTCTTCTTACTTTTTTTTTGCCTTAAAACTTTAATCATCCCTGTTTTCTTTTTTGTTTTTTTGTATTTTTTTTAGTTTTTTTTTTTTTTATTGTGTTTGTTTCGTAACAATCACATCTAAATGCGATTGCATAATAAAGGTGATAACAGTACACACTTAGTTGACACTTACTACTAGCGATGAAAAGTATCTGCCTTATTAATGGTAGAGTTACAACGTTGGACTAGAAATAATGATGATATACGAGACCATCGCAATTGCAACCTGTGTAGGTACGTTCAACGATGTTTTAAAAATGTATTCTCATTCTAGTTGATTTTTTTCAATTTTTTATTGCCTACTCGGTGCTCCTATTGTGCTTAAACTATTGCAAACAAATAACGACGATTTAAATTTTTCCGGATAAATTTTATTTCCTCGTCTACGCTAATGTCATCTAAAATCTCCGTTAAATATTACGTCTTTTAGTCCTCGAAATGCTTCCGGAAGTGTCGATCTTTCGCATAGCTTTTATCTCTTTCAGTGTTGAGATTTTAATTTCATTTACGCTTGAATAGTGACGACCTTTTAAGGTTCTTTTTTGATATTTTTGGAATTCATGCGAGACTACTTTCAGTGAATAAGGAGGAAATGGCTAAAGTAACATTAGGTTTTGGCTAACACGACCAAACGATGAAGTGTGAGCGCCTGTATTATTGTGACACACTGTTTCCTCAAAAAAGCGGGCGATTTTTCAGATTGCTTTACACAAATGGATTGAACTTGTAAATAACACTCCTTATTAATCCGTTGACTATGGTACTCTCGTGGTATACTGCGTAGTTAAAATTGAAAAGCAAAGGAGAAAAACCTATTCGATCCCGAACTTATCCAGACTTTTTCGATTCTGGCGATCCAGCATGCCTCCACTGAAAAGATTAAGCCTTAGTTTTGACGTCGTATTAGGAAAACTATGTTTCATCACCTATCGTTTCAGTAGTTTTGCATCATTGTTTACGTCATTTAACGACTGCTGGGTGGCTTTCATTCGCCGCTGGTTTTTTTTCTCTTTTTTAATTCAACAGTTTTAGAACCAATTTTTCTACCACACACGTTTCAAACCGAAAACATTCGAAAAATTTTCATGGCATGAGCCAATTGATGCATCCTAATGGTGATTCGACGATTGTTTGTAATTATTTCCACATTTCCATCGGTTTTTTCTTTTCCTTGGCCTGTTAGCAATAAGCGATTACCTTAGAACATAAGTAAGATTCATGCACGTAACGCTGAGGCACAGAACTGCAAAGGAGAAGCCGGCAACCAACAAAAATATGTCAAAGAAAAATACATAAGGAAAGATTACGTCTGGAGTAGACTGAAGGAAAACTAGTGGATGAAACAAGATAGGTTCCTAAATAAGAAAGAAGAAAGAAGAAATAGAAACAAGGACGGGTTTTACAGCTGTAAAGATCGCTCACATGTTTTTTGCAATTAGACGTTACTATCAGTACAATTCTAGGCGGATGGACAAGATTAAGATAGTGCAGTACTGGAACTATGCAACGCCCTGTGATGCATATTGGTTGCACAAAAGCTTCCCGAGCTTATTGGCAATACTATAAAAGCAGAGCATAAAGTACATAAAAACTGCAGTAGAGACGAGATATCCAACGTAATGGCCACAATAACTGCAACAACAGATAATGCCAACAGCTAGAGAAAAGGCTTTCGAACATTGTGAATGTGGAACATTAGTACTCGCAATGCTGAAGCGGAAGAATACTTTACAATCCCGACGCTCGGTCAAGGGTATGGGACTTATTTTACTTTACTTTTACTTTACCGTCCAGCATCATGACCACAACTGCGACAGCAGAACCCATTATAATATCTATGGCTAGAGAAATGAAAACTATTTCCATCAGTTCTTCTTGTACGTGCTGAAGTCTCCCGGACGTTCGTCATCTTCAACGATTTCACCGCCCCATCTTGGAAAAGTTTAGGTCAATCGTAAACGTTTGTTTTACTCGTATCGGACTCACTGAAGGCGTCATTCAACCTTTCTAAAACATCGTTGCCCTTTATTCTATACTTACGGAATAATTAAACTGAAAATCTACAAGTTAGTTTTTTTGTTTTTTTTGAAGTATGACAGATTTAATAGGAAAACTAATACCATTATTATATATTGAAGTAAAAAAAGAGTAGAAGAATCAGATAGCAGTAATGCATAAAAATGTCCCAAAGTGCTTAGTTTTGCGCGAATACACATCATCATCTTTATCAGTTTTTGCCAGGTCTTTCGGCTGCTCTGGTCTCATTCGTTCTGACTGCATATTTTTTGGTTGTTTGTTAATCGCTTTTACGTATAACCTAGTTTCCGTTTCTTGTTTTAAAGAGGATGTATCTAGAAAAGTTGTTCTTGGGCGTGTTTTCTTCATATTTTTCCTGAAAGTTTATCCATTTTCGCGTCTTACTTAATTTCGTGTCTTTTTCAATTTAATCTTCTATTTCGAATATTGCTTATAAGGGGTTCGTTTTTTACACTTGATCCAAAACTGTCCGTTTATTCAAAACACCCTGCTGAGTAATCGTCCTCAGTTTCAAAGGATTCCGCTTTTTGTTTGTCACTCGACACGGAGGCCATTTTTAACGAATCCGCGCGTGTCTAAAAATATTAACATGTGTTACCCTCTGTTACGTAATTTTTTTCGTACAAAGGCTTTCTTTTTGCGAGTTTTGCCGTTATTTTCCGATGGCACAATGCCGAGTCTTCAGTTTGCTCAAATGCGCCTTTGTTCTAACGTTTCATATAATTGTAGCCACAATAATATTTCAATAGCGGGTCTATTTTGCTTTTAATTTCCGTTCGGAACGTTAACTTTTGGCGGTAACAATAGTCTACTGCTGGTTTCTTTCGGTTCTTTGTTTTTGCCGCTTACCAGTTTATTTGATCATTGACTATTTCCTATTTTAAGTAGAGGCTTCTTTGCCTTTGTATCATTTTCCGAAGAAGACTTTTTCAGTTTCATTAAGATTCTTGCACTATTCCATATTTCTCTTACTTTTTAATGTATTCGTCGGTTCCCGGAGGGAAATTTAATCATACGGCTGTATCTTCACAAGGCTGCAATTGTAATTCATCGTTGAGAGAAGGACGAACGTTTAATGAATTTTTAACGAAAGCGGAAAAATTAGCAATTTAAACTAACCCCGGCGAATCGAAGAACGGGAAAACTGAAACCATAACTTCTAGTTTTGTTACACATGATACTATGAAGAGTAATTTCAACTACCTCTTCCTTTTTTGCTCTGTTGATGGATAGCGCTCACCTGTTTTTGCGTACATATTAATGGGCAGCACCTTTTATGTGTTTTTTTTTTTGTCGTAAAAATAACGGGGCCAGCTCTCTCGGGCGTGATTGTTTAAGCATGATCTTTCGGACGTGAATCTTTCGGGCGGTAGCGAACGAGGGTTTTAACTCAGACCTTTTACAGGCTACCTGCGCTGATTTTCAGGTATCATCCGTTAAACGTTATCATTTGTGTTAGTGAGGAACACCAGTTACCGAATTTATTTCTACATTACCCATTCACTGCTATCAGAAATTCCACACAAAAGTACCGCTCTTCGTTAACAATTTAGTTTAAACCAAGTGTAGAGCATGTTATATACAAATACATATATACATGTACAATCACAAAACACATATTTTCCAGCATTTTATTCGGTTATTCATTTTTTTGAAATAACGACTTCGGTGTGAAATATCAAAAGTAAACAGACTTTTGCGATGTAAATTTAAGAGTTCCGTTAGCATTAGTAATACGAAACAAATGAAAATGATTAATATTAATAATCGACCAAGTGCCATATCGGTTTTTTCAATTGTTTTTTTCTTTTTTCTTTTATGTATAGTCAGCCATACTTAAAAAATTACAAACCATCAACTCTCTACGCCATTTAAAGTATAACATAGCTAGATTCAATTTGCTTCTAATATATATATATTCGTTATATTTTCTATTTCATTTGTATCTAGCAAGTTTATTTGGAGGGATACGTTTATTGAAATTTCTTCTGTTATCTATAATTTTAACTATATGTTTAACTCCTTGACGAAGCTACCTAGGAGTCAAAAAAATATCGAAAAAGAACAAATAAAGGCATAATAATTTTTAAACACATAAATAAACGCATTTATGTTAATGCTATGCGAGAAATATATACGATATCACAAATTAAGAGTAAAAACCCTCGTTCACTCCCGCCCGAAAGATCGCGCTCGAAAGAAAGCGACCCAAAAATAACACCGTCCGTGATTTATTTTTCCCTTATATATTGATATGGATTCGATACGCGTAGCGGCTATCTCTTGACGACGTTTTGAGTTAGAAATTAGTCTCTGATGGTTCGTTCATCTGTCCATGATCTCTCAAACGTCGCTCTAGGTTACATCGCCGCTTATAGTCTGGGCAAAATAGCATTTGAATTTGGAAATTCCTATAACCGGGACTTCTTGGGCTTGAAATTTAGCTAAAAATCAGCGAAATGAAACCCTAAATTTGTGGGTATGTGAAGGGTGCGAAACCATTGTTTATATTGAGTTAAAAAAAAAAAAAAAGTGTTTTTTTTTAGTTTTTTGCGATTATCTCGGCAAATAACACCCAAAATCAACATGAGGTATACTTGTCGATTTCGTGTTCCTGAGTAACTTTAACAAAGGCTATTGCGCAAATTCGCAAAAATTATTTAACATTGCAAAATTAGCGATGAAAATAAAAAAAGTCAAAAAGTTCAAGTTGTTGCCATTCCGTCAATTTTCCTCGAAACTCGATGAAACTTTCGGAAAATGTGTAGCTCTTGGGGTGCTTAAAATAGGTACCCAAGCTGAACTCTCAATAACAACATGACGGTCCCTATTGCAAAATTGTAAAGTTGAAAACGCGATTGCGTATAACTTTGGTCCAGAAGAGATAACTGGCGACATAAGACAACAAGTAATCGAAAGGTAATTGCAATACCTACGTCCTCTTCAAATTTCAGATTTTAAAATTAACAATTGGCTAATTTGCACGTTTTTTCCATTAACTTGAAATTTTTTGAAATCGGCGCTCCGACGTCACGCACAACTCCAACGCAGCGTCGCCCGGCCCCTGGAAGTCCTTAGTTGCGAAACTTAGAATGCACTTGCGAAAACGATTTTTTTTTTTATTTTGAGTATTCTCGAATTTAAAAAAATTTCAACTTAATGAAGAAATCGTGCAAATTAGCCAATTGTTAGTTTAAAAATCTGAAATTTAAAGAGGACGTATGTATTGCAGTTACTTTTCGATTAGTTTTTGTTTCATGTCGCCAGTTATCTCTGCGCGTATTCAACTTTACAATTTTGCAATAGGTCGCCATGTTGTTATTGAGAATTCAGCTTGGGTACCTATTTTAAGCATCCCAAGAGTTACATTTTCCGTAAGTTTCATTGAGTTTTGAGGAAAATTGACGGAATGGCGGCAATAACTTGAACTTTTTAACTGTTTTTATTTTCATTGCTAATTTTGCAATGTTAAATAATTTTTCACTATCCTATCCTTTCGTAAAATTTACTCCGGAACAAAATCTACAAGTATACCTCATGTCGATTTGGGGTGTTATTTGGCGAGATAATCGCAAAAAACTAAAAAATAAACACTTTTTTTTTTTAACTCGATATACATATATGTATGTACAGTGGTTCCGCACCTACCACATATCCATAAATTTAGGGTTGCATTCCGCTGATTATTAGCTAAATTTTAAGCCCAAGAAGTCCCGGTTATAAGAATTTCACCAAACGAGCATGTTTTATGTCTATTTTACCCGGACAATAAGTCGCGTCAAGAATGCTTAATCGGCCAAAACCAAAAATCCCCATGTTCGGTGCAAGTCCGGTCGTTCGAACAATCGCATCGGGGTAGAGACGCGTTAATGTCTGGGTGGTAGTGGTCGAGAGCTGAGACAGTGACTTGTGCTTGCGGCGAAAGCGCGGGATACTGTGTGTGTCGAGTAACGCTGAGCTACAGGCAGACAGTAAAATCCCGCCAAAAGTCAGGCAGGGGAGTATGTGCGGTGATCTACGCAGAAGTTTCTATAAGAACCACTTCTGCGTAGCCTTTTTTTACCGTGGCACAAAACAGTGCTCGATCTGTGTTGTTCTCGGTATCTAGTCGTTGCAATCGTCTTTGTACCGCGTTTTTTGCTTAACGTATGTGCGCCATGCAGTCAATTCAAACCGATTTTTGTATAATTTGCTGTGATACATGTTTTTTTTTTTGTTACCCATCCAAGCAGTCGTTTAATTAATTGTTTTGGGCCTATTTTTGGTCATAAATATGCGTAATTTTACGGCCATTGTCCATTATTGAACACGTGGTGAATTTCCGCAATGACATCTCTCAGCGGAAAGAGGCGACTCCTGTGGACGGAATCGGGGCCACAGGGTCGAATAAATTTTAAATTCGGTATTGTATGTCAAACTTTTTCCTTATTTACTCGTACGTAATAAAGCCTAGTACCGTTGAGTTATTCGTGGCATAGTCGATGCCACTGGCGCTCGTTTCATATAAAAAATATAAAGAGGAAAACGAAATTTTGGTACGCAATTAACATTAATTTCACGGGAAATCTTCAAATAAACGTCGCCCGTAAACAAGGAGTGAGTTACTATCAATATTCGATATTATTTTCAGGTTTCAACGTAATTTTATGTATATATTGTATTAATTGGCTATACTTAATAATAAATTTGAAAAAGTAATCATATTTTACACGCATGTATGTATTTCGATGTTAAAATCAGGAAAGAGTTAATACTTACATACGTATATGAACAAATATGTATATATATGTTCTTATTTTGGTGAGAAAAAAATGGACTGTTTTAATTTGTGGGGCTGATCAGTAGATAGCATTGACATTCGTGTTTTAAAGAAAGAAGTATTTAAATTTAAATCTTCGCAAATTGAGGTGTAATACTAGACTATGAAATGGCAGGTCACGGTTTTCGGATCTCGTCTCGTTCCCCACTCTCTGAGCTATGTATCTAATCTGAAATCGAATACTATATAGTCATCTAGCTGGAAATTAAGGGAAATCTGAAGAAGATGGGCATATATAGTGTACATCATTTTAAACTGCGACTTAAGGAATTGCTAACGTAGAAATCTACATTAGTCACTAGTATGTTTCGCCTAATACTGATGATCGCGATTTAGACCTCTTCTTTTGTTCTCCTCTTCCCTTTCTCTTTGTAATTTTATCCATTCTACAATCTTTACAGGCGATATTTTCTTTCCGGTAATATTCTTATTTTTGCCTTTTCTATTCTCTTTCCAGTTATTCCCTCTTTCTAGTTTTAGCCTCTAATCCTCTTTTCTTTCCATTCTCGATTGGATCATTTCTTCTTGTAGTTTTTCGCAAGATTTTTTCTATAACCATGTGCATACGTTTGACGTCGATCAACCGAAAATAAAAGGTAAAAAGAAGTTGTTTATGAAATGAAAGTTTATTAAGTTAATAAAAGTAAGCATGCCGAGTAGATGGCGCTCTATTTGAGGAAATAACGGATAAAACTAATTATGCAAAATAAAATAATACAAATTTAAAGAAAAAGGCTTTTATTTATTAATGCAATAAAAATAAGAGTAACAATTTTTGCAGGTCCGTCAAATTGGGATATTTTAAAAGAATGGAATAAAAGCATTAGTCTAAAAAATAACATTTTATACTAGTATCAACACTTTTATTATCTCATTATTTCAAAATATCCCAGTTTGGTGACCGATAATTATTTTCCGTATTTCTATTCAGTTAATAAATAAAAGTCGTTTTCTTTAAATTTATATTATTTTATTTTATAACTTTTAGTTGCATTTGCGGACAAATGAAAGTGTAAAAAAGAAACGATATAAAGTTTTTCCGAACGGTAGAAATGTTATACAAGTGAGAAACTAGGAGAGCACGAATTTAGTTTTACATAACGTGATGCGCTTAAATAAAAGTCTGAAGGAATTGGAGTTTAATTTTTATTTGCGATTTTTTATCAATCTAAAACCATATATATATAATATACATTTGCAATAAAATTATTAAAAGTAACGTCTCCCGGAATTTCTTTTTTTTTTTGTTTTTTTGCAAACCTACGGGCCCGAATTTATCCGAGTTATAACTTTCATTTAAATAGAGTCCTAGCCGTTTTCGAGATCCCAACGTTGCAAGATTTACAATAATACAAGAAAAACAAACGAGATGGCAAATTAAATAAAAATACACAGATTTCTGCTTAATGTTTTACAATTCCACTAAATGATGGAACGTTTGACTTTTAGAATGTAGGAAAAACTAAACAAAAAACCTGCGCTAAAACGTGACAAATTGTGCTAGAGTTTCAATGTTGCACAACGATTAGAAATTTTGAAAAAAAAATCTTATAAAAACTGTACTATATTTCAACATTTTAAGAATAAATAAATCGTTAAATTTAAATTCTTACATACTTTAAAGTAAAAGTAAAAATCGCTAATTTTTAACGATCATTCATTTTTACGAATTCATTTCGGAACAAATACGATCTGTAAAAATAATTCTTTTTATATTGCATAAATCTTTAGAGTCGTAGTATCCAATATTTGATGGTCCGCATTTTTTTCAAGATCAAGGTGCTCATATCGTATACTATCGCTAAGGGCAGGCTAGTTATGTTTTTTTTTTTTTTTTTTTTTAATTCCGAAGAATACTACTTTAAAAGTAAAAATGTAACATTTTAAAACATTGTGTAAGGCTATGTTTTCCAGTTCGATACTTCGCTTAGGAAATATCATAAAATTGTAACATTTTCGATAGTCGATAATGCGATAAATTTCAATTACCTTTTTGTTTATAAAAAAAATTACAAAGTAAACTTGTAGTATGATTATTAAAGTTGTATATTAATATTTCAAATATCTCTAAAACGTGTAAAATGAAAAAGAAACAAAAGTTCGATTACTCTGAATTATAAAATAAAAAAGTCGAAATGTAAAATATAATACTCTTTGGCGAAAAACCGCTACAAAATGAATTATCAAAACGAATTCGTAGCACAGTTCGTAAGAGTTCACTAGAATTATTCTCGAACAATTACTTAAATAACATTTTTAGTGAATCTACAAGATTATTAAAAATAATACTATAACTACTGCGATAGTGGAAAGATGTTTCACTATATTAAAAAAAAATAAATAAAAATTTTCTTACGAAATTTAATTCAAAATTATTTCGATGCAGAAAAAGACGGGAGAACGAAGTTTAAATTAATAACACAATCTGTCCTATCATAAAATTAAGTAGAAATATCGTACAAATTCATTAATCAGATTAATGATCTTTTATATTTCGAAAAAAATTAATGTCTGTGCGGTGTTATTCTTTTAATTAAGCTTTTACTTGCATTTGAGTGACTTGATTTTTGTAATGTAAAAATTTGTCAGATTTCCCGTAACTTTTTAGCTGTATAAATGTTCGAGGATTGTAATTATTTACTTAATATTTCCCGAATTTCAGACGAACATCTTCTTCTTCATGGTTGAAGTTTAATATTCCAAAATGCAAAATTAAAGTATTCTTTAAAATATTTGCGCATTTTGATTTATTGCTGGAGGTGATCCTATTCGATTAACTTTTATTACCTTTTGTTTTATTTTAAATTTATTCTTTCATGTTTTGCATCATCTTTAACATCGGAGCATATAACCGTCGAAAAATCTTCAGAATTCAATTAATTAAACCGAACTTAACATTTAACAGGGTGGCTAAAGAAGATAATTTTTCTATGAAATGCGCATGATTGCACTTTAAGTTTCGTACATATACAAGGCCGTGTCCACGGGGTGGGTTTTGGGGGTTAAACCCCCCATATGAGAACTGAAATAGTTATTATAAATACACAAAAATCTGAAAAAAATCACAAATTTAAAACAAATATTGATAATTTTTTAGGTTGTTTTTACCTACGTTTAAAAGAAAAAAGAAAAAATATGCTCCATATTTTTAGGTACTTCATTAATATATATGTTATGTAAAATTTTTTATTACGAGTATAATTATTAACATATGTAATTTTTATTGATGTTTACACGGTAATTCATTTATGTAAATTGTAAATATATAAACCAAAATGATGGAAATTATTAATAGTACGAATATTGGTGAAAAATGTATTGTTATTTATAAAATGAATATGCGAAGAAAATTTTTAACCTCCCCCCCTTCCAAAATTCTGGGCACGGACCTGTACATATATATATATATATAAACACAGACCTATATTATTTATATATATATATATATGTATAATAAAATGAATATACTTTCTCTTTTCGTGATAGTTTCGGAAAATAAGAATTTCTCGGGTATTTGTTATTTTCTACATTAACATTGTGACTAATCGCGGTTGTAACAGCCAAATAACTTGGAGTTGTCAGTCCTCTCGCCGCATTCCCCGTTCCTTAGCAAAACAAATATTTTAGCTGCTTATAGCATGAAAAAAAAACGAAATATGTAATAAGCTTTCATCTAGACGAAACAAGTTCTGTCGCAATAATTTACAACCTCCCCTATTTCACATGATAATAGCCGGAATCATTTATTCTGTAGAGGGCCGTTTATAAATGTTTTTTGATATGTATATATATGTATTGTAACAATTTTTCAATTGCCAGCAATTTCAATTTTGATGTTGAACAGGGGTTCCGACTCTAATTGTAACAATTCCTTTCGTCAATTGTCCCTGTTCCGGGAGAGGGTTGTAACAATTCTTGTTCTCTCTTCCACGACACGTCTTAGTCTTCAGAGCCAGCGTAACGGATTCGGCTTGTCTGGAGATCTTCTTTTGCTGGTTTCACTAAGTCTAACTCTTGACGTTTTGTTTTCGGGACTAAATTTGAGTTCGGGCGCTACGTATCGCTTCGCGCTGCGAATAATATTATTTTCTTTAAATTTTCTTTTTTTTTCCCAATTCACAAAAACAACGAGAGATTTTTAAAACGTTTCTCTCACTCGAAGAGTGCCCTTGCACGGCATTTAATAAAATTCAGTAATCACTACAACTTTAAGTAATGTATATGTTGAACCAAAAATAACTACAAATGGAGATTAACGACAGGGGCCAGCATATATCGATTTACGACAAGTATCGACAAATAATTTTACCGGAAAAAATACAAAGATCACGAAACAACGAAAACGAACGGGTTTCTTCTTCTGTTAGGACCGACTAGATTCTGAAAATTTGCGGCAAATTGGTGATCGACATTAATGACGCACGTTCATATCGGAACAACACCGTTCGCCAGACCAATAAACGATCAACGGTGATTAACTAACAATTAACCCGTAAGAATTCCTCGCTGCTAGCTGTACTCTTATCTATCTGTGACGATCAGTCAGCAGATGGTTAATCCGTATCCGAGCAGCGGAGCCGCCGATGACGCAAGTCTTTTAGACAGAGCTAACAGAACAATCGCTTTACCCGTAAGAGGTCGCGCCCGGTCTAAAAGACCGGGTTTTTTAAATTTTATTTGTTATTTTAACTAATCAATTTTAACTAGGATAAAAACCATTGTACTTAACCAGGATAGAGTATCAGTTTACACACACGGTCTATATTTGATCGGCGCGACTGATATCGTTTCGATTTATTTCAGTTTGATTCTCTTTTGCCTTATGTTCCTAAAAAATATAGAGTGGTTCTCTTGTTATCATTACTCCATGAAAATTGCTGAAGAATCAGGTGCAGCTAATAAACCAGAGATGCTAACATTTTGTAACTTAGATACTGTAGATGAGTTGAAAAATACATGCTTAGTGTCGTCTCAAGGAAAAGTTATCCAGGGAACTCAAAGTTCGGATTCGTAGTATTTTACACGAAAGGCAGAAAAAGAACAGGTAAATATTAATAATGTTGAAGAAAACAATTTACAAGAAATCAAAGAAATATTCCTGGTGAATGTCACTTTTGTGACTGGCACAAAAATACAAAAAAAAGCTAAAACGCAGTGTAATAGCTGCAAGTGTTTGTATGTCAAAAAAGCACACCAGTTCCAACATGTTTTAAATGCGCAAATGAAAGCAAAGAAAATTCAATGAGTGTTAACAATTTGATTAGATGCACTGTATTTTATTATTATCTATACTTCTTTCTAGAATTTCTTTGTATATGTTGAGAATTAAGCTGTTTTTTATAAAATGTTACAAACTTATATATTTGTTTGAATTAAAATCCTGTTTATTCATGATAAAATAATAAAACAAGAAAACAAAACAACATAAAAAGGAATAAAAATAATGGAATAAAATAACTAATGAACACGAAATATTTCTTTCAAAAACATAAAAAAATAGTTTTTAAAAACGTTTTTATAAAACCCGGTCAAAAAGACCTCTCTTGCGTTATAAAACATGACGCGACCTCTTACGGGTTAAATTAAAACGGAATACACAACAGAGATAAAAATCTCTGACGGAATACGATGAGGTGTATAGTTTCTTACGAATAAATAACGTCTAATTCATATCAATATATATATACATATACACACACATACATATATATATATATCATCATCTCGCTCACTTGAAATTTCGAGTACGAGTTATCTTCTAATTCGAAGGAGAATCAGAGGATAGGTAGTTGCGCAGTTGGAATCACGTAAGCAGGAGCGCAATCTGGCTTTCGTCCTGCTGACAACGTGAGAGAGATACCAATGGCGAGGTAAGCCAAGAGTAGTGATGGGCGATTATGAATGATACTAATGAAATCATTCGATTATAAACATATCTCGATATATTCGATTATTTGCATTAGTAACTACTAATTAGTAATGAAAATTCTTGAAACGCCGCTTAGATTTACACTATAAATTATAAAAGAAAAAATCTCTTAAAAGTAATTTAAATTATGCTTAATAAAAAGAAAGTGCATTTATTTAAGTAATCAAAGCTGCCCACATGATGCAGTAATAAATTAAGTTGGTTAACAATGACGACTACAATATTAGTATTACTAATCATTCGATGATGAAATTAGTAGTACTAATCGGCAGTGCCACTAACATAGGAATTCTCTATACTACTAATGGAATTTCATTTATTAAAGAATAACAGAAAGAATTTATTACAATAAAATATATATCGAATTTAAATAAATTTAAAATAGAAGTAGATGAAAAATACATTTATATAAAAAATCAAAAACTTACCGGTATTCTACCAAAATGAAGTAAGTTGACTGAGAGTGGCGATTATTTATACTACGATATTACTAATCATGATAAAATTAGTACTACTAATCAATAATGTTGCGTTGCTAACATAGATTTTCTGTACTACCAATGGAATCCGATTTATCAGAACATCACGCAAATTTATTTTACTAAGAATACACTGACTTAAATATACTTAAAATATAAAAATGTAAATCAACCACTTTTTATGAAAAAACGGTAACACAAGTTAAAAGTTAATTTCAAAAATAATTTTACATTATAGTTTTAATTTTACAACTTACAATATAACACTTCAACACTTCACTTTTATTAATTTCACAAAAATGAATGTTAAAAAACACAATTTAAAAAAAAACAAATATCACTTGTCACTATTATACTGGCATATTGGAATTTAAAAATATGATTTCATTGAGTTTATTTGCATTTAGTCTATTTCGTCTATCATTTAAAATGTAACCAGCCTTAGAAAATAACCTTTCAGATGGCACAGATGTTGCTGGAATCATTAAGTATTTTTTTGAAAGTAAAAAGTTCAGGAAATATTTTCATATGATCTTGCCAGTATTTCAGTGGGTCTTCTTGTCTTGGTAATAACTTTGTTTCAGTGTATTGTTTTACCATTACCAAGGCAGATGAAGTAGATGAATCTGAAATTGAAGTTTCTTGTGATATTTTATTATCAAAAAGAGACCAAGGATCATCTTCATCAATATTTCGTGATATATTTCTTTGATTACTGCTATTATTTGATTTCAAACTACTAATTTCTTTATTTTTATTTATAAGAGCAGTAAGTTCCTCTGTTACCCAATGCTCAGCATTTTGTGCATTTTCTTCTACCCCAAATCCAGACTTTTTAAATCTTGGATCTAAAAATGTAGCTTTTGCTACAAATTTTGTAGATTCCAAAGACCCTAATCTTCTTGAAAATGAATCAATTAATTTTACTCTAAGCATGGCTCCTATGGTTGTGTTTGCTTGAATTGATACTAATCTATGTTGCACCCCCTTTATTAAGGGAACAATTTTAGGCATTGTTACATATTTTTCTGCAGACAGTTCCTCAGTAATTCTAATAATTGGTTTCAAAATTGGCACAGAATCGGCAATAACTGCCCATTCAGACCCATTCAAGTTTTCAGGTATATTAGATGTTAATTCGGTTAATGCCACTGATAAGGATTGTTTTACAGCTAATAACCGTTCCAACATGATATATGTTGAATTCCATCTAGTTTTAGCATCTAGTTTCAATTTTAATACAGGAACATTCATTTCAGTCTGTTTTTCACGTAGTCTATTAGCAGCTAAAACACTGTGTTTAAAATAAGAAACAATACTACGACACTTAACTAGCACAGTACAGAGTTCTGTGCACTTATCTATTGCTTCATTTACAGATAGATTAAGTGTATGAGCTACACATGGATGATGGTGAATATTTAATTCATGTGTAACTGCTTTTTTTATATTTGGTGCATTATCTGTAACTACTGTAACAACCTTATGAAGCAAGTTATATTCACTTAGAATTTGTTTTAATATTATTCCTGTATTTTCACTTGTGTGTGAATCTGTCATTTCTTTAGTTGCTAAAACTGTGGATTTAAGTTGGTTATCAAAAATATAATGCGCAGTTACACTAATGTATGATTTTTGATCATTGGACCAGTAATCAGTAGTTATTGATGTGTAATCAATTAGTTCAAACTGTTTTATAATATTTTCATGGATTTCATTATATATTTCAGTAATTAATTTATATGTTACAGTTTTTCTGGATGGTAGAGTGTACTGGGGATTTAACTTTTTTGAATAGTTTTTGAAGCCTTGGTCATCAACTATTGAAAGTGGTTGGTAATCATGAACAATCATTTTAATTAGTGATCTGTCTATTTCTTCGATTTTGCTTTCTGTCAGTTGATTATTTTCAAAACTTCCACTTAATCGAAGCTGTTTTTTTCTTTTTGGAGGGGAAGGTAAAGCAAATTCCACATTTGTATCTTGAATACTACTTTTATTAGGCGTTTCTTGTTTAGGATCATCTGGGTTTCCCGTTTGTTCTTGAATAAGAAGAGGATGTATTCTTTTCAAGTGTTCTTTTAAGTTTGTAGTATTGCCGCAGAACTTAAATTTTTTTTACATATGCTACACATTACATTTTTTTTATCCGCATCAGCAGTGAAATAATCCCATACTATAGATTTTTTAAATGATGGTCTTGGCATTATATATCTAAATAGAAAATACATATATATACACACATATATATATACATATGTGTGTGGTGGGTGGTGGGTGGTGGGTGTTACTAGCAATGTATAAATTTCAGGCATTCTATAGAATACTTTTTTTGCCATTTCAATCAAAGTATAAAATATATATAAAAATAAAAAAATAGTATATATTCTGAATTTACACCAATATTGAATTAGTTCTTTATAGTAGTTTATTTGGCAAAAACATTGATATATAGCAATCTTTATTTTGATATATTTTAAATACAAAAGGATTTACTATAGAAATTTTTTTAAAAAAACAAAATTGTTTTATTTATAATATTAATTTGTCTTTAAGCTTATTATAAGCAGTGATCAAGGAACTTTTTTCCTTGTAATTAAAGCTATGCACTCTATAAAAACGTATCACATTTAAATTTAAACCTAATATGTTACCATTTACAATTATAGATTGTACAAAATTGTTATTTTTTTTTTTACAAATAAAATAAACGATCATAACAATACCGTACATAATTTAAAAATTTAAAAGGCAATTTCATGCATAATGTATAAAAAGTAGCATTTTTTAAATGATCTGAAATAAAAATGGCACACACTATTTTTTTAACAATTTTTTCATAGATAAACAAAGTAAAAGCGAGTTACTTAACATTTATTTCATCATAATTACTGTAATCTTCAAAAAAATATGATTAGCCATGTTTACCTCATGTAATATAGCCCGAAGTTTTTTAATTAAGCAAGGAAATAAGTCTACTTACAAAATATATGCAATTACAATAACCACAAAAGATAAACAAAAAATAGTATATTTTATACTTTACACTTAAATTTTTAACAAACTTAAAATAACCGCTACTAATAATTACTCCAAAAGACGTGTACTACTAATAATCTTTCTTGCTACTAATGCCTATCATGAATGATGAGTTACTAATAATCTACTTTCTTGTTAGTTGTTACTAATGTGTATCATGAATGATGTACTACTAATAATCGACTACTAATCTATTACTAATAAAACCAATGAATACACATCATCGAATGATTAGTAGTCATCATTCGATTATTAATATCATTCAACTACTAATTTTATAATCGATTATTAATTAACCGATTATTACATCACTCGATTATCAAAATCATTCATAATCGCCCATCACTAGCCAAGAGACGACTGGCCTTTACTCACGTTGATGCGATTGTTCGCCGGCTGAATATTTCTATTCGACGTTAGCGCACTCGCACGACTACAATTGGAACTGACTATAGTCGCTTGTTATCGCGCTACAGTTGCAGCCAAACTGTGTCTAAACTGCACGAGCCTTTCGGGAACACACTTGTGCAAGTACAATAATACTCATTAAAGTGATAACGATACGTAGCGAAGTATTTAAGAAGAATCGGACTTGAAATTGAATCGAAATAATTTTTCCTAGATATTTTGTTCATACATCGCATAACTGAATTACCCAATACGATATGCTATGGAAGCCAAAAAAAGGGAAAAAACTGAATTCCTTTATACAGGCTTTTGCCGCTTTGGTTTCACATTTAATTTTTCAATTATTTAACGTTTTTGTTATATTTTGATGATTATCATTGTTTAGTTGCGCATATTTTACTAGGGCTACCTGTAATTACTTTTATAAATAATTATATTTTCAGTTAAAAAACATGAAAAGTTATGCAGTTGCATTTCAATTTTTTTCGAATTATAATTAATATATTTTCCATTTACTTTTATACTACAATATTTGTTATTTTTATGGTTTCTGAACTTCTTTAAAATTTATAGTTTACTTACTGTTAATGATATTATGAAATATTTAATCAATGTCTTAATTTTTTTGCACAGCGGCATAAAAAATGTCAGCCTACAATTTTCCGATCGGATTAATATAATCTTACGCATATTTTTAGTCAATTTGTCACCCATATCATAAAAGAAAGCTCAAGAATTCAATATTCTTTTTCTTTTTTAAAATTAACTTCAAGTTCTTATAATATTGGTTAAAAAAATTATTTTTTTGTTGTCTCATCCCTATCATAACAAGTACATTGAACGTTCTCAAACAAATTTTGAAAGGTATCCATTTCGAATATTAAGGTTTGTATACTCGAAATGATTTAAAATTTTTAAATTGTAATTGGTATAATCTGTAGCATTAAAATAAAATCAGTCAATTTATATAAGCTGTACCTACTTTTTATTATTTCTGATTTAGTGCTCTGATTTAAAACATAATGTATAATCAACAAACAGACAAACATAAATTCTGAAAAATATGCTTTTATGTTTTAAGTTAATTGTAAACAGTGGTACTAAATGCCACGGTTTATTTTGCTTTAAATAATCTTTTATTCAGCTTTTAATTACTAATACCATATAGACAGGTAATGCTCGCTGAATATAATAGTATAACTATGAATGTATAATGTAAATTTTTAAGGAGGCCTTTAAAAATTTCAGTTCTAAATTGTTAAGAACAAGTTGTAACGTGAAGTAGCTCACAGTATCAGCCAAATCGTACTTACAGAGCTTTTTCAGCAACTAAAGTGTACCTGGAATTAAGTTCAACTAGGCAACAAATAAAGATTTGTTTAACAGAATTTAAGTAAATTTAAACTATAACAAACAAAATGATATATTCTTACGATAACTAATTAAATAATAATTTCAGGATTAATACATATTATTTCGAGAATGTATTTACTTGAAAAATAAGAAAAAGCTTTTAGTAAAATGTGAAATACATCATAATGATATGATCTTTTATTTAATGACTGAAATAAAGTCTTCAATAAGAGAAAATTTCTGTATAATGTCGAGTCGTTTATAATGTTCAAAAGAGATCGGACAATTTGTGAAATAATATTTTAATTTATAGTTCAATAACTGAATCAGCAGTTTGAATAGGTAATAATATGCAATCGGAGAAAAAATAGATTTCTTTTGCACACTGTTGAAAACTTTTGTGTTATGTGAAATATTAACTAATAGTAGTATATATTCAGTATACTCCCAAAAACTAATAAAACAAATATAATTTGAATGTTAATAATTATAGACAGTAATAGCGACAACCACTTTTATTACTGTAAAACAATAAACTTTTTTTAGTTCCTAAACTTCTTATTTACATCTAGTTTAGGTAAGTGAACTTTATTTCATATTTTTTTAATGTTGCTATAATCGAAAATGTATACAATGTTACATACAGTTACGAAATTTTATTTACTATGTTTTACAATGTTATTAAATGAAATTGTTTTGTTACTATATTTCTAAAGTTCAGTTTAATAAATTTCCTGTATTTTAATGGAAAAATATCTTAATAAAATTGTTAAAAACTTTTCTCCCTTTATTTACTTAAATTAAAAATTTGGAAGAAAAAATTACATGTACTTTGATTTGAAATAAACTAAAAGTTAAATATTGTAGTGCATAAAATGTAAATAAACAACAGAAAAATGATTTATTATTATTAAAAAGTTAATAGAAAAAAATATTGCGTAGTTTTTATTAAGAAAAGTAAAATAATTATTAATTTTTCCATAAAATTGAAATTTAAAGTGATGAATACTACAAACGATAATCGATTCCTCTTAAGTACTTTTCGATGCTTTTTGAGTGTTTTTGTACTTGCACAAGTGTGTTCCCGAAAGGCTCGTCTAAACTGCTGTGTACTAAACTAGCGCCGCGTTTAACTTTCAATTTCTTTCTCTCCTTTCCTTACCCTCTTTTCGCTCTCCTTCCGATTCACCCTCTCATCCGCAGATTTCTCCTTTTGCCATTTTGGTCGAATTTTCTAGTTGTTAGTAGACGTTGATAACTGGAGTTATCATACTGGCGAGGTTCTATCAATTATTGTGTTCCCCTTAATTTTTCCTAGAAATCCCTTATAATTTCTTTTTCTAGAAGCATCGATTTTGTTTCCTTTTGTTTTCTATTCTCTTTTCCTTTTTCCTTCTTTCCTTCCTTATTTTTCTTCAATTTTCATCCATAGTGTCACATGATGGGTCCGGTCGAGTAGAAAATGGATACTTGGTACTCTAGCGGGATCTGTACTTTTTTATATCTTTTTTTATTCCCCATTCCGACGTGCGAGTTTTTCGGTGTAATGGACGACAACATAAAACGTATGCGGCCACGACATTGGATTTAAGCCTCGATAAGACACGCGGAAAAGATTTGGCTCTGCCAAAAACAAATAATACAACTTCGGTACAACCAATTGTGCTACCGAGAATAATAAGCATCACGACGCTACGCCCGCCAAGGGTGCCGGGAAGTATGGTAAATTTTTAAAGTCACTCGACTGAGATTTCTGTCTGTGATCGCGATCCAATAATAACAAATTTTGTCTTTTTTTGTGTTGTTCAAATCCTATTAATTTTTCATCGATTGTTGTTTCTTTATCTTGCATTTTTCCTTTTCCCTGTTGAAATAATTTCTCTCCTTCTGAGTTTAATAAGATATTTTTTTAAAACATATGATGCCGGAAAATATATAGAATCTCGGTGTCGTACCGGTGGTCGCTATTGTCCTCTTTGTCATATTCCTTTTCACTTTGCTGTTGTCTACGTTTTATTTCCCCGGAGCCAAGTGTACGCGGTGGTGTGCCGCAGGGTCGACGATCACGAGCAAACCTTTTATAGATATTTATTTTTTTGTTTGCCGTTTATAATCGACATTCTTGCTATTTTGTTTATTATTTTGTTTTTGTTTTTATACGGGTCAAGATCCAGTTTTAGAGTTTTTTATTATCCCATGTTTTATTCGATTTTATCAGTTATTCGTGTGGCCCATCTATTTTTGTAATAATTTAGTTCACTAGTATATATTTTATTTGTTCGTTCGTTTATATTGCCACTGGGACAACGTGTGAGTGTGAATGGACGACTTTTCGGCCGGGAGCGGGAATGTCGCTTACAGTGTCCGGAGGTCGGCGTGTGATTGAAATGCGTGCACACTAGGCCGGCTAGAACAACAAAGTTATAAAACATTTTTTGAAAATCTTGTGAGTTTCGGTGCCCTGGTCATGTAAAATACCAGATGTTATTCCTTTTAAATTTTTTTCGTAATTATGTTTGGTGTGTTCCTGTTCTTTTTCTTCTTATTCCTATCCCAACGGGTGGTGTGCGCACTCGAAAGGTGGTACACAAGGTAGACTCGACGCCTAAGGAAGGCCGAGGACCGGCGTGGTGTTCGGTTTACAGATGGAGAAGAAGATCGTCGGAAAGTTTGATGGATTATTTTTTAATTTTTTTTATATATTTTTTTTTACGGGGGCTCCTCTAGGTAGGCCAAAGGAAGGTCTCTCGCGTGGTCCGATCGATGATGACGATGAAGATGAAGATAGAAGATGTAGATGTTCGTACCGTCGCGGGGACATGTTGACGTCCCATGAAATAAGATGGTGAGCGTTCTCAGGGGGTGTCTATAGGGGGCCCCAGTCTTGTCCACCATTAGGTTGAGTAGGCCACGTGGGGGGATGTGTTCGCGCGATGTTTCAGCGCCGATGCGAGAGGGTGTCATTGGGGGGATTAAATTTCCACTGCGTAGGCCAACGGGGGGTTCCGTTGCGTAGTGCGTGACTGGGTGCCACTTTCCGGACCATGGGCCAATGTTAATTTGTTGTTTTGTTTCGAGTGGCTTAGTTGCACGCATTCCGCGTATTGTGTCAGGGGGTGTCTCGAAATATATTTTTTTATTTTTTACTTGTCCAAAAGGGGTACCGGTCTTGTCTGCTGGGCCTCTCTCTTTGTTAGGAAATTTTTGTCGTATTCTTTAGGTGTTCCTGTATCTCTCAGAGGACAACGAGCTCGCGAGGTATAAGATGTCAACGAATTAATTTTTTTGTTTTTTTTTGCAGTTATCTAATCAACTTGTTTTTTTTTTATATTTCAATTCTCAAATTTTTTCAGCTAATGCTCACGTTATGAGTTTCTTTTAAACGTAATTAAATTTTTTTGTATTGAGCCAGCATGGAAGTCGATCTTAGGGTACTCGTTCCGATATTGTCTAGTTTGCGAACTGTTTTTTTGATGGGTTGCGTCCCGTATTGTTCGGAATAGATACTCGCTGTCTCTCATGTTTATTTTGGTTCCGTTTTGTTTTTTTTTATTGTTCTTAAAGTTTCCGTTCTATTTTTTTTGACTTAGTGTGGTCCCAGTGGTCTGTGAGAGTGGTGTACATGTGATAACTTAAGGGATGATGTGCGGCGTACATGAGCGGGTTTAGACGGTGGAGATCTGTTCAAGACTCCGTAGCTCGGAAACGGCTTGTCCGAATCCTTTCGTTCTTGGTCACCTGAATTCTCATCCAAAACTCCTGTTTTGGATGAAATGAGGGTGGGGCAGTGAGACGGATTCGGCATTTCTTACGGCCTTTGTCAACGCTGTCCGAGCTAGAAAATAATATTTTGGCAATAATCATTAACTTCTCGGCGGTCTCGGCAGCGGGCAAAAGCGGCATGGTTGTCAGAGACGCTTTCTCGGCTAAAAAAATCGAAGGATCCCGGCACAGATGTTCTGACCGCTGCGCCGGGATAGCGAACTGGTTTCTATGCGGGTGGCCGAAAAGCGGAGATAGAGCCTTTGCTGGCGGTATAGGCGTTTGAAATGCGTACCGAGCTATGTTGAGCCGGCAGAAGTTTTTTGACAAAAAACCCGAAAAGGAATACCGGCAGGGTAATCGCCGCTAAATAAAAAATTAACGACTAACCCTCTAAATAGATCTTTCGGCGGTGTTTTGTATAATAAATATTTTTGTGTAAAATTAGTCGTTCTAGCGAAAGGCAAGAGGACATCGAGCGATCCTCGCCAGACACATTTTAGTCTCTCGTAAGAGTCTTAGGCTGAACGTCGTCGAGGCTCCTTTGCCTCAAGCAACTCGTCGCGTTGTCGTTTTGAAAATCGTACGTGCTCTGCCGCACGCGTTTCTCGTAGAAAATTTTTCAATGTGTTAATTTGTTCACAAGTATACTTCTCGGGTGAACGCTAAAATCATCCTGTTAACAATTTTATTATAATTTTTTTAATCCTAGCGAAAATATACGCGTTTAAAGTCGAGATCTTTTTTATTGGACACGGGGTGGGTCCCGGTGACATCTCCCAAACGGAGACATTTTTTTTTTATTTTTTATTTTAGTTTTCTCTAAAAGCCTAAAGCTCTACGAATTGAGTTGTCCGGTAATGACACACCGGGGTTAAGTGTCATTGGCGCCCGAATTCTTTATTTTCTTTTATTTTTTTTTATTTTTTTTATTAATTCTACATCATCGAGAAAAAAATGAGTCCATCTCAACTGGCACCGGAACAGGGAAATGAGAAAAGCTGATTCAGCTCAATATATATACATATATATATATATATATGTATATGTATATGTGTATTAATATATTAAGTAGTTACATAATTAAAAAGAGCAATCTGTATATGGATATTGCGATCTTGGAACTATTCTAAATAAGCAATATTCACGACTGGTGTCTAACTGGTCTATGTAAATGTGTTCAATAAATATTTAAATACAACTAACAAATTGTTCGGCTTAAAACATGTTCAGGACGTTGTCAGTGGATATCAACAAGGAAGAAATGCTACACCGTAGAAAAAAAGGAATCTCCCTGCAGGGAAGAATTTTACCGGATTCAAAGAAGCATGGA
The DNA here is from genome assembly GCA_039619475.1 of Icerya purchasi. Classification (NCBI taxonomy): domain Eukaryota; kingdom Metazoa; phylum Arthropoda; class Insecta; order Hemiptera; family Monophlebidae; genus Icerya; species Icerya purchasi. The sequence goes on along the minus strand of CM077115.1, from coordinate 252,070,806 downwards.
GTTTCATTCGGGTCGGGGTGAACAAAAACTCTTGATGGCTGCTTGTCAACCCACTTGATCTTTTTAAATTGGGTTCATTCCGTTAGAAGCGTCGTCTCTTTGGTTATAGTTTATTTTGGACTGTTTGAATTTGAAGCTTCGGTATATTCTCGTAAAACTGTATCACATCTTTAAGAGTAGACAAACATTTTATTGTCCACTTTGCGCTTTTTTCTGTATACTAATTTTAACCGAAGCACATTTAGCCTACAAGTATGTGTTAATTTTAATTTAGGTGTTGCCCTTGTTCTTAGCATGTGCGTGTCTGAGTTGTAAAATTAACTCTCCCATTCTATATGCTGTAATTGAACTGTTTAAGCGGGAAAAATGCAAACGGTTCAAACTATATTTTCAATTCGGAGCGTCGCGTCAGTTAGAATTTATTAAACTTGAACTAGTGTAATACATTTAAATAAACTGAAAAATATAAGATGTTTTTGTAATCTTCCGAATCTGACGATATTGTAAACGAACTATCGGCAACGGAAATTAGGCCGTCTAATTTCCCTTTTTCGTAGCATGTTTGCAATAGGTTACAAAATTTCCTCATATTCCCGTCTGTTTTGTAAATTATGGCTAAAACGGTAATCCATTAAATTCTGAACAACGCTATCTCCATTCAAAAAAAAAAAAAAAAAAAAAAAAGATTCATTATCTTTTTTACCTTTTCTTCTGTTTATTTTATTTTTTTCAGACGGGCTATCTACGTTCTACTAGTTTCTTGATACCACCTCTTACTTTTGCCGCTACACTGAACACTCACGCACATTATACGCATTTACGTTTTTTTTTTTATTTTCATATTTACGCGGTGCGGTTATCTCATTTATCAAATTCGCTTGTAACAAGGAGTTCTACCTACTCTCTTGGGAAATTTCACTTTTTAGCACAGTTCCGACTAAGTCTTTTTTTCGTTACTGATAAAATGATGAAATATATTATCCACGTCCGCTAATAACCATGGCGCAAGAAGAGGAGAAAATTTTCTTTTATCAGTGTACACGTACATGCAAATAATAATATCGAAAACTGTCGATGATAACCAAGTAATAAATTTTCTTTATAATAGAATTCTGTTTTCATAGCGAAATATACACACATTCCGCCATTGTACATTTAAGCACAAAACAAAAATATTCACCGATTGTGGAACTCACACGGATGGAAAATGAGAAGTATCAACGGGAAAGCTACGGCGTAATTGTTACCTTTGGTTGGAAGGATGGCGGTTAAAGGGTTTTTTTTTCTTGGCAGATTCCGGCAATATAACCCATCGGGACTAGTGGTTGCATGTATGCATGGCCATATAGATTTAATAAGAATATCTTATACTGAATGGCCGTTTTTCGTGTGTTTCGGTTTTCTCTAGCAGATGTTAATCTAATAACGCGTTTAAGAATCAGTTATTAGTCTAATTTATCACGCACTTCAATCTAGCTGATGCTGAAGACGTTCAATCCGGTGAAGAGTTTCTTCAGGAGTAGAGTACTCCTCCAACTCAAAACAGGTACGTCACACCTGTTAAAGTTGCGGAACAAGTCAGCAAACTAAAAATTAAGAAGATCCCAAGGTACGATGTCATCGATGGCCGAGCAATTAAAGCTCTTCCGGTCAAAGGAGTGTTATTCTCATTGTACACATATTCAATGCCATGCTAGGAATCTTTCACTTCCCAACTCAGTAGAAGTGTGCCGCAATCGTTATGATTCCTAAACGTGGGAAGGCAGGCCATCTTCTCGCCTTCTACAGACCAATAAAAGTTATAATGTTATCCAGCATGATGAAAATTTTAGGAGCGAGAGCGATTCCTGATCATTAGTTGGCTTCCAAGGACAACCATCGAACAACTCCATCGGGTTGTTCAACATATACAGCTCTTGAAAACAAACAATACTGTGCAGCTATATTTTTAGACGTCCAACGGGCATTCGATAGGGTGCATGGACAGTCGGACTTCTACACAAACTCAAGATGAATACACTTCGCCAGAATTTACTCGTGTACTCCAGTCATACTTGTATAATCTAACATTTTATGTACAGATACGTGATATTCGATCATCTATCGGAGCTGGAGTTGTACAGAACAGCGTGCTTGACGGAATACTTTATACCTTGTGTACACTGTTGATTTACCATTGCCAATTGATGGCAGTGGCTTAATTGCCAACATATGCGGATGATACGGCCTTCCTTGTTAACTTAACCTGACTAGTAGAAGCTGTAGAGGCAAGGCACAAGACTGTCTTAATCGATTCGTCCTATGGGTTAAAAGGTGGAATATATCAGTAAACCCGGAAAAATCTTTTTTCTGCCCATTTACATTGAAAAGAGGTACTAGGACAGATATCAACCGCGACGGCACAATCATTCCAAGTGGGCTAAGTTTGTTACCTCAGCATGTACTTGGACAAGCGACTTAATTGGCAACAACGTATTAAAATTTCCGTACGCAATTGTCGCTACAAAATGAAGAAACTGTATTGCCTACTTCGCCTAAAAAGTAAACTTCGATTTGAAATCAAACTGCTAATATACAAATAAGTCGTCGTGCCTTCCTGCAGATATGGTATTCAGCTATGGGGCAAGCCGATTCCAACGTTAAAAAAGTTCAGACATTTCATAACAAATCTCTTCATCGTGTATGCGATGCACCATGGTTTGTGCGTAACAGTATCATTCAAAATGATCTACCATGAAGCCTCTTGCTATCTGTTTAGCAAATAACACTACACAACGACGGCTTAAACGTCAACGACCTGCTTCGGAGAACGACTAAAAATTAATGCGTACTATAGTATACACATATCGTATGTAACTTTTTAGGCTTGTAGCCTCAACATTATTATCTAATAGCAATAATTTATAGTACGTAATACTGATTATTATTTTAAATAATGTTGTAATAAAAAAAGAAAAAAAAGTGTTCGTGCATATATGAAAAAGTCGAAAGACGATCAAAATGGTGTCGGACAAATATGTTTGCGACCAGATTTTGCTTTTAGCGTTTTCGCATTTTCAATTGGTAGATATGAAGCGATCCCCCCCCCCCCGTATTCTATGGGCCGGTGTGCGTGCGCATATTGCTCATATGTGCGTGAATTTCGGTTAATAGGTGGAAATTTGTTATAAAGGGAAGAAATTTATCTTCATAGATTGTCTATGGTAAAGAAGTTGGCCGTTTCAACGCGAACTCCGTATTCCTTTACAAATGATTAATTGGCCGCTGTTTAAGCAGGTTCTGTTCCGGTCTTGCTGCAGACAATGATATATGAACTATATTCGTTAACTACGGAACTTTCCTTCAGATTTGCAGTTTTCATTAATTACACCGAAATTCACCACCGCCGATGAAGAAGTATTTCTATTCCGGCAAAAATCATAATGCTGATCGTTATCAATTACAGAAACTGGCAAACGATGTTGAACCAGGTTTTTTTACATCATCGCGCAGAACTTTCCAAGCTTCCCCGCCATGACCAAAATTAATAGTAAACAGAAACTTTTTATGAAACAAAATCAATTTGATTATTTTAACATTTCTATCATTGTTGTCTTATTTGAAATACCTGTATCGTGTAAGGACTCTGCAGCATACACTAAGAACCTAATAACGAACTGATGTTCGTTCGGCGCACGATGACGTCAATAAAATGAGAACGTATTACTGTTTATAATAGCGCGCTGCCATAGAATTCTGGAGAAAGTGGTATTTTTCAATGGATATTGAGATGGATTTGTACCAGAAAAAAAAAAAAAAACGAAAAAGGACATCTACTTCGAAATCATTCGATTATTATTAAAATTTGCGTTATATCGACTGATTTAAAACCGTGCACTCTGGAATAGCGAGCGTTGTTACGTCATGGAGAATTCAGGTATAAAATTATTGTAAGAATCGAACTTGTATAGTATTTTATTCAGGCTTCGATCACGGAGAGCTGAACGTCAAAAAATCCGATTTGCGCATTGGACCTTAATTGCTTTCTAACAGACAGTAGCGGGAGCAGAACTTTGCCCATAAGCAACCGTTTCCCCGTAGCTATCTGCCCAGCGGAAGCAACTGTCTTGTTGTCCCGTTTGTAGACTCAAAATTTCTGACAGCTTCTTTTGAGATTCAGAATAGTCGTAGGGGTTTTAATTTACAAACGGAGGTCCTAATCGACATTATTCTAGCCGGAATAAAGTCTATTTTGATCTTTATAAAGGACAGCTTAAGGCTTTAACATAATGTTGAAACGGTACTATTCAACTAGTCACCGCTTTTAATTTAAATCCAGGGATGCCAACCACGAGGTTTTACGCTCGTGGATTTTATTTATTTAGATTTTATTAAGTTAAGAATAATTTAAGTTTTTTGAATTTTTGAAGCATAAACAATATATTAAAATAAACTGGATCACACCTATCTTTCGTTACCGGTCGACCGCTGAAAAACAATGATTAATTCGGATAATACGGATAAAATTTAATATAAACCGATATATACAAATATAATACAAAATTCTACGTATCACTGTTGTCGGTGGATATCCGGGGTGATCCGTAGGTTGATGATGCGGCGGTCGGTTGTCACGGAACAATTGGATTCGTCGTTGATTCTTTTAACGGACGTTCGATCGTTTCCAACTATTCTTTAATAAGGTCGCGAATTTCGGAGTTTTACTTTTCGAACAAATAACTGTCTTTTTCAACTTGACCGAACGCGAAACTTCTGCCAAAACTAACTACTTCTCTTAGCAGGTCGCACAGGACTCCTCCGCAGATTGCTGGTAAACCCAAAACTAACGAACGTTGGCAAACGACTCGATTCAAAGGTGCGAAAACTAGAGACTAACTTCATCCAGCCAAAAGACCACTCACTTCCGTCTAAAAAATCTTCTTTTTTTGTCGTCATTTCTATTCCGACCGCCTTCCGGTCCGTGTTGGCCGAATCAGGTAGATCTTATTGTTTTTTTTCTGAACGGCGATTGGCCACCCCTCACCGACAACAGTTTCATGCGCGCTCACATCCGCACCCGCACCACACATTCCACATTATTTTTATTATTATTTTTTTTTTTATTATTATTTTATTTATTATTATTTTTTTAATACCCATGTAATGGACACATTACAATGTGTAGATATTTTTTTATCTTCTCGTTTCTTGTCGTTGTTGGACGAGGAGGTCTTTTGTTGCCGTGTCCAAAAAAAAAAAAAAAACAGACACCTTTACAGAACGTAATGATTAGGGCGGGTGAAAATGAAAAGTTATTAGCAAAAATTAATAACAAATCCACGCTTAATATGAAGTTAAATGTAAAATTAATGTAATTAACGTCGGGTAAATAAATATTTGAATTTACATCTTTCGTTTAGGTAACTTTAAAAATCTAACTTCCTCTTATATTGTATTGTGTTTATCGTACGTTCAGAATTTCAAGTTGGAAATCTTTCTTTCTAATGGATTATACACTTGAAAATTTTGGTAAGCACCCAAGATTGATCGAAAGTGAAAAAAAGTATCCCGTTAATGCGAACGTTGTCGATATTTGCGTCGAAGTGGCTATACATCGGGAATTTTAAATGGTTCCATAATATACAGGGTGGGCCAAAAAAAACAACAACACCCGATTATGAAATTCTCATACAAAGTGAATAGTTAGGGTTAGCACGACGATTCTAGCACTCTTAGATGCCGAAAACGATGCCATTTAACGTAGATATTGTTGATTAGTAATCATGTCACCGTGGACTAAGCAACAACGCGCTTTCGATGTCGCGTGCTATTTGAATAGTGGTGATAGTGTAGTGGCCACGCAATGTGCGTTTAAAAAAGAATTCAAATTAAAACGTCATGATAAATTCCCAGATTGTAAAATGATCCTAAAATCGGTCGAAAACTTTAGAAAATTCGGCAGTGTAGTGATTTATAACCAAATGGGCCGTCATCGGACTTGAAGGACTCCTGGAACCATCGAAAAAGTGCGCGCAACCATGACAAACGGCCCACGCAGATCTGTGCACCGTCAAGCTGTGGCCTTGAAGATTACTCGCACATCACTTCGAAGAATAATCAAAGAGGATTTAAATGTGAACCCATACAAATTGCAACTAACACAGAAATTGCTGCCAACTGATCGGCAAAAAAAGGTTTGAATTTTGCAATAAATTTTTAGACATGATCGACGAAGAAGAGGTTAATTTGGAGCAACAGAGGTGTTCTTTATCGATGAGGTTCGACATGCACGGTCACGTTAATAAACAGAATATGCGTTACTATGCTGCCAAAAACAATTAGCGCATGCTAGACCTTTACATTCCTCTCGTGTAACCGTCTAGGTTGCAGTATCAGCGAAGACGATACTTTTTCGAAGAAGAGTGCACAAAGGTTACGGTGAACGGCAGCCGGTACCTAACCATGCTAAACGAGTAGTTTTTTCCAGAGTTGAAACGAATACCAATTTCACAGACGTGGTTTCAACAAGATGGTGTGACAGCGCATTTTTGTATACGGATGTTCTGAATCTGCTGAAGAGTAAAAATTTAAAACTCGTTTAATTTCAAGGAATATGCATTTCATCTGGCCACCGCGAAGTCTAGATTTAACTCCTCGAGATTTTTATTTATGGGGCCACTTGAAGAATGAGGTTTATAATGACAAATCGGCGGATATAGAGGCACTGAAATCTGCGATTCTAAGAGAAAGTTCTGTGATTACGAAAGAAACGTTGAAACAACTGATTGACAATTTTTATAAAAGATTGCTTGAATGTAAAAATCAAAATGGTGACTATTTATTAAGTGTATTGTTTAAAACTAATGAAACAGAATAAATAGCATACTTTTTGGAATTTCTTAGCGTTAGTTTCATTTCTCTATCTTGAATAGATTTTATTTGGTAAGCGCTTCGTAATCGGGTGTTTTTTTGTCCCACCCTGTACCTGGACAATTGTTGAACATCGGTCGTGTTTTTAGTATGAAGGGTTGAAAGCAGAGGCGGAGCCAAAAATTTATCAACGTGTGTTGGGGGGGGGGGGGCGTCTAAAAAATTTATGCCGAATTTTTTCATGTATGTTATTTTTTTACGCATAAAAACAAAACACACATAATTGCATTTGATTTTTTAATGTGTATGTCGGTCAACAAATAAATATTTTTACTTTAAAACTATAATTTTATTCTGGTCATGCTGTAGGCAACAATTTAGAAAAAAAAAACATATAATATATGTGATTAACAGTAATTTTAGTAATTGTAATAATGCAACAATTAGTAGTACATAATTATTTTCACGAATTTAATCAATTTTTTATTGAAGAAATTAAGTTTAATAGAGGTAGTTTATATTATACATATTATTATTTGACAAAAACTGTAATATATAATTAACAAACGTTCCTATTAAAAAAATAAATATATATATTTTTTAAGATGTACGTAAGTAAATAGACGAATAACGTTGCTACATTAAAAATATATTTTCTGACCAATGGGGGATGGGGGTCCAGTGCTTTTGGATCCCTTTGGCTCCGCCACTGGTCGAAACAACTTCATAATACATATTATAAATCAATAATAAATTCGGTTAAACGGAGTAAATTTAAGAGATTTTCGTTTTTTTTTTGTAATTTATTTACATATAAAAATGGCTGCAATACTGGTTGGTTTACTCGAGATATTCGTAGAACTGTGTCTAAAGTTGGTGCATTATTTAGAAATTCGCTTCCTGTTGGTGTCTTTAACACTAAACCTACCAAGCCCGGTCAAATTACCGTTTTTGAAAATTAGTTTCGATGTTCGTGTATCGTTGCCGTATTATCGCCATGTAGTTTTTTGACTTTTTCTATAATATATATGTATATAAACCATTTTTCAATATTCATGAATTTCTTTATTGCTCACTTTTTGAAAAAAATTCATAATATGTCTAGTCTACCATGAGCGGTCATTTGGCCGGTTGAGGAATGAGGTAACAATAACAATATTTTATGGCATAATTTACATTTCATTTATGTTTTTGTATATTAATCTCCAAAAATGTCACGACATTCGAAAAATATCAATTTATTAGACAAAATAAATAGTATTGACGAGGATGGCTAGGAAGTTTCCGATATTGATGATGATACAGCGGAGAACTTATTTGACAGCGGTAGTAACGAAGAGAATATTTTGGATGTACCAAGAGGACAGAAAAGAAAGAGAACTATAAACATGAAAATGGGGAAGAGATTGAAACTGGTACGGACGGAACTGTTCGGCAAAAAATAAGAGAAGAGTCTAGCCGTGGAAGGGCACCGATATGTGTAATATTTTCAAGGAAATGTCAGGGCTGACACGATACGCTAAACGAAATATTACGGAAGGCAAAGTTGACTCGGCATTTTACTTGATTATTGAACATGACTGAACAGATAAGAATATATATATGTATACAGAATTAGAAGCATTTCGAGTGCTGGAAACGAAATGGAATTTATCTGCTGCAAAATTACTGGACTTTTATTGGACTTTTATGTGCACGCGGTGCTTTAGAGGCTAAAAATATGGATTTAGCTTATTTATGGAATCAGAAATGGAGTCGTCCGTCATTTTTTTCGACAACTACGAGCCAAAGTGAGTTTACCGAAGTCGTGAGGTTTATTCGGTTTGATAACAGAAATTAACGAAGCAAACGCGTACAAAGTGATAAGTTCGCTTTGATGTCTGAAGTTTGGTAGAAATTTATCGAAAACAGACAAAAACCAGGAGCTCATATACCTCTATAGATGAACAGTTGTTTCCAACAAAAGCACGTTGCAGATTTACTCAATATATGCCCAATAAACTAGACAAATTTGGCATAAAATTCTGGTTTGTTTCCGACGTAAATAGTTAGTACCATAGTAAACGGCTTCCCATATTTGGGAAAAGATGAGGAAATCATCGGTGGTCCCACTTGGGCGGTTTGTAGCTTTGAAATTAAATCAAAATCAAATCAAAATCAAAATACCTTTATTGAGAAAATTATGCATGATTAAGATATTACATAAAATTAGTTATTTATAAGTAAAATTTCTTCGGCCCATGAAGAGCAAAGGTATCCCTTAACCGTTCCCATTCTGATCTATTAACTGCTATTTTTTCAAAGTTATTATTATTTAAAAATTGGTTTATTTCGTCTTTCCATCTACCTTTTTGATGACCTCGTTTTCGTCTGTAATGTGAAAGATACCAAAAAGTGGATTTATATGTCCAACGGTCGTCTCTTAATCTTATTACATGGCCAGCCCATTCCCATTTTCTCCTTCTAACATAGTTCACCACGTCAATATTATTACCTAAAAGCCGTTTTATTTCTTTTATTCTTATTCGATCGCTTATCTTCTTATATTAAGCATTGATCTTTCTAGTGTGTTTTGCGTTACCCTTAGTTTATTTATAATTTTTGTGTTCAATGTCCAAGTTTGGCACCCATAAGTTAAAACAGGTAGTATACACATGTTAAAAATTTGACTTTTATGATGATTACTGAAAGGTCCTTTGAATATTCTTTTTAGCGACCAATACTTATTCCATGTCTTAGTAATTCTCGTATTTATTTCTTTTTCCATCTTATTCTCAAATGATAATTGTTGACCTAAGTATGTCGCTTCGCTCACTATTTCTATTACGAGTAAATTATTATTTATCTGTATTCCTCTCTGGGTTGTAGTCTTAGTTAATATTTTAGTTTTTAGGGTGTTAATAGATAGTCCGACTTTTGATCCTTTCATGTCTAGCTCCAATAGCATTTCCTTCAGTTCTTCTAAGGAAGAGGAAAGAAGAACAATGTCATCTGCAAATCTTAAATTTGATAATTTCTTACCATTTATATTTATTCCTTTATTTTCCCAGTTCATTTCTCTAAAAACTTCTTCTAATGTACAATTAAATAAGATTGGAGAGAGTGGGTCTCCTTGCCTAACCCCTTTATTAATTGAAAAGTATTCCCCTTTAATGTCCGTTATTATTCGCGTTTTGAGTCCTTTGTACATTTCCTGAATTAACCTAATGAAATTTCCTGGGACCCCTTGTTTGTGCATTGCTTTAAGTATATATTCATGTTTTAAGGAGTCGAATGCTTTTTGGTAATCAATTAAGGTTAAATATAAATTTATCTGGTATTCATTACTTTTTTCTATTATTTGGTTTATTGTATGAAGGTGGTCAGTTGTTGAAAATGTCTTCCGGAAGCCGGCTTGTTCCGTTGGTTGCTGGGCTTCTAAAAAATGTTTTAATCTTATTTCTAGTAGTTTTGAGAACAACTTCGAAATACTTAAGCTTAAAGTAATAGGGCGGTAATTTTCGATTTTATGACGATCGCCTTTCTTAAATAGTATTATTATATCTGAATATCTCCATTCTTCGGGTATATTACTTGTTCTTAAGATACTGTTGAAAAGTGTTGTAAGAAATTTAATTAGATAGTCCCCTCCTGCTTTAATATGTTCGTTAACTATACCGTTATCATGGCCTGGGCTTCTGTTAGACTTAATTTTCCTGCTATTATTTTTATTTCGTTAACTAAGAACTCAGGTTCTGGTTCGAAGTTTACCATTATGTCCTCATAATTATTTTTGCCTTTATATAATTCCCTATAATAGTTAGTTATTAATTTATTTATCTCTTTTCTATCATATATTTTATGACCTATAGAATTTACGAAGTATAAATTCCACGGGGTACCTACACTTAGTTGCTTGTTCAGTTTCTTGATATTTTTACCTCCCTCTAATGTTTCTTTTATTATTTCATTTTTCCTAAGTTCGTTCTTTTTTCTTATCTCGTTCCTTATCAGTTTGGAAATTAAATTTAATTCGATTTTATCCTTGGGCGTTTTATGTCTTATTTTAATAATTGCAGCTCTTTTCTTATATAGATTAGTTAATTCCTGATGTGTTGTTATCCCTTGTTTATTTTTATTGGAGTCATCGATTGATTGTGATATAGCGGTTTTTATTGTTTTCGATATGTTACTGTATAATCTATTAATGTCATAGTCGTCTGAATAGTTTATTTTCCCAAGTAGTTCATCTAGTTTGTTTTTGTATAGCACAGGATTAATTTTATTATATTTTTCCTTATTACATATCTTATTATTTATTCGTTTGTTGAACCTTATTGCAATAGTGAGTAATCTATGGTCAGTATTAAAATTAAATGAGTCCATGCCGTAAACTTCGCAATCAATTATTTTATTGTTTTTATTCTCCGGGGCCAGTATATAGTCGATTAATAGTTTATATTCTTGGTTTGGTGATATCCATGTCCAGCGTTTTCCTTTCCTTTTTTTAAAAAAACTATTAATTATTTTGAAATTAAATTGCTGGCAGAACCTTATCAATCTCCACCCTCTTTCGTTTCGTTTACCATAACCGAAATTACCCATTATACTTTTTTCTCCCCTATTCCTTTGCCCAATTTGACTATTCCAATCTCCAATTAGTATTAAATTATTATCTTTTTTTCTAAATTCGTTAATTGTTTTCTCTAACATTCCATAGAATTCTTCTATTTCTCCTTCTTCTGCTGAGGAGGTTGGAGCATATACTTGAATAAAGTTAAATTGAGTGTTTTTTATATTGATTTTTAGAACGGCTATCCTATCGTTAATTCCTCTAAATTCTTCTACTTTATTTACATAGTTTGGTTTTATTAAAAAGCCTACCCCTTTTTGCCCCATGTTATTCCCTATGTAACAAAATAAATTTTCTTTTTGCGTAATTATAATTTTTTCACCTGACCTTCGAATTTCTGACAGACCTAAAATTTCAATGTCTGTTTTTTGGAAAGCTTCTTCAAGTTCTGTCAAGTTTTCTTCTCTTTTAAGTGTTCCGACGTTTATTGTGCCAACTTTTATTATACATTTTTTTCTTTTTAGTCGTATTAAATTCGTTATTATTTTTTATTTTTAATTTATTGTTTACGTTATTTATACTACTGACATTTAGAGGAACGGTTAAAGGAAAATTGGTGTGCTCACCCTCGTTTATCGGACTTTCTGGGTGAGGAGAGTTCGCGCTCTTGATGGGCCCAAGGAAGCGTCAGTTGCTTTTATTTTACTTAACTTTTGATCGGGTAGTCACATAATCATCTAGTCGAGCTTGCTGCTGCGTTTTGCTATTTAACGCACGAATTGGCTCCGTTGTTGGTACACTATCCGCTGGTCGGTCCGCACTGTTTGCTAGTTTGCCTATCAGTTGTTCCAGCTCCGATATGCTCCGCACTCTTCTACTTGCGCTTTGTTCCTGCATCTTTATGTAAACAATACCAGATCGACACCAGGTTGTTGCTATTTCTCCACTTCCACATAGACGTTTCGTTGTCAGCAGTAGTTGACGAGTATTTTTGGTCATATCCTCGTTGATGAATATTCGCGTGGATGGTGTCAGTTGTACGTCACTTCCGTTTAGTTTCTGTTTCTTGCTATTAATGATAATGCGTGTTAACTTATCGAGATTATTTAACTTCACAATAACAGGCGGTGGTTTGTCCACATTCTTTGCCGGCAGCCGGTGGGCTGCTTTTATATCATGATCTTGCAAATTCACATTTAACTTATCCGCCACCTTACAGAATTTACTCCTAATGTTCTCGTTTTCCTCAAAAGGAATACCGTGGACAATGACATTGTCTTTTCTTGAATATTGTTCGAGCTTGTCTATCTCCTCCTTCAAAATTATGTTTTCTTTTCTTAACGTTTCCATTTCATCTTCAATAGCTGTATTTTCGGCTTTGAAATTAGCAGAACCATATACGGGCCATGGGAGAAATATTACTAGTGACAATTTTTTTACAAGCATGTCATTAGCAAGAAAACTTGGAGCAAAAAAAACTAGGCTGTCCGAACTATTCGCAGAAGTAAAAGAGAGCTAACGAAATTAGCGAGAGAGCCAAATGGCAGTAACGCTTCTCTACGATAATATACAAATCTACAAATTTTGTTTTTATCATTTACAAAGCTCTAAAGCTAATAAAAAAGTGCCGATGCTTAGCATTCATCCGTTGAAGTTGAAGAAAGTGATAATACCAGAGACAATTAGATTTTACAATAGCACGAAATTCGGTGTGGATGTAACCGATCAAATGGCCAGAAAATATAGTGTAAAATCTAAATGCCAAAGATGGCCTTTACAGGTATTTTTCAATATCTCGGATTTAGCCGGAATAAATGCTCGGATTTTATATAAGGAAACGCGACTGGTGAAGAAATATCGAGGCAAGCATTTTTATTTCAATTGGCAGATTGGGGTAGAATGTCAGAAGGAGAAACGGCCAAGCAAGGAATGTTCATCAGAAAAAATAACAAAAACCTCTGAAACTATAAATTCATCTGAACGGAAAACTTGTCAAATAAGATATAGTAAAGACAATAAGACTAATAAAATTTGCGTAAATTGTAAAAGATACAAATGTGGAAAATGTGCTTTACAAAATATTGTAATTTGTAAAAAATGTGCTCAAAATGCATAAATTTAAATAAAACTTTTCTAAATATAAAAAAATATTTTGTTTGACTTTACTGCTCACTTTGTTTAATTAACTAAAATCCCTTTCTATATTAAGATACATATATTTTTATGGAACCGGTGTCATGGTAGGAATAAGTATACAGAAATGTCGGTAGGTTTAGTGTTAAACGCCCGACTAGGTATAAAACTGTTTACATGGTTAATTACAATTCTGATAAAACCATGCTTGAACGATATTTCGTACGACCTTGCTTAGAGTATAAAGCCAAACAGGGAATTTCAGATTTTACAGTTTATTTACGATCGATGGAATAATTCTTAAAAATATGTACATTAAACCGCCACGATACACAAGTTAATGTTTCATTGATGCAAAAACTTATAAGTAAACTTAATTCATTTTGTTTACATTATTCGTGCACATCGTATAACAGTTTACAATCCAATCTTTCTTGCCGAATATTTAAAAATTTTCGATACTCAAACGGTGGACGATTAAAATCGTATTCTCTATGATGATAAGTAACTCGAAAGGTACACTTTGAATTGCGCTGGTAAAGCGGGTGATGCGTACTTAGATTAGTGTTGAATTTTAGTGGCAAGTACCATCAACCACACGGTTTTGTACGAAAAAAAGCCGATACTGACAAAAGTGGCTTTTTCTGATTTATGTCGTAATCCCGTTCATTACACTGATACTCTGATATTTTCGGTAATGCGCACTCGGTGAACGGTAATTATCAAAAATATTACTCAAACAACGATCTTATATAACACCAGCAGCTACAATCGGTTAAATTTTTAAAAATATCCGAGAGATTTTGTCAACTCCTATTCTTTTTATGTAATTTACACGCTCGCTAAATTTAAACGTGTTATCTACCGTCAAGAGTGCAATCTTATCAATAGAAATAGTTTTATCGCGTAAGAATTTACCTACGCTAACCCCGAAATTTCTATAAAAGATTCAATAGAACAGTGTGGAAAAATCTAAAATTTCGTGTAGAGAAACTCCCTAGTAAGGGATGTTTTTAATTTAACAACTGAACGCAAGTCATCAGTGACGCTCACAAACTCCGCATCGCAATCGATTACAAAAACGGGTTTTAATCTGTGCTTGTGAATATACGAGTATATAATCCGTAGTGTTGGTCCCGAGACTTTTTTTTTTTCCCCAAAGTATATTGAGCGATTTTACGTTATATTTTCGAAAAATTTTCCAATACAGCTTAAAAGTGTTATACAGATCGGTATCCACGGCGGAGTGTAAGATTTTATTTTTTGGTTTAATTAATTAAATTTTGCCGATTTTTCATACTTTCAGGAACCTTTAAAGAAGGAGCCATTTTTAGAAAAGATTGTCTCTTTGTAAGATACTTTGAAAAACCTATCATACTGGATTTTTACTAGTTTTACGAATATGCAGATACAAAAGTAGTACGGATATCTAGCGGAATTAGAGCGTCACTCAATATGAGCTTTGTTTAAATGGTTGAAGTTGAACATTTCTAGAGTGCGTGCATTTAATTATATACAAACTGGTCATCCAAGTCGTTTAAATAATCAGCAACCGAAAAGTACCGGCCTATTTTAATTATAACCTTTATTGCCAATTAATTTCCAATTAATTGCCAATTAACGTATAATTTAAATTGCAATTTTTGTTTAAACAGCCTTAGCATAATGATGAAAAAAAATTCGGACTTCACAGAGCGCTTTTTCCGTCTTAAAATTTTCTGTCCTCATTAAGTCGTTCTTTGTCCAGCCCGTATTCATTTTGTTTTTTCTGCACTCTTTTAACAATCTTCGCATTTACTCGGTATTTTCTTCTGTTTCACCACGTGGTGTCATCCGCCTAATTTATTCAAATGACCTTTTCTTTTTACTTTTTCCTCCCGTTTTTACTTGTCTAGTACCTTTCGTCCGGCCGTTAATTTGTTTCTTCGGAGCTGCTGTTATACACAGGCTGTGTGATCCCCCATCTGACTTGCGTTTACATGCAGCCCTGCACGGCTAGCCCATGGTATGTAACTATTCTATTTCGGGTCTAAACTTTTATTTTGCCACTTTGCGTGCAAACTATACAGTATAAAACACTTTTAAAATGTTGTCCCTCAACGCAGCTAAAGATTAAGTGTAATCGTCACATTTGGCGGACATTAGCATACGTTGTAATCTGGTCGTTTGACAGATTTTTGTGAGACGCGCATATTATCGCAAATTTTACGAATTAAAGGATAACAACTCGGAATAAATGAAATCTGAAAATATCATCGATAAAGTTATTTTTAGCGCGTCTGTAAAAAAAGTGAATGTTATTCTATCATATGAACGAGGGCGCGGATAACAAAATAATTGTAGAACGAAATTATTTAGAACAGTAAACAGGGAGAACATAGCTGACAAGTGTTCGTGAAAAAAATAAAATAGCGCTCTTGAATGACGCTAATTATATACGTAAGGTTCCCTATTTTTTATTTTCGAAACTAATAAAGCTCCAAAAAGAATGTTTTAAAAATGCATAATTATTACAATTTAATTTAAATTTTATTTCATTTTTAGGGGTGAAAAATAAAACGAAATTATAAAATTCTAGCTCAAATGGTACTTTAGAATTTGAATAGTAAAAAAGACAGTATTTTTATTAGACTTTATTTCTTTTTTATTTTTTGTTAGTATTCCGATCCGAATTCTCTTTTTAACCGACTTCAAAAAAGAAGGAGGTATTCAATTCGACTGTATTTTTTTTTTTTTTTTTTTTTTATGTGTGTTACCACAGAACTTTCTTCTAGATGAACCGATTTTGATGATTCTTCTTTTATTTGAAAGGTGGTGTTTGTCATGTGGTCCCATTTAAATTTGATCAAGGTCTGACCGATAGTTTTTGAGTTATCCTTAATAATGCGGGAGATTAAAGCTTTTTGGATGCTTTTCATTCGTGATTGTTTTCACCGTCGGATTAGATTTTTGACTTAAAATACTATAAATTTGCCAAATTACCATGGAAATGTAACTTTTGGTGTTTTTACCGTGGAAATATCTGTTCTTATTAAAATGTTTTAATTTAATTAAATAAAAATGCACTAAAAAGTAAAAAATAAAATGCTTTTTTACAAAAAATAAATACCGACTTCAAGGTTTATTATAAAAATTTAAAAATGCACTAAAAAGTAAAAAATAATTACTCCCGATAAAATATATATATCAGAGTGATATAACTTAAGGTGATATCGTAATTCTTATACAACATTAATTTTTTGGAGTTGGCATCAAATTCATATTAAAAGAATAATTAAAAACTGCATTAAATGTTGATTAAATTGTTCCTAAGATGAATTTAATTCCAACTCCAAAAAATTAATGTTGTATAAGAATTACGATATCACCTTAAGTTATATCACTCTGATATATATATTTTATCGGGAGTAATTATTTTTTACTTTTTAGTGCATTTTTAAATTTTTATAATAAACCTTGAAGTCGGTATTTATTTTTTGTAAAAAAGCATTTTATTTTTTTTCGTGAGCAAGTTTAAATATATATATTTTTCATTGAACTATTTTTAACCGACTTCAAAAAAGGAGAAGGTATTCAATTCGACTGTATTTTTTTTTTTATTTTTTTTTTTTATGTGTGTTACCACAGAACTTTCTTCTAGATGAACCGATTTTGATGATTCTTCTTTTATTTGAAAGATGGTGTTTGTCATGTGGTCCCATTTAAATTTGATCAAGGTCTGACCGATAGTTTTTGAGTTATCCTTAATAATGCGGGAGATTGAAGCTTTTTGGATGCTTTTCATTCATGATTGTTTTCAGCGTCGGATTAGATTTTTGACTTAAAATACTATAAATTTGCCAAATTACCATGGAAATGTAGCTTTTGGTGTTTTTACCGTGGAAATAAATGTTTTAATTTAATTGAATAAAAATGCACTAAAAAGTAAAAAATAAAATGCTTTTTTACAAAAAATACATATACCGATACTTGAAGATTTATTATAAAAATTTAAAAATGCACTAAAAAGTAAAAAATAATTACTCCCGATTAGAAAATATTTAGATATCAGAGTGATATAACACTTAAGTGGTGATATCGTAATTCTTATACAACATTAATTTTTTGGAGTTGGCATCAAATTCATATTAAACGAATAATTAAAAACTGCATTAAATGTTGATTAAATTGTTCCTAACATGAATTTAATTCCAACTCCAAAAAGTTAATGTTGTATAAGAATTACAATATCACCACTTAAGTGTTATATCACTCTGATATATATATGTATTTTATCGAGAGTAATTATTTTTTACTTTTTAGTGCATTTTTAAATTTTTATAATAACCCTTGAAGTCGGTATTTATTTTTTGTAAAAAAGCATTTTATTAATTAAAATTTCAAAATAAAAAAATTAAAAATAAATAAGAAAGGCAAAAGATCGATGACAGTTTCGTTTCAGAATAGAATAAAAACGTGTAACATTAATAGTTTTACTAGAAAACAGTATTAAGTATTAATTATAATTAAATCCAAATAGGGGTAACATTTATACAAATCTTTTATAGTATAAATTAAGTTTCTCTGTTATAACGAATTTTTTCATAGAGGCTTTGGTTCTTTGGGGGGGGGGGGGGGCTTCCCCTAACCCTCCGGCGCGGATCCGTCGCTGATATATCGTTATTTATTTTCCGATGTAATTAATGCTACAATTAGAATTTGGCACTTTTTCAACATTTATTTTTATAGTCTATCCAGTGCGTTATTTTAATGAATATATTTAAAAATGTAAAATTATATACATAGAAATGTGAAACGTAAAATGCTAAATCATTGTGTATGGCTTTAGTCGATTTTTACAATATCGCAAATTTTAAGTTTCGTCTGAAAAAATTCGAATTTTTTACTTGAAAATTCAGTAAATTTAAAAATTATGGACCTCTATATAATTAAAACTGCAAATAATAAAATTACGTTAGAAATTCCTGAAAATATCGGAAAAAATCTAGATGTTATATCGAAACTTCGGCAATAGTGAAAAAGAGCTACGCCGATAATACATTATAATATATGTTTATTAAATTCTAAATAGATTCGTTGATATTACGGAAAATTAATAAAAAAAAGTAAACTAAGATTAATTAAAATAGTTTTCATTCGAAAATAAAATAATCCGTTTATTTTTCAAGCTGACGCGCCTGTTTTCGCCAATGTTTTTTTTTTTTTTTTTAGTCAGTTTAGTTACTCTTACAGAGAAATTATTTTTTAATATATTCCCGTTGCCGATAGCATCGATGGATTAACTTCTTAAGCGCACAGGGTTCCGTTTTGGATTCATAATAAACGAAGCCGGAACTTCCAGCTGGCCATCGATTGCCTTCTTTAAATCTATTAATTTACGAACCACATCTCTGTATAGTTAATTTAAAAAAAATTAACATGCCGGACATTAATCGCGGTGTGAAGTGTTGTTGCACGCTTACTACCGGCATTTTATACAAGTTAAATTGTAACCAGATGTCGACTTATAAAAGACTATGCAAAGACGGTTGCATCTTCTACTGATGTGTTAAAAGTTACCGGTAATCTAATAAGCAACAGAGATTTATGATGGAAGAAATTTAGCTAAACAGCTAGAAGGTGAATGCCAAAAAAAAAAAAGTACATTCGAATTTAGTTTTCAAGGAAGAAATCATGATTTTTTCCAAAATGTCTACTTGAAAATTATGCAACACCACGAGTTCAATTAGAGGCAAAGCGTATAAACAAATTTCATCTGTATAATTACTTCGTTCGAATATATGTATACTTGCTTCTGAAAAGATGTGTGGACATCGTTAATTTCTCCGTGTAGGCGCTAAATTTCTCAGTTGTCGCATTTATTATTGCCTCTTTCTTTGACCCTCGCTCGCAAGTATCTCTTACGAACGTAAACGTAGACGAGTGGCGGAGGAACCAACAGAAGCTTTCGTCCTGTACAGAGACAGGTAAAAGCGAAGCAACACCGGGACTAAGTTAACAGGTGTGGCGGGGATAATGAAATAGACGTTAGTAATAGTTACGTAGATAGCAGCGGTAAGTGTTTGCAAGACTGTTCTAATGGGGATAACGTTACCAGAGGTAATAAACAATTACGAGACGATAATATCAACGTTTATAAGAATAAAGTTGGATCGAAAATAATAAAGTAAATAATAAACCGATCTTAATACATGCGATAAAAATGATGATATGAAATTCTATAAAGTGATTATTGAAAAAAGTAAATGTAATAAAGTACCAATTAGTAGCCTTAAGGTAGCAAAACTTCTAAAATATATAGTGTACAATGCAGCACGCGCTGGAAATTAAATAAGTAGTCCGCCTAAAAATTATTATAGTTATTTGTACTGGTATTAACGTAGCTGATGATTTAGTAACGGATTCGAAAATACCGGAATATGGTTTAAATTGTTACATCCCCCTGTTTTACTTAACTAGATAGGCAGCGATTAAAGGCATTGATACGGATATTACGGAAGAAGAACTTCTGGAAGATATTGGTGCTGATTTCTTCCTAATTAGGAAAGTAGTACGACCGAATAGGAAAATCATATCGGAGGAAAGACCTAATTTATAATGTAAACATTCTTTAATGGACAAGTAATACCAACGCGTATGTATCTATCTATCTATCTATACTGCAATCGAAATTTGCTCAGTCCTTAATAGGACTACCTGTGTACTAGACGTGATACACATAGCAGCCAAAGAAACCAATTTCAAATTAAAACTTGCAACCAATTTCAGGCACTCGGTGATTTAAATATCCTTCGTTAAAATATGTAAAACAACATTTTTCAGTTAATCAAAAAATGAACTATAAAGACACGAATATACAGAAAAAAAAAAACAAACAGATATTAATCGAAATCCGGGGAAACGAGTCGATAACAAAAATCAAATAACGTATAAGGAAACTGATCTAGGTCGCACAAATAGTTTCCCTTTCGTCCATATCCAGCAAAAAGTGCGACGAGAAGATACGAATCCGAACATAATCCTGCAAAGAGAGGTACGTTTTCCGAATTTCTGGAAAGCGAAAATCCTTCAAACGTTAAAAAACAGATGTCTATGAGGGATTTTCAGAGGATTGACCGGCAAGGATATCGAACTAAAATAAAAAGTAATTTCGAAAATATAAATAGGAAAGAATTTTGTGCCGCAGGTCCACCCCAACAATACAATGGGTTAGCTCATTGATGTATAATTTATTGAATAACACGATATCATCACCTGGAAATAGTGGGAAAATGGCAGACGATTATCGCCAAGCTTGGTAGGATGTAAATTGCTGCAGAGCAATTGCTTTAAGAGGACTATATCTAAGAGCCTACAATATAAATGTTCTACATGAAGTAACTATACTTAAAATTTAGGGAGCAACAGGTTAGACCTAAGAAAATTATCAAGAGGAAAACGAGATTAGCTTAGAAAAAGTTCTGCAATGAATAAGCGATAATTTGAGCGTTAAGTAACTTATTTCAGTCAATATCAATATAATTATCCGAACTGAACTGATAAATTTATTCCAAAGTTCAAAACTGTCGTGTTCTAAGCATCAGATAAATTTAAAAAAGTGGTTAGGTAGAGAAAAGAATTCTTCAACCGGTGTGGATGTAATTTCACATGAACCGGTTCATGCGCTATCTCCAGGGAAGCTAAAGTTTTAGTACTATCATTCTTCGATAAATCTTTATAAACAGGATATTTATTCTCGACTTTTGGAAAGAATATTGCGTCTGTTTCCCCGGCGAAATATAGGAAGGACCGCTGCAGACCTAATCCGTTACTCTTGTATTTAGAGGGATAATATAATAAAATACAAAGTAGAATGATGGGCTAACCATTTTGGGATTCTTCCGAAATATCAGTACGGCTTTGGGGATACGGTACTCTAAGTGCTAATTGGTGATCAATAGTTATATTTGTTGATTTTACGATAACGTACGTCTACAAATTCGAATTACAACCGTCCAATACAGAAAAATTACCTAACGGATAATTAAAATAATTTCTGTACGTTCTAGGTTGTTGCCCTTTATTTTTGCAATGGAGATTGATTTATGTGACAAAGTTTGTAATGCGGTCTACTTTGATTTGATGGCATTTGCTGAAGAAGATGCCATCAAATTTTACATAAAACATCGTCTTCTTCCTTTTTTCAGGTTTTTACACTTTTTTCTTTTTTTTTTTCCTTTTCAAAGTATCATTTATCTTGTCTATTTTTGCGGTGTTTTTTTTAAATTTATTTAAAAAGTATCATTTCCTGTGTAGGGTTTGTTCGTCATGTGACCGTATGTGTTCCTTATTTCCAAAATATTCCCTTTTCGATATTTCACTTTTCGCTCTATTTCTCGTATGATCGTTACGTTACTTCGCTTCTTTTCACGTCATATTCGTAATTTCAGTTCGCTCATTTCCGTTGTTATTCACATTGGCTGAACTAACACGTGTTAGTTCACCCAATGTGAATAACAACGAAAATGAATGAACTGAAATTGACCAAAAATGAACTAAATGAACGAACTAAAATTATGACCAAAAATGAACTGGTGCCGCGTATATAGGCGCTTACCATTTAAAAAGAAAAAACAAAAACGATAAGGTATTTTAACAAAGTTATTTTTTTCGTCAAGTTCTTGTCCGTCTCCATACGTTAATAAGTTTAATAAGTTCAACAAAAAACAGATTAGTATTATCATCAGTCATCCGATAAAATCATTAGATTGCCGCTGGTCATATCGAGTCAGTTGACTCGCGTCGTAATGTTTTATTTTCGTATCGGAATTTACCATCTTGCACTATACGGTAACAGCTAGTACCATAATTTACCTCTTAGTCTATAAACGTCGATGGCAGAGCGAGGACCGAATAATTTAATAAGTCATTTTTCAGAAAGGCATTATTATGCGCTTACTTTTTTAAAAACTAAGATATACTCTCTTTTCAAAATTGTTCGGCTACCTTAATTTGCACACACAACTTGATTCTTCGAACTTCACCGTGAGAACACTTTCCGGACCTGTTCAGGATGATAGTGTTTTCTGTAACTTTTCTGCAAGAGTCGGTTTCAACGGAGTCATCTTCCGCAAAAGGAAATAAATGTCTATCAAGCGTGATAGCGAGAGAGAGAGAGAGAGAGAGAGAGAAAGAAATACTGCAGATTAATATTCCATACAAAAAAAAAAGGTTATATAGAAATGTTGCATAATTCTAACCGCAGAGTGAAAAAATGTCGACAAGTTATTAATATTAATGATAATTTTACGCCAAGGATAATATAGAACATTTTTGCGTCGGTTTTGAAAATGACATAGAGGATTATAATCGACGCTTCTGTAAGAATTACCGAAAACTGTCATCAGGGAGTGTAGGGAGGGCGTCCAAGGTCCGAAGGATCAAATTTGTATACAATGTGAATTCTCCAAGACGGAAAAAAGGTTAAAATGAAACTCGACATACAATCGCGCGCGCTATTACACGAACAAAAACAAATTAGGGAGCAACTTTTTCTTACAAATTAAAAATAAAAATTAAGTTTACATAAAAGAAAATTGATATTTAAATTTCGATGAAGGGAATAATTTGCGCGAACAACAACGAAAGCAATTAAAAAAGAAATAAAATAAAAAGGAAGTAACTTTAATTTAAGAAACCGTTAAGTGCGAAATATATACAGTAGAAAAACAAAAAAGATCGAAATATACTATTTAGAAGAGAATTATAATTGCACTTGTGTCATCATTTAGTGTGCCATACTCGACTTCTGAGCGTCGGTCGTACATTTCACAGGCAAGACTACATTCGGAATTGATATTGTGATTGTTTGATTTATCGATATACAAATGCAGTCCCATCGTGTGCGTCGTCTGTTGTTGTGTACTGACTAGCGCCTATATGATGTTGTATTTGGTGGTTTGCCATTATTGTCTTCATTAGCGAGTAATTATAATTTCATTTTCGTAATAATTTCCTCGGTCGCCTGGAATCGAACGAAACGGAAGCCAAAGTGCTCTAGCATCTAGGCTATCGCAAGGACATTTAAGAAATCGATTTAAATACATCTGCTCGCATTAATGAACTTTTCTAAGCTCGAAATAACCTTCGTTGCATTGTCGTTTTTCATTTTTTTTCATTTGTCGCAGTCGACACTATTTCCACTAGCGCTATATAGTTCACCAAGTAAACTGTGTCATCCGTTGAATAGGCTAGCTGGCTTCTACTTTTGTCATTTTTATCGCTACCGATCAACACTGTGATGGAAAAATAATTGGTGTATAGTCGTGCGGACGTTAGCGTTTAGCCACACAGTTTCACAGCAGCAATACTGGCAGCAGAGTGTGGAAACTCTGTAATATTCATTTGTACAACACGATGCTATTGCTCGAATCAGAAAAAGCAAAAAAAAATGCGCAGTGTACAATGCGCTGGTCGTTCTGCCAAAGTAAAGAAACACACTCGGTCAGTTAAGAACTGAGAATCTGATCGGCTAACGCTGTTATTGGATGTGAACGCTTTGCAAAATACCTCTTAGTGACTAACGTTAGAGAAATATTCACAGCGCCTAGCAAGCACAGCAGGAAAGCGGCAGTAAATTATCGAAAAATGGATATTTAACTGAGCGATAAAAATTGTTAACACATATAAAGCGTATTTCTCAGTTTTCTACGGACGGAGAAGTACTAGCAGATTTCTTTCTTTTTTGCTTCGATACCGTGCCGTACGACTAGTAGTACCCCGAGTGATTCGTGTCTGCTGTAAATAGTAATATACAAAATGAAGGTTTTTTTTACCAATACGGGGTGTAAAATGTAATGCGGTCGGTCGTTGTTATTCGAACGAGTAGCATCCTTTCCACCGATGAGCTGAAAAAAGGCTTCTTTTCGTAAATACGCGGAAGATTCATGCCAACTGTCACGAAATTCCGGAACGGAATAAATTGGCTTTTGCTTCCGGCGCTGCGAGTATCGCTAGCGACCCTACAATAACCGGAGCGCAAAGCTAAGCTGGAGCATAATAATGATATATAATAGGTGGGGGGCGTATATCAGGGGAGCGAAATAAATGTGGACCGGTTCTGAAATTAAACCGCAGAAATGCGCGGAAATGCAACATAACCGGCGCTCTATTATTAAGACAACATAATGGACTGTTTAATCACCACTTTCTCCGGTCCAATTTTCCACCTTTCACGAAACGGCCTGTTCGGAAAACGGTCGGGAAAACTTGGGAAAGCAAGAAAAGTGGCGCGGAAAAAATTTGTAACTTTCTTCTTTGTACAGCGTGGTGGTCCGTAATTAAACTTTTATCGAGCAGCCACGAATTAACTAGCAACGACCAACAGCCCTTCTCTTCCTCTTTCGCCTTTCGTAATATATTCGGGGAGCGTTTCGGCAGTTCGGAAGATGCGAAAGAGGTCGAAAAAATAATTGCGGCTGACGAAATAAAGAAGCTGCCAGCGTGCTCCTCCTCTTTTACTGAATTCGATTGAAGAATTTCATTTTTAACGCCATTAAAAGAAACTTAACATTTCTGTACAGGACCGATTCTTCTCGCGATTGCACATGTTCCAGCAGCTCGATTAATTATGTGCAATCCCTAACGTATTTGTTGTATTTTGGAAATAACATTAAAGGTAATATCGCGTTCGCTGTCTTCTCGTAATCCTTCTCGTTGCTGTGTCCAATCAGAATTCGTTTTAAAGCTCGAATGAGGCTTATAAACCATTTCAAATAAATTTCCCGACTCGGTTTCGGTCAACTAAATCGAAAGCCTCAGTATAAAAACACTAGAACAAAATCTGCGTATTTGGACTGCGCGTTCTAGCAGATGCCATTTATTTTGCTCTCACGACTCGATTACTGCTGTAATAAATTAACTGCTAGATAGCCTATTCAAATATATGCATGTTACGTGCCTATTGCCGCGTATTAATAGAACATTTTTCGATAATTTTCACGCTGTTTTTTATCTTTCCCCTTGAATCAGTCTTATTAGACCATTCCATTTTGTTGGAGTTAATAAAGAATCATTTAAAGCGAGACTGATATTTTTGAGTGCGCGATCGAATGGCTCACTATTAGACATTATGGTATCGTTGATTCTACTTATTCGGCTTTTCACTGTGTTCCGGTTTATTGCGAGCGCTCATCCTCTTCCATTTCTTCTTATTCATTCATCTTACGTCACTGGCACCTTTCTGCAAATCCAGTTCTGTCTGTTATCGCCTTGTACGGGTTTCTTTCGACATCTACACTAACGGTAAATTACTATACTTCTCCTTCCTTTTCTTCATCCGATAAACACCGATTCTACACCGTGTTATTAGATCGGAATTTCTGCAGAATCTAAACTAGCTTTTCCCTAACCATTTTTCGATCTTCACTGATGGCTCCAAGAGACCTAATGAGTTGGAGCAGCTTTTTTGTCCTTCTTTAAATTACTTCAAGTCCTTTAAACTTCTTTTCTTCTGCTTAATCTTTCGTGCTGATGCTATTCTGCGCGCGTTCCTTTTTATCAAATTCTCACACTTACCTCTCGCAATATCCTTATCCTGTCGGATGCTGAAAGCGTGTTGCAGACTATCGCATCTCCTCTTACTTCGCTCTCAACCGACTACGTTTTATCCTTCTTATTCGCTTCTTGATTTACGATCAAATCAAACCGATCTCTTTTGGATTCCTGACCATGAAAGAATCAAGGGAAATAAGTTAGTTGACACCCATTAGCTCGGTTATCTTTTCCTCTTCCGCTATGTTTCTTCCTATTTTCTTATTATCTTTCATTCTAAATTTTGGTTTAACTCTTACGTCTCCTCATCGGCTTTTTTTTCTTGTCTATTCAACCGTCCTTTCCTCAATTCCTCATCTTCCGGTTTCTCTTGACTTCTCTTCTATACGTCGCTTCAATTTCTCTGCGACTTGCCGCCTGCGTTTCGGACACAGTTTGCTCCTTTCATCGCTTTCCGGTTTTTCTCTGGTGCCGATTTCTTTATATCCATTACACCCCTCCAACATCCATTTTATTTGCGACCCCGATCACATAATGTTCAATTGTTCGCCACACTTTTAACTGAGAAAACTTCTTTTTATTCCTCTCTTTTATCACAAGGTATTCACGCGATCCATATAATGCTTCATTCATTCTCTCCCTTTCTTCTCCTTGTGTTATCCGAGATCTTGGTTCTTTTTTGTCAGCTATCTCTGATTGTGTTATCCGAGATCTTGGTTCTTTTTTGTCAGCTATCTCTGATTGTGTTATCCGAGATCTTGGTTCTTTTTTGTCAGCTATCTCTGATCGTGTAAAGATCTCTAAGTCATCTTCCTCTCCATTTCTCTATTCTTGGGCCAATGTCCATGTTGACGAACCCATAACAAATTAAGCCATGATATCATATATTTTGCGGAGGGAATTTTTTTATCGTTTTTCTATTTTTTTTTTATTACGATCGTCTACACTCCGATAGCTGTTAACAATCGTATGAATTATTTTCGGCAGCCTATAAGTTTTCTGAAATTTGAAACGTTCGAGTAATTGAAAACAGGTGCAGCCAAGTGTTCGATATCTGTGTAGCATATCAATAGTATTAAAATAAAACAAAACTTGGATTAACGTATTATCGAAATAATACGAAATAATTATGACCGAATAATTATATAACTCAATAATGTGCGGTGTTTTAACGCGACAAGTGATTAATAACATTATGGCATATACTGATAGAAGTATCTAGAAACAATCGGGTAGTATTTAGTTATCACGCAGCCAAATGATAAAATGCCGCTTTTTGTTATGCGGAATGGCAGTAGCAATTTAGTACTCTAGAATGTAAACGGACGTAAACGGATGTAAACGAATGTAAATGAATACTTAGTACTCTAGAATGTAAACGGATGTAAACGGATGTAAAGGAATGTAAATGGATATAAAGAACGGATTGACTCAAACCAGTCGATCATTAATTGAAGTCCACCTATGTATCGGTTCATTTCATTATGTCAGTTATGTCACGTCATTTAGTAGAATTGTGTATTTGTCTTTAAGGAAATTTTCACCGATTAATGACTGAGATAGAGTACAAAATTTCGGGGGTGCTGTTGCGACCGCAAATTTAACTGTTATTCCTTTGATAAAAGCACTGTTATCGGGCATACTCTATACTTCGCTATTTCGGTAAAAATTTAGAAAACAGCCTACAAAATCGCAAATTCTTAATTACTGGTCAGCTAATTTCCCGCATTACCTATCAGTTAAAATACACCTTGCTTTAGAGTATGTAAATAAAAGATTTCGCCAACAGTTGGTTTCCATTTTACGTACTCAGTCGAACTGTTATGTTTCGCCGTTATTCTATTTCGAAATAGATTTAATTTTTAGTCAGTTGATTTTTTTTCCTTTAATTAATATCGTATTTAAGGCGTAAAATAATCACCAAATCGGGTAGTAATTGCTTAGAAAATGACCAATATTAATTCGTTAAATTAACGCTTTTCAGTACTTCTTTCGTTCATTATTATCGTTTAAAAAATGATTTCCTCTCTGGTCGGGAATTAAAATACTAATCGAACCGTTATTTAGCGTGTTACTTGAATAAAAATTTGTAGCAGATATTAGTCCATTTAAGCAATAATTTTCCGTTGCGATAAATTAAAAAAAAAAATAATAATGGTGCGGTCCCGGGGACTGCCCACAGAAGTGAAAATTTAAAACTATGAAATAACAGTGTTTTTTTGGGGTTTCTTTTTGAATTTCCAGATTAATTGTAGTATCAAAAATTAAAATTCCATAATTTGCAATTTAAAATTATTAATAATTAGTCTGGTTTTCACATCTCACTTCGGGCAACAATTGTATAGTGGAAAGGGGGGCATAACGGGGACGCGGGGCACGACGGGGCCAGCAACATTTACAAGTAACCACAGGCACTAGACGTATGTTGTCGTCGCTAATAGGCGACCATTTTTCATCAGTCTTCAGTTTGACAGTGACCGGCGACTAAACTGCTTGCATTTGTTTTTTACTGTAAAAAGTTTTTTTCAACGTCATTTCATCTAATTTCGAATGATTACGAAAACGCATATAAAAAGTTAAGTGTTTAGATTACTACTACCGTTTTTTTATTGTGTTTTTCTAGCGACATTATTTATTGATATGTTTTGAACAAAATCACTCTAAATCACTTCGTTTTTTTTTTTTTATTCATTATTTAAAATAATGTTAGACATGGGGCATAACGGGGACATGGCTATGGGGCACGATGGGGTACCCCATTATGCCCATGTTATGTAAGTAGTCTGAAAGAATGGTCCGTTATATTTATATAATATAATAACTCCCGCAGAAAGAGGACAGACGGTTACGGTTGAGGTACTCGACAGAGAATGAAGCAAGAGTTATTGGATTGAGCTCCTCCAGGGACGACCGCAGTGTGCAACGCTCGAGGCTGGATGACTATAGAAACGTTTATAACCTGGTTCCAACGGTTCGTCAAGTTTTCTGGTGCGTCAATAACTAACCCAGTCTTGCTTCTTCTAGATGGTCATGTAACGCACACACAAAACCTAAAGGTTATTGAATATGCACGTAAGAATGGTATTGTAATGCTTTGCTTTCTCTTGCAATGCACCCACAGACTCCAACCCTTGGATGTTGGCTTTATGAAACCTTTGAGTGTATACTATGACCGAGCCTGCTCTAACTGGTTAAGGTCGCACCCGGGGCGAATAATAACAACTTTTCAAATAAGCGAAATATTTGCACATGCTTATGTTTAAGCTGCAGCAATGTTTACAGCAATCAATACATTCAAAAAATGTGTCATATTGCCATTCAATCAAAATAACTTTACAGATTCAGATTTTTTAGCTGCATCAACAACAGACATACCGCTAATAAATGATGAGCCTAAAACAGCTTCTTTAACTGCCAAAATCCAGCAACAACTGCCGCCTTCCCTTCAAGAGGTCCCAATTGAACCATTTTTGCCTGCAACTGCGTCACCTTTACATCAGAGAACTCCTATCTCAAAGCCTCAGCCCGGACCATCAATACAAAACAAAGATAGCCTAATTCGATCTCCGATTCGAAAAGTATGTCGTAACTTAACAACTTCCTTCGAAAAAGCTTCTCCCAAGGACATTCTCACGATCCCAACAGTCGAACAAAGAAACCAAACAAGAAAAAATATCGCAGAGGGAAAATTGTTGTTCCTACTTCAACCCCCTACAAAAACGAGTTAGAAGAACAAGAACAATTTAAACGAACGAAGAAGTGTTTAAATCCATATGATCCCAGGTTGAAGAAAAACTCTGAGAAACAGAAGACCCAAAAAGTTCATTCTGATGTAGAAAATGTAGACAAGAATATCTTATGCCTGTATTGCGTTGACGCGCACCACACTTATTTGAAGTCTTCGGAGCATTGGGTGGCCTGCCAGCTATGTGAACGTTGGGCTCATACAGCCTGTGCTGGTGTTGACGATAAAAATACAGAAGAAATCCATATCTGCTTTTTGTGTGACGAAAAATAATCATGTACCCCATACTGCCAGTAGTGTATAAATAGGGCAGCTGGGAAGTCTGACGTCACCAACCCCTATTTTCCCCCGGTGCTCAAAATTCACCCCAATTTGTCCCCATGTGCTCAAAATTCACCCCAATTTGTCCCCAGGTGCTCAAAATTCACCCCAATTTGTCCCCTGGTGCTCAAAACTCACCCCAATTTGTGTCCAGCTGCTCAAAACTCACCCCAATTTCTGTCCTGGAGCCCAAAGTTACCCCAAGTTTCCCCCCAGTTCCTCCTAGTTCCCCACAATTTTCCTGGACGGTTGCTGAAATTTCACCCCAAATTCTCATCAGGGTGCTAAAAATTAACCCCATTTTCTCTTTTAGAGCCCAAAGTTACCCCAATTTATGTCCATGCGATCAAATTTAACCCAATTCCCCCTCCCCCAATTTTCCTGGACAGTTCCGCTAATTCGATCCCTAATTCCCATCAAGGTAGACAAAATCCACCCCAATTAGCATACAGGTGTTGAAAGTTCACCCCAATTTGTATCCATATAGTTAAAATTCACCCAAGTTTCCCCAAAATTTCTTCAAATTTTCATGATTCCCCGTTCATACTGTTATCTATAAATGCGCTCGCACCGTTTCCACGCATATATTCAACATAGCCTTAGCCGCCATGAAAGTGTACTCGCTTTCCCATACCCGCGCCTTCTATCATCATGTGTATGTATTATATATGACTCTGTGTGTAATATATGTAGCATACTTTTTAATTTTCATTTTTCGAGGTTGGGAGGGGTAAAATTTTGCCGGAGTGATAAAAACGTTTGAATCTCAACACTTAGAACCCAAAATTTAAAGGAATTTTCCGAGTCGTGCTCCGTTCCAGCATTTTTTTTTTCAAAAAATTTTATTTTTAAAGAAAATATTTGAACGTTCCATCAGTTGAATGAGAGCGGGCGAGTGTGCTGCTACGGGATGTATTATGTAAGCGCGAGCGCGGCTGTAATGGAAATATTTAAATGTTCCAGCAACTAGTTGAAACTGTCACCAGGTGAGGTGAATTCCAGCCGTTCGTTTTGAAATTAACTAGCCGATCATCTATGCACACTCTCACACGCCACCGATAGAAACCTGTTCACGATCGCTACAAGTTCACACACACGCACGTACACACCGCCACCTGATATATATTTTTAGTCTTTTTCCGCTTCCGATCTTATACTTAATACGCTGATTCTTTTTTATTATTTTTACATATTCTCCGTTCATTGCAAAGCACACCGTCCATTCATGCGCACACATCAAGCATTAAGTTTGCCTCTACAAAGGTACACTATACTATTCCATGCACGCTCCATCGCCACCGAAATAGACACCGCGATATCACACACACACACACACACACACACACACACACACACACACACCACCACCACCACCACCACCACTTCGTACATATTTTATTTTCGTGTCTAAGTATTATAGAATTAGCCTAAGTATACTTTTCTTTTACACTTCTGTTCATTTCTTCCGAACGTTCATAATTTTCTTATTTTATTTTTTTCTCAGGTTCTAAAAATAAATCCATTGATATCTTCACTAGTATGATTGCGTAAACATCTTCTAACGGTATTCCTCATATTGTTCATAATAATTTTTCATGTCTATGTATTATGGAATTAGTCTAAAATATATTTTTTCCCCTCTAAAGTCTTTTTCCAATCGTAGGTATTCAAAAATTAATTCGAGTATATTTTTATTTAACGCTGTTCCATATTTTCCCTCTCCCCTACCCACCCTACACAAATTTCAATTCTTTTCTATTATTTTTCATGAGTACATCCCCCCCCCCCCCCCCTGAAACTACAGTGAAACCATACCATTCATTCCCACGCATCCATCTGCTAACAATGATTTTCTCATTATTCATAATAATTTTTTTCGAATCTGTTAGTTTAAGATTATTTCATTTTTTTCAAACTCTAAATATTTTTTTTTTTTTCAATATCTTCCATATTTTCCCCCAATATGTCCGCATACGCTCATAATTCAAAGGTACTCTGCTTATTTCCTTGCATGAATGTTGCTATATCGTTGATTTCGATCTTGTGGTAAGGTCATCGAGTCTGCCCGGATCTTCTCCTTCATATCTTTTGTAGAAAAACCGGTTGACATGTACACACCTACACACAAACACCCATAACCTAAAGATCACCTGTAAATTTCGTTCATTTGCGTATGCAACCAGCTTTCACCAAAGGAATGTGGTTTTTCTGGTGCAACCCGCCCTCTTCAAAGACATGCATCGAGCTAGAATCTCGAAAGGATCTGTTCAGGCGGTCAGTATTAGTGTTACATTAAACGTGTAGAATTTGTTGAAGCTGTGTTCTTCACGCATTAATAAAAGTTTGCTCTAACATTAAAAGTAATAATTTTCTACATTCTTAGTAAAAAGTTAAAAATATTATTCAAACATGAATAACAATACCGATTCGATTGATATTAAAATCGACGAATTTATTCAGAATTCATTTTCGAGTGATAGTGTCTCGCATACAACTTCATCACCTCAATCACAGCAATCAGATGATGGTTATACAGCAGAAGGACATCTTCTGTACATAATATCATTGGTCCTGTATTATTATCAGAACAAGCAGATATAGCGGAATATTTTGTAGATATCAGCATCCATATAGATTGTGATTATGGTTTTCGAGTAACCGAACTAGCAATGATTGATATGTCTGGCGGAAAGTGTTTGCATACACTGTATAAGCCAAGCAGAGCATGGCATTCATCAAAAACGCCACATTTACAATGTTCTTCGATGAGTCATCACTTGAAAAATCCTTCATTATTTCCCTGTCGGGAAGAAACATTTATGGCACGCGATATATTCACGATAATATCTCAAAACCGAGAGCTCGCATATATATTTTAACGGTATATGCTAAACTTACACTAATGGAACTTAACGAAAAGTCTGAATTGTTGAGTGATTTAGACTATGAAATCGTTAATATGGATAAAGTCTTTCGACTACATAGTATTGAGAATCTACATGAAGAGTATTTTGATATAAGCAATTTGATAACCTGTAAACATCATAATGAGAATGATAGTTTTCATTGTGCAGCGAAAAACGTTATGGTAATGAAGGCCTGGTACGATCATGTTATCCATCCGCTGAAGCTTATGAATAATCTCAATATAAATGATTTAAGTCAGTTGTTCATTACAGCCACCAAAGAAATGATAATTACATTATTTCCAAGTTGTGTTGGAGACATTTTTGCATTTCTACAGATAGATTAAAACCGGATGATATGATAAAATCACTTCTACCATGTTACTAGCATGAGCATGATGAAGAATTCGTCTATGAGGTGTGTTGATCAATAGAGCAACAGGTAGAAAACCTAGTAGTTTACGAGACACAGCATGTTCAAAGATAAAAACGAACTAGCACAAGCAGATCAGAGTTGCAACATACGAGTGGGAGATATATTCTCGAGAACAACAGCTTGATTATAAAAAACGTCGAAGATACATGTATCTATCTGTGAACAATTATCACATCAAACATAAAAAGGTTGACTAAAAGATTATTATTTTCTTTTTTCGTTCATTCTCGCCACTATTACCACTGGCGCCCCCACTGTCAAGACCTCTAAACATACATTACTAACCTCGCCAACACTATAATATTTTTTCTCTGTGTTACTAAATTAACCCAAGTATATTTTTATTCATTTGTTACACAAACATTTGTTCAAATCTTTTGTAATATATCGTACACACATTTATAGCCCACAGACACTGCTTGCTTCATTACCACGAATACATCTCTTTCATGGTCACTTATCGTAACATAGTTTTTCCTGAAATTGTAAAAAATTCTCTTCGTTCCATTCTTCCAAGTTTTCCAAATTTCAAATCATGCATAATTATTTAAGAATCAAATTAAGTATATTTTATCATTTCCAAAAAATTAATCATCTCTGTACAAGGCATTAACTCATTTTTCAAAACAAACATATTATTTTTTAATCTATCATACATATCATTTTTATCATTCAAATTTTTTTCTGAATTCACAAATAGTTAACCTATAGAAAACATATTATTGTAAACATACATGACGAAGTCACTCCTCATAATTACATCATGAATTCATTTTTTTTTTTCATTTTTTTTTTTTTTTTACTATCATGAAATTGTAGTAGTGTTTTTAATTTTTTTATTTTCCATACATGACAAAAGCAATAAAATCACGACATCTATGAATACACACCATATGCTTCCAATAACCTATGATGCATTTTTTTAAATTAGTCCAAGCATACTATTTTTTCAATAACAAAGCCGATCATACATAATTTTTTCTTCTATATAATCACTAATCTATGAAAACACTTGATTCGTTTTACTCATACTGTAGCAACCACTCCTTTTCCCTCATGCTAACAAACTTCAAAATTTAATAATATAACACGAAATTAATCTAAATATCTGTTCATGCTATTAAAATTAATATATCAATCTTTACATTCCTTTTGTACATTTCTGAAAAAATCCTACAACATGTTTTAAAATTAATCGAAGTATACTATTTTATTACCTAAAATCAATTATTCTCTCATACAGTTTTTTCCAATCATCCATAATGTTTTTTCTGTATTGTCATTATTACAAAGTCATACAAAACAACAACACATTTTTAATCATAATGAATCATTCTTCCATTCCGTTCATGCTATATACCATTATCATTCAATTCAACGTTATGAAATTAGTCTAAATATACATTCATGCTAGCAAAGTTATTATCTCACCCTTTGCATTGTTCCAAGATGATTTATTTGACATTTTTTCTTTAAATTTCCCTCATACTATTATTTTTGAAATGTAGGATGATGACTATGATTAGAATTCATGATTATGAAGAGAGAGATGCATGGTGAAATTGCATTATCATTATATGCGAGATGATGTGTGTTTGTGGGTGAGTATGGATGCATGTAAAATATATGAGTGTGTTAGTAGAAAACATCCGTTCATGCGTGAACACAGGTACAGATACAGTTATAGAATGAGAGAGGTAAAAATATATATTTTGTTATGTTTGATATGTGCATGATAAAGAGGTTATCAAAGAATAATCACATTACCCTCACAACTTAGACATTGAGTTTTACCTTTGCAATATTTTAGATGTAAAAGTAGTGACATTGACATGTGGTAAACGTTTTCATCACTTTTGACTAATTATAACCAATTTTCCAACATTTCTCTTCGTTTTTCCTACATTTTAATACTTTTACACCGTTTCAGTCAATTTTTGCTATTTAATGCCATTTTTTCCAGTGTTTTTACCACCTTTCTCACAATTTTCATCATTCTTTCATCATCTTTGTTAGGTTTTTTCTTACAACTCTTTAACATTTCGATCGTTGCTAGTGATAACCATCATTATTTATGCTTTCAATCCTTCCACTTCAGCAATGCACACATACAGCTTAGCAATCGCCGCAGCCATTGAACGTTGTAGGACTGCAATCGTGATCTCCATT
Organism: Icerya purchasi; assembly: GCA_039619475.1. Classification (NCBI taxonomy): domain Eukaryota; kingdom Metazoa; phylum Arthropoda; class Insecta; order Hemiptera; family Monophlebidae; genus Icerya; species Icerya purchasi. The sequence goes on along the minus strand of CM077115.1, from coordinate 252,035,164 downwards.
TGATTATTGGGATTTAAAAGTCACATCTTTGAACGCTTGATCTAATGCATCAACATGATTTTTTTTTTGTATTCGCCCACCCGCTGCTGGAGGTTCCACTTAATATTCTCAACAGACTATCATACAGTCGTTTAATAAGAGAATCTGTAAGACCCGAGACATTTACTTAACGTTTTCCCAACACATTTACAGACCTACCCTGTACACTAAGGAAATCTTTAAACATCTCTGTAACCATTCCTTTTAAGCTGGCGGGAGCAAGGAACTCCTATAAACGTTTATCAATCAGCACTTCATCGTTCATCGCCATGGTTTCACTCGCCGTTGCACAGACATGTAATAAACATTTTCTTCTTTTACAATTTTCTTATGCTATAACACTATTACATCATTTTTCCTCGTTTCTAACTAATTGTAACCAGTTTTCCATTATTTCTTAGCATGTTCTTCTGTTTAGGACCTTTTGCGCTATTTTTTCATCAATTTATGTTATTTCACATCGTTTTTCTGGTGATTTTAGTACCTTTCACACAATTTTACTAATTATTTTCGACTATTTCTTAACATGTTCTTCTGTTTTAGGTCCTTTTTGCACTATTTTTTCATCAATTTATGTTATTTCACATCGTTTTTCTGGTGATTTTAGTGCCTTTCACACAATTTTACTAATTATTTTCGACTATTTCTTAACATGTTCTTCTGTTTAGGTCCTTTTTGCACTATTTTTTCATCAATTTATGTTATTTCACATCGTTTTTCTAGTGTTTTATTACCTTTCACACAATTTTACTCAATTTTTCCCCATCTTTGAAGATTTTTTTTCATTTATCTCATACATTATATCTCCGAATGTGACGATTAGCTATCCTTTTAAGTACATTTTTTTAATTCGATATAAGTGAGGAGTACTTTTCAGGTCGACATGTATACTTCGTGATATGACATTCAATTCATTATTAATCTATGTTTCAACAGGTTTGTGGTCGGTTGTTGGAGGTTTACAGAACTTTCTGTTGCATTGCTTATAGTATAATGGTTCTTGTGTGCTAGTGAGATGATGGTGTTTTGTGGGGAATAATAAACATGGGAAAGAGAAGGAGTGCGCCCCATCAAGCAGGGGGGAGTGATGCTTCGTAATTAACTTGGGTATTGCGCGCATTGCATGGCAGTTATAATATGCTCGAGCAAAAATTAGTCGCTGTACTCGCATGGTGTTCATGTTATTCATTAAATGTTCACACTGAGTGATGCAATGGGCTCATCAACAGATGGATCCATGCTATCATTTCGATTTTTATAATTGTAATCTGCACTGAGCATGTATGTATTACAACGAACCCATCAACTCTGTTACAGATGGTAATGTTTGAGGATAGATAGTGAAACGTTCATTAGAACATGAATGTGTATACAAAGTGTTGTTACATCAAATGTATGTCATCAAATTAACTAAAATGTTGCGTCTATAGTAAAAAAAGAAATGAGGGTTTTTCCCTAAGAGGGCGACTATAATAAAATTGATGCGATTTTAGATGGAAATGGGAGTATTTTACAGTAAAAACGCTGTTTTGCACCTAAATGGTGAATATTCTGGAGGTTAAACGGCATTTTTCACACAAAATTTGACGTTTTTTTATAAATGTGGCTATTTTACTCCTACATGGAGTAATTTCTGCATGAGGAGTACTTTTTGGACTGACATGTATACTTCTTGATGTGGTATTCAATTCGTTCTGAAGCTATGTTTGAACAGTTTTGTAAATGGTTGGGGAAAGTTTACAGAACTTTTCTGCTGCATCAGTTATAGTATAATAGTTTTTATATGCTAGTGAGATGAAGGTATTTGGTTAGGAATAATAAATATGGGTAAGAGGTGGAGTGCATCCCAATCAAGCATGGGAGAGTATTGTTTGGGAATTAACTCCATTATTTGCACACATTGCAATACAATTATAATCAGTTTGGTCAAAATTACTTGTTGTATATCGCTCATGTTATACATTAAACATTCACACTGAGAAACGGACTGGACTCTTCGACATCAAGGTCCATGCGATCATTACACTCTTTTTCAACAATTTGTGACGTTTCATACTATTTTTTAATGTTTTGAACGGCTCTTATGATGTATTTCAGCACATTTTCACAGGTACAAAGTTTGTAATGCGAAATAATTTGAATTATTTCGACAGTCTTTACACACAAATAAAATACTATACCATTAACACACTCAACATGAAACAAATCATTACAAATAGAAATAAACAACGAAATTGCTCAGAAATTTTAATGAAATTCAAGAAGCATAGTGTATATGAAAATGAATATATTCTTTAAATCAACACTCCAAACTTGCAGTTTCAGAATTATACCAGACAATGACTAAGAACCCCGTTGTTCCTTTTGCTGCATATATATGTATATAATCATATAATATTAAATTATACATATACCTACATATATACATATATATGTAGATATATATATATATATATATATGTATATATATGTATTCATGTAGATATATATGTGTATATATGTAGATATATGTATGTATATATGTAGATATATGTATGTATATATGTAGATATGTATATGTATGTATATATGTATTTATGTAGATATATATGTGTATATATGTAGATATATATGTATATACATAGATATATATGCGTATATATGTAGATATATATGTGTATATATGTAGATATATATGTATATACATAGATATATATGTGTATATATGAAGATATATATATGTATATATGTAGATATATATGTATATATGTAGATATATATGTGTATATATGTAGATATATATATGTATATATGTAGATATATATTTATGTAGATATATATGTGTATATATGTAGATATATATGTATATATTTAGATATATATATGTACATATGTAGTTATATGTATAATTTAATAATATATGATTATATATGTATATATACAGCAAAAGGAACAACGGAGTTCTTAGTCAGGTTCTGATATAATTCTGAAACTGCAAGTTTGGAGTGTTGATTTAAAGAATATATTCATTTTCATATACACTATGCTTCTTGAATTTCATTAAAATTTCTGAGCAATTTCATTGTTTATTTCTATTTGTAATGATTTGTTTCATGTTGAGTGTGTTAATGGTATAGTATTTTATTTGCGTGTAAAGACTGTCGAAATAATTCAAATTATTTCGCATTACGAGCTTTGTACCTGGAAAAAAGTGCTGAAATACATCATAAGAGCCGTTCAAAACATTAAAAAATAGTATGAAACGTCACAAATTGTTGAAAAAAAGTGTAATGATCTCATGGACCTTGATGTCGAAGAGTCCAGTCCGTTTCTCAGTGTGAATGTTTAATGTATAACATGAACGATATATAACAAGTAATTTTGACCAAACTGATTATAATTGTATTGCAATGTGTGCAAATAATGGAGTTAATTCCCAAACAATACTCTCCCATGCTTGATTGGGATGCACTCCACCTCTTACCCATATTTACTATTCCTAACCAAATACCTTCATCTCACTAGCATATAAAAACTATTATACTATAACTGATGCAGCAGAAAAGTTCTGTAAACTTCCCCCCCAACCATTTACAAAGCTGTTCAAACATAGCTTCAGAATGAATTGAATACCACATCAAGAAGTATACATGTCAGTCCAAAAAGTACTCCTCATGCAGAAATTACTCCATGTAGGAGTAAAATAGCCACATTTATAAAAAAACGTCAAATTTTGTGTGAAAAATGCCGTTTAACCTCCAGAATATTCACCATTTAGGTGCAAAACAGCGTTTTTACTGTAAAATACCCCCATTTCCATCTAAAATCGCATCAATTTTATTATAGTCGCCCTCTTAGGGAAAAACCCTCATTTCTTTTTTTACTATAGACGCAACATTTTAGTTAATTTGATGACATACATTTGATGTAACAACACTTTGTATACACATTCATGTTTTAATGAACGTTTCACTATCTATCCTCAAACATTACCATCTGTAACAGAGTTGATGGGTTCGTTGTAATACATACATGCTCAGTGCAGATCACAATTATAAAAATCGAAATGATAGCATGGATCCATCTGTTGATGAGCCCATTGCATCACTCAGTGTGAACATTTAATGAATAACATGAAGACAATGCGAGTACAGCGACTAATTTTTGCTCGAGCATATTATAACTGCCATGCAATGCGCGCAATACCCAAGTTAATTACGAAGCATCACTCCCCCCTGCTTGATGGGGCGCACTCCTTCTCTTTCCCATGTTTATTATTCCCCACAAAACACCATCATCTCACTAGCACACAAGAACCATTATACTATAAGCAATGCAACAGAAAGTTCTGTAAACCTCCAACAACCGACCACAAACATGTTGAAACATAGATTAATAATGAATTGAATGTCATATCACGAAGTATACATGTCGACCTGAAAAGTACTCCTCACTTATATCGAATTAAAAAAATGTACTTAAAAGGATAGCTAATCGTCACATTCGGAGATATAATGTATGAGATAAATGAAAAAAAATCTTCAAAGATGGGGAAAAATTGAGTAAAATTGTGTGAAAGGTAATAAAACACTAGAAAAACGATGTGAAATAACATAAATTGATGAAAAAATAGTGCAAAAAGGACCTAAACAGAAGAACATGTTAAGAAATAGTCGAAAATAATTAGTAAAATTGTGTGAAAGGCACTAAAATCACCAGAAAAACGATGTGAAATAACATAAATTGATGAAAAAATAGTGCAAAAAGGACCTAAAACAGAAGAACATGTTAAGAAATAGTCGAAAATAATTAGTAAAATTGTGTGAAAGGTACTAAAATCACCAGAAAAACGATGTGAAATAACATAAATTGATGAAAAAATAGCGCAAAAGGTCCTAAACAGAAGAACATGCTAAGAAATAATGGAAAACTGGTTACAATTAGTTAGAAACGAGGAAAAATGATGTAATAGTGTTATAGCATAAGAAAATTGTAAAAGAAGAAAATGTTTATTACATGTCTGTGCAACGGCGAGTGAAACCATGGCGATGAACGATGAAGTGCTGATTGATAAACGTTTATAGGAGTTCCTTGCTCCCGCCAGCTTAAAAGGAATGGTTACAGAGATGTTTAAAGATTTCCTTAGTGTACAGGGTAGGTCTGTAAATGTGTTGGGAAAACGTTAAGTAAATGTCTCGGGTCTTACAGATTCTCTTATTAAACGACTGTATGATAGTCTGTTGAGAATATTAAGTGGAACCTCCAGCAGCGGGTGGGCGAATACAAAAAAAAAATCATGTTGATGCATTAGATCAAGCGTTCAAAGATGTGACTTTTAAATCCCAATAATCAAATGGAGATCACGATTGCAGTCCTACAACGTTCAATGGCTGCGGCGATTGCTAAGCTGTATGTGTGCATTGCTGAAGTGGAAGGATTGAAAGCATAAATAATGATGGTTATCACTAGCAACGATCGAAATGTTAAAGAGTTGTAAGAAAAAACCTAACAAAGATGATGAAAGAATGATGAAAATTGTGAGAAAGGTGGTAAAAACACTGGAAAAAATGGCATTAAATAGCAAAAATTGACTGAAACGGTGTAAAAGTATTAAAATGTAGGAAAAACGAAGAGAAATGTTGGAAAATTGGTTATAATTAGTCAAAAGTGATGAAAACGTTTACCACATGTCAATGTCACTACTTTTACATCTAAAATATTGCAAAGGTAAAACTCAATGTCTAAGTTGTGAGGGTAATGTGATTATTCTTTGATAACCTCTTTATCATGCACATATCAAACATAACAAAATATATATTTTTACCTCTCTCATTCTATAACTGTATCTGTACCTGTGTTCACGCATGAACGGATGTTTTCTACTAACACACTCATATATTTTACATGCATCCATACTCACCCACAAACACACATCATCTCGCATATAATGATAATGCAATTTCACCATGCATCTCTCTCTTCATAATCATGAATTCTAATCATAGTCATCATCCTACATTTCAAAAATAATAGTATGAGGGAAATTTAAAGAAAAAATGTCAAATAAATCATCTTGGAACAATGCAAAGGGTGAGATAATAACTTTGCTAGCATGAATGTATATTTAGACTAATTTCATAACGTTGAATTGAATGATAATGGTATATAGCATGAACGGAATGGAAGAATGATTCATTATGATTAAAAATGTGTTGTTGTTTTGTATGACTTTGTAATAATGACAATACAGAAAAAACATTATGGATGATTGGAAAAAACTGTATGAGAGAATAATTGATTTTAGGTAATAAAATAGTATACTTCGATTAATTTTAAAACATGTTGTAGGATTTTTTCAGAAATGTACAAAAGGAATGTAAAGATTGATATATTAATTTTAATAGCATGAACAGATATTTAGATTAATTTCGTGTTATATTATTAAATTTTGAAGTTTGTTAGCATGAGGGAAAAGGAGTGGTTGCTACAGTATGAGTAAAACGAATCAAGTGTTTTCATAGATTAGTGATTATATAGAAGAAAAAATTATGTATGATCGGCTTTGTTATTGAAAAAATAGTATGCTTGGACTAATTTAAAAAAATGCATCATAGGTTATTGGAAGCATATGGTGTGTATTCATAGATGTCGTGATTTTATTGCTTTTGTCATGTATGGAAAATAAAAAAATTAAAAACACTACTACAATTTCATGATAGTAAAAAAAAAAAAAAAATGAAAAAAAAAAATGAATTCATGATGTAATTATGAGGAGTGACTTCGTCATGTATGTTTACAATAATATGTTTTCTATAGGTTAACTATTTGTGAATTCAGAAAAAAATTTGAATGATAAAAATGATATGTATGATAGATTAAAAAATAATATGTTTGTTTTGAAAAATGAGTTAATGCCTTGTACAGAGATGATTAATTTTTTGGAAATGATAAAATATACTTAATTTGATTCTTAAATAATTATGCATGATTTGAAATTTGGAAAACTTGGAAGAATGGAACGAAGAGAATTTTTTACAATTTCAGGAAAAACTATGTTACGATAAGTGACCATGAAAGAGATGTATTCGTGGTAATGAAGCAAGCAGTGTCTGTGGGCTATAAATGTGTGTACGATATATTACAAAAGATTTGAACAAATGTTTGTGTAACAAATGAATAAAAATATACTTGGGTTAATTTAGTAACACAGAGAAAAAATATTATAGTGTTGGCGAGGTTAGTAATGTATGTTTAGAGGTCTTGACAGTGGGGGCGCCAGTGGTAATAGTGGCGAGAATGAACGAAAAAAGAAAATAATAATCTTTTAGTCAACCTTTTTATGTTTGATGTGATAATTGTTCACAGATAGATACATGTATCTTCGACGTTTTTTATAATCAAGCTGTTGTTCTCGAGAATATATCTCCCACTCGTATGTTGCAACTCTGATCTGCTTGTGCTAGTTCGTTTTTATCTTTGAACATGCTGTGTCTCGTAAACTACTAGGTTTTCTACCTGTTGCTCTATTGATCAACACACCTCATAGACGAATTCTTCATCATGCTCATGCTAGTAACATGGTAGAAGTGATTTTATCATATCATCCGGTTTTAATCTATCTGTAGAAATGCAAAAATGTCTCCAACACAACTTGGAAATAATGTAATTATCATTTCTTTGGTGGCTGTAATGAACAACTGACTTAAATCATTTATATTGAGATTATTCATAAGCTTCAGCGGATGGATAACATGATCGTACCAGGCCTTCATTACCATAACGTTTTTCGCTGCACAATGAAAACTATCATTCTCATTATGATGTTTACAGGTTATCAAATTGCTTATATCAAAATACTCTTCATGTAGATTCTCAATACTATGTAGTCGAAAGACTTTATCCATATTAACGATTTCATAGTCTAAATCACTCAACAATTCAGACTTTTCGTTAAGTTCCATTAGTGTAAGTTTAGCATATACCGTTAAAATATATATGCGAGCTCTCGGTTTTGAGATATTATCGTGAATATATCGCGTGCCATAAATGTTTCTTCCCGACAGGGAAATAATGAAGGATTTTTCAAGTGATGACTCATCGAAGAACATTGTAAATGTGGCGTTTTTGATGAATGCCATGCTCTGCTTGGCTTATACAGTGTATGCAAACACTTTCCGCCAGACATATCAATCATTGCTAGTTCGGTTACTCGAAAACCATAATCACAATCTATATGGATGCTGATATCTACAAAATATTCCGCTATATCTGCTTGTTCTGATAATAATACAGGACCAATGATATTATGTACAGAAGATGTCCTTCTGCTGTATAACCATCATCTGATTGCTGTGATTGAGGTGATGAAGTTGTATGCGAGACACTATCACTCGAAAATGAATTCTGAATAAATTCGTCGATTTTAATATCAATCGAATCGGTATTGTTATTCATGTTTGAATAATATTTTTAACTTTTTACTAAGAATGTAGAAAATTATTACTTTTAATGTTAGAGCAAACTTTTATTAATGCGTGAAGAACACAGCTTCAACAAATTCTACACGTTTAATGTAACACTAATACTGACCGCCTGAACAGATCCTTTCGAGATTCTAGCTCGATGCATGTCTTTGAAGAGGGCGGGTTGCACCAGAAAAACCACATTCCTTTGGTGAAAGCTGGTTGCATACGCAAATGAACGAAATTTACAGGTGATCTTTAGGTTATGGGTGTTTGTGTGTAGGTGTGTACATGTCAACCGGTTTTTCTACAAAAGATATGAAGGAGAAGATCCGGGCAGACTCGATGACCTTACCACAAGATCGAAATCAACGATATAGCAACATTCATGCAAGGAAATAAGCAGAGTACCTTTGAATTATGAGCGTATGCGGACATATTGGGGGAAAATATGGAAGATATTGAAAAAAAAAAAAATATTTAGAGTTTGAAAAAAATGAAATAATCTTAAACTAACAGATTCGAAAAAAATTATTATGAATAATGAGAAAATCATTGTTAGCAGATGGATGCGTGGGAATGAATGGTATGGTTTCACTGTAGTTTCAGGGGGGGGGGGGATGTACTCATGAAAAATAATAGAAAAGAATTGAAATTTGTGTAGGGTGGGTAGGGGAGAGGGAAAATATGGAACAGCGTTAAATAAAAATATACTCGAATTAATTTTTGAATACCTACGATTGGAAAAAGACTTTAGAGGGGAAAAAATATATTTTAGACTAATTCCATAATACATAGACATGAAAAATTATTATGAACAATATGAGGAATACCGTTAGAAGATGTTTACGCAATCATACTAGTGAAGATATCAATGGATTTATTTTTAGAACCTGAGAAAAAAATAAAATAAGAAAATTATGAACGTTCGGAAGAAATGAACAGAAGTGTAAAAGAAAAGTATACTTAGGCTAATTCTATAATACTTAGACACGAAAATAAAATATGTACGAAGTGGTGGTGGTGGTGGTGGTGGTGGTGTGTGTGTGTGTGTGTGTGTGTGTGTGTGTGTGTGTGTGTGATATCGCGGTGTCTATTTCGGTGGCGATGGAGCGTGCATGGAATAGTATAGTGTACCTTTGTAGAGGCAAACTTAATGCTTGATGTGTGCGCATGAATGGACGGTGTGCTTTGCAATGAACGGAGAATATGTAAAAATAATAAAAAAGAATCAGCGTATTAAGTATAAGATCGGAAGCGGAAAAAGACTAAAAATATATATCAGGTGGCGGTGTGTACGTGCGTGTGTGTGAACTTGTAGCGATCGTGAACAGGTTTCTATCGGTGGCGTGTGAGAGTGTGCATAGATGATCGGCTAGTTAATTTCAAAACGAACGGCTGGAATTCACCTCACCTGGTGACAGTTTCAACTAGTTGCTGGAACATTTAAATATTTCCATTACAGCCGCGCTCGCGCTTACATAATACATCCCGTAGCAGCACACTCGCCCGCTCTCATTCAACTGATGGAACGTTCAAATATTTTCTTTAAAAATAAAATTTTTTGAAAAAAAAAATGCTGGAACGGAGCACGACTCGGAAAATTCCTTTAAATTTTGGGTTCTAAGTGTTGAGATTCAAACGTTTTTATCACTCCGGCAAAATTTTACCCCTCCCAACCTCGAAAAATGAAAATTAAAAAGTATGCTACATATATTACACACAGAGTCATATATAATACATACACATGATGATAGAAGGCGCGGGTATGGGAAAGCGAGTACACTTTCATGGCGGCTAAGGCTATGTTGAATATATGCGTGGAAACGGTGCGAGCGCATTTATAGATAACAGTATGAACGGGGAATCATGAAAATTTGAAGAAATTTTGGGGAAACTTGGGTGAATTTTAACTATATGGATACAAATTGGGGTGAACTTTCAACACCTGTATGCTAATTGGGGTGGATTTTGTCTACCTTGATGGGAATTAGGGATCGAATTAGCGGAACTGTCCAGGAAAATTGGGGGAGGGGGAATTGGGTTAAATTTGATCGCATGGACATAAATTGGGGTAACTTTGGGCTCTAAAAGAGAAAATGGGGTTAATTTTTAGCACCCTGATGAGAATTTGGGGTGAAATTTCAGCAACCGTCCAGGAAAATTGTGGGGAACTAGGAGGAACTGGGGGGAAACTTGGGGTAACTTTGGGCTCCAGGACAGAAATTGGGGTGAGTTTTGAGCAGCTGGACACAAATTGGGGTGAGTTTTGAGCACCAGGGGACAAATTGGGGTGAATTTTGAGCACCTGGGGACAAATTGGGGTGAATTTTGAGCACATGGGGACAAATTGGGGTGAATTTTGAGCACCGGGGGAAAATAGGGGTTGGTGACGTCAGACTTCCCAGCTGCCCTATTTATACACTACTACTGCCCCTACCCTGGGGCACGATGGGGTTTTCATGAGAGTTTCGTAAAATTAAAATTAAAACATTATTTGATTAGTTATTTTACCAAATTCTATGCCAAATGACAATTTAATATATAACCAAAGTGTTGTGATTAGTTTTAATTAATAAATATATTCTGTTTATGCTTTTATTGTTTATTTCCCTTAACGTCCCCGTTATGCCCCCCTTTCCCCTATACGTTTTTATATGGTTTGTTATTAGTCAAAATATATGATGGGCTGCGTAACCCCAGTATAAAATATAAATACAACTTAATTGAAACAATAATTATTATACACTTATATTTTCTATATTTGCATAAATTTAAATGAACTTAATTTTCAACATTATTTTCATTGTTTGCAGCATTATCGCGTCATTAACTTCAACAAACAATTAAAATAATAAATACTTTCACTGCTGCGCAACCTCTTTAATCATAACAAATAACAATATCGACCAAAAGGGAGACGACAATGTCAATACAAGATTTATTATTTTACAGAATATTAGTAATATAGTAGTTACAGAATTTTTACAGTATACTTCATTATTAAATAATGTTCACAATAATATATATTTATTTGCATCATGAACTTTTATTATTCCCCATATTACTAATATAATTAAATTTTCACTTCTCTTTTAGGAGTTTATTGCTGATTACACACGGTCGTGGGAGTAGCGAGAGGTGTAGACGAGTGGCGTTAGCAGTTTTATTTCTCGCACTAGTCGACCATAAGTTTTTCTCCTACCATAAATCGCTAAACGCGCCTAAAGAAGCTTTCACTTCAAAAAAGTAGAATACTAGAATTGAATTATATCAACATTTGAAAAAACTAAAATCTATACGCTACATTTCGTTAAAAGTTTGTTTCGATTGTTATATTATTTTTTTTAACATATACGTAACATTAGGAAATAATTTTTTACCAGATAAATACTGATTCCGCTCAAGATGGAAGATGCAGACAGAAATCGACTATTAAGACCTTGGCCCACTTGTGAAAAGCATTAATTGCACATAACAACTACTAATGGAAAATCTGTTTTTGAGATTTTTGACGCTGGAAAATCGTTTAAATTTTGATTTATGTACGGAATTTCGTGGTTAAATATACTACTGCCGTAGTTTTTCTTATAAAAAAAAGCGCGTTAGAGGAATTTAAATGATTACTCCGTTGTTAAGGGTAAATTTTGCAACTACTTCGTATAATTTTGCAAGCGTATTTTAAATGTTTTAAAAATGTCGGGCAGACCGCTTTTGAGAGACAAACTGTTTATTTTGAAATGATTGATGACCCTTTAACGAAAAAGGGAAACATTTGATTTGACGAATGAGAAGTGTTCTTTGGAAACACTGCATCCTATTACTATCGGTTCGTAGAAGAAATAAGAAACTGGTGAGCAATTTTATGAAATGACTCTATTCGGCATATGAAAAAAATTCTTTCCTATACCGGTTCGCTTTGTACGCTCGACTCGGAACAAACTGATTAGCATATGCACAGGCAATATTTTAAAATTCACGACTAAAAATCTCACGATATCGACAAAAAGATCTATTCATTCCATTCAGTAGCGTATATATGTTTCAAACTTTATATATGATATCAATTTGATCGAAAAATGTATTTTAATATATCGTTAGTTTAAGTAAATTAAATGAATTTAAATGATGTTTTAATCAGTAGACTCGTATTAATTAAATTGAAATTACAAGTTTGAAAGTTGCCAAAATATTGGCGATGTGACACTCACGTATTGGGAATGTATTCGGGGCACTTGTGGTGCACGTTTAAAAACAGTCATACGAAACATTAAGTGAAAATAACGAAAATTACAATTACCCAACACCGACTGAAATGGAAGTGGGAAAAGTGGAAGTAAGTAATAATCGTGAAATTGAATGAGAGACTTTTTAATTTAACACAGAATCCAATTTGAACAATGCGGGACCATCGCCTTCGCGAGGCTGGTTACACCACCCTCAGGCAAATACTTTACTCCCTTATGTAACAGCATCACATGCACGTCCTAAATATTCATGATTTTAGCGTTGTCGACCCAAGAATTCTCCGAAGTGGGGAAGCCGAGCTACTTGATGAGGGACTTTGATCATTTACGCTGTACAACGTGTTCAATCAAGTGTACATCTAGATATGCGGTTTTCTGCAATTCCTCCTCGTAAAATGTGCCGGCTATAGACTTGTCGCTGTTATATGTTAACATATACGTCGTGGGGAAGGTGCTACACATGTCATTTTTGACTTTGCTGATGCGGACAACATCACCGATTTTAAACCTTGGGCGTTTAGTGGTAGATGGATTACCCTTAGTGCATGCTTTGGCCAGATTCAATGCAATCTCCTTCTCCACACTAAGTGTAGCACCTATAGGTGCGAACCCTATTGTTTGGTGTATTTTTATATTCTATTTTCGCATCAGCTTGGCCAATAACGATAACCATCGTTTATTTCGATTATCTTGGAGGGGAAGAATGCTGGTATCATCTGCTCGGTCTCACCCGCTCGGCATTCACACTGGTAGTGGCAGAAGAGTGTTATCCGGCACTTCAGCCCACTTCGAATATTCCGCTGTACCATGTCGATCACTTCTATGGAGACATTCCGCAGGAAGTTGTCAATGATAATTTCCGTATAGTCGTCATTGATGACCTGATACGTATATGTACTGTAGCGGTTTCTATATATCCTGAATACCGGGATGATATGTAAATTGGTGCTGAATGTCATTGTATTTAACGTGAGCACTTAACCGATAAATAACTAATCTTGCACATTGTAAAGTCTCTATCGAACCCCCTCATAAAAACAATAAAATCAAACAGTGTCATCACTGTCAACGAATAGGGCATACCAAAAATTACTGCACTCATCCTCCTCGATGTGTAAAATGTGCCGGTAACCATCTCACCAAAGAGTGCAAGAAACTTAAAAAAGACCAACCAAAATGTGTCTTATGCGGTATGATAGGACATACAGCTAACTACGCTGGTTGCGAAGTCCATCAAAAGTCGAAAACGCAGTCCCAGCCTATAAAAAAAGTGGTAGATCGTGTTAGAGAGGAACGAATCAGACCTGCAGAAAAAGTGCAAGCAGGAAAAACATTTGCGCATGCAACCAAATTGAATTTAAAATCACAGGAACAAATACAAATTCCTCCACAACAAAAAGATCCAACCATTAACGACGTTATGGCTATACTTCACAGTATCCAAACTAGTATTAACCAGCTAAATATACGTGTTACTCAATTAGAAACTAAACCATTGAGCCAACACACAAAAAGCCAAGGAAAAATAGTGAAATGACTGACTCCTCGTTTCGAATACTAACCTGGAATGCCAATGGCTTGAGTCAGAGAGCTCAAGAACTCGAGGCTTTTCTTAACACACATGTTGTTGACGTCGCATTAATCTCAGAAACACATTTTACAACAAAAAGTTTTATCAGAATTCACGGCTACACTACATATTGGACTAACCACCCAAGTGGCAGAGGACGAGGAGGAACAGCAGTGATAATTAAACAGAATATCAAACACTATTTACAGGAAGAAATACAATTGAATTTCCTACAAGCCACAGTAGTAGCAATAAACTATAATGGCGCAGACCTCAATCTAGCTGCAGCATACCGTCCGCCCAATAGTAATTTTGAAAAAAGTCAATTTATTGATATCTTCAATCAACTCGGTCCTCGTTTTATACTTGCAGGTGACTTTAATGTAAAACACACCATATGGGGGTCACGTTTGACGACACCAAAAAAAGGTGCTGAACTTCTCAACGCTATCAACATATGTTCGTGTAAGTTCTTTTCATCGCGGAAACCTACTTACTGGCCAACAGATTGCGCGAAGAATCCTGATCTCCTTGACTTTTTCATTACTAAAGGAATCGCTGCCAATTATGTGCAAGTAGAAGGAATTACGGACTTATCGTCAGATCATACTCCGGTACTTATGACACTAAGTTCTGTAGTGATTAAAAAAAGAATTCCGCAAAATCTCACCAATAAATATACTAATTGGAATCAATTTAGAGAAAGCCTTGACTCTTCAATTGAACTTAAAATCAGGCTTAAAACTATTAGTGATTTAGAACAGCAAGCCCAGCACTTTATCAACTTGTTGCGAAAAGCTGCTAGCCAGGCTACTCCAGCTCTTAAAGAAAACGTTCCAAATGAAGTACTGTATCCTATCGAAGTTAGGAAACTAATAAAAGAGAGAAGACGTGCACGGAAAATATGGCAACGCTCCCCGTCATCCATCGGATAAAACAAAATTTAATCGAATTAGCAATAAAGTTAATAGGCTAATCAAGGATTTCAAACAGAAAAGCGTCACAAACTACTTAGAAAATTTAAGCCCTGCAGCGGACACAAATTATTCATTGTGGCGTGCAACGCGACGCTTCAAACGTCCACTACTTCATATTCCTCCTCTCAAGGATGAACAAGGGCAGTGGATTCGCGACGACAACAGTAAAGCTGAACTATTCGCTTCGCATTTAGCTTCAGTCTTTACAACACATAATATAAACTCCCAGATCGATACAACGAAAAATTACCAACCTTTCCAGCAAATAAAACCAGTAACTCCTCTTGAAGTTGCACAAGAGTTAGATAATAATATGAATCCCAAAAAGGCTCCTGGAATCGATGAAATTTCACCTGGAGCGCTTAGAGAATTACCACGTAAAGGAATTATCATGCTGACATATCTCTTTAATGCCTGTTTCAGAATGAGATACGTACCAAAATGTTTCAAAATCGCTCAAATCATCATGTTACCGAAACCTGGGAAACCAACAGAAGTAGTAACTTCGTATCGACCAATCTCTTTGTTACCTTCCATATCAAAATTATTTGAAAAACTACTCCTTAAGCGACTCAAGCCCTTATTAAAGATACCAGATCATCAGTTTGGCTTCCGCAATCAGCACTCTACGATTGACCAAGTGCATCGTATAACTAAGCTAATTGAAACAGCCTTTGAAGAAAAAAAATACTGTCCGGCGGTTTTTCTAGACATATCGCAAGCTTTTGATCGAGTCTGGCACGAAGGGCTGATCTATAAAATGAGCAACCTGCTATCGGAAAATATGTGCCAACTTCTTGAATCATATATCTCTGATAGATCCTTCAGAGTTTCTTATGAAGAAGCAAAGTCCAAATTTCATCCAATACAGGCTGGTGTTCCACAGGGTAGTGTCTTAGGACCTTCTCTGTATTTATTGTATACAGCTGACATTCCAACAACAGCCAAGACGACTACTGCTACCTTTGCAGATGACACAGCCATCTTGTCAGTTGGCAATTCCCCAGAATTGGCTACGACTAACTTGCAACATGCAGTAGAAAAAATTAACAAATGGACATGTGATTGGAAGATCAAGATTAATCAAGAAAAATCAGTGCATGTTATGTTTACGCTTCGTAAATCTAAGACTTGTCCTATATATCTTGATCGTCTTCCTATTCCGAGATCGGACTCTGCTAAATACCTGGGTATGCATTTAGATTCCAGGCTGAATTGGAAGACGCATGTCAAAATGAAAAAGGAACAAACCATGCATAAATTAAGACAGATTTGTTGGCTGATTGGGCGTTATTCTAAACTCAATCTGTCTAATAAGCGTTTGATTTATTGTCAAATCATCAGACCGATATGGATGTATAGTATTCAACTCTGGGGCTGTGCAAAGACATCCAATCGGTTGATTATTCAGCGCGCTCAAAATAAGTGTCTCCGAAACATCACTGGAGCTTTTTGGTATCAACGAAACGAAGAAATACATTCCGATTTAAATATTCCATGGATCGATGAAGTCATACGTTATATTGCAGAAGCGCACGAATACCGACTTCACAGTCACCCAAATCTAGAGGCTTTAGAACTGCTACTTTCCGATGATGACTTAAGGCGCCTTAAGCGCACAAAGCCTTATGAACTAGTCACCTAATTTATTCTGTAATATATTTGTATGTATGTATTTTGTGGATATGGGCATATACTTGGTGTGCGTGCATGTGAGTATTTATATGCGCGTATGATTATGTATATATCTGTATATTAGGAGTTATGTAATTGTACATAGTTTCTACTCTGCTCATGTTACAAATTAGTTAGATTAAGTTGTAACACTGTTTTAAAAGTAGTGCTAATTTATTTACTATAATAAGATTGTACTGAAATATACGTGTAAAAAAAAAAAAAAAAAAAAAAAACTTAACCGATAACTTTGTTAGACTGACGCTCGGATACACTACCATGCAGAACTATTTACAATCCTAAAACTCTACTCTTATAGGTATATTTGTCTCTAAAGGTATCGTTGCTGCAGCGCTTTTTACCCCTCACCCCTCCGTAGTGAAAAGAAAAGAAAAAAGGAACAATGTAAAGAAAAATAGCTTGGCGGAGTCGCCTACACGAATCATTTTACTTTTTCACACATAGCTCGCCTGGGTAAACGTCGATTGTCTTTTACTCCTCAAAACCTCGCGCCAAGAGAATGTAAACATTGAGCGTGCCATCGATTAGCCAGGTTGATCAATTGGCCCAACTTCCACACCACTACTCACCCTATTGCACTTACTGTTTAAAATTATGAAGAAAAAACGGTGGAGAAAAACGGTAAAGAAAAACAGTGAAGAATACTCGATAATGTTTGTTACTTGTATCACAAACGTGAGCACTGAATATGCCACACACACAAAGTGAGTACAATGATGTTTCAGCCCTGATGGCTGATGTATTTATAGGAACTTGATCTGATGTGGTTGACCAATCCGGAGGCTCCACAATTAAGAATTTGTATTTGGTTATCTGTATCCCGTCATTATCTTTTATCGCCTCTCTTAATTATGACAATTGTCTACAAATATATTATCATTTTCCCAGGAGAAATTATTATCTGTTTCTCTAATTTAAAACCATCGTCCCTCAATTTATTATATAATTCCGTAGAGTATTTTATTCCTCTATTTATAACGGGGTGCCTGCATCCCGTTTTTCTTTTAAATTATTTTCTTAAAGTCAATTAATATTTTTTAATTTTCTCCGCTAAATTTGTTTCCTGATGAAAACAATAAATGTATTTTTCACATCAATTATTTATTAGTCCTATAAGCTGTAATGTATTTGCTTAGAATTTATTATCAGTCATACATCAGTTCTCCCACATCTTCTGTACTATATGTTCATCTGTATCTTGACGTTCGACCGTTATTAATTACTTCTCCTCTAAATTAATTCCAACGCAATGTAATCGTTCTTTGCCTACACCTTGACGTTCGACCGCTATCAATTACCTCTCCCCTAAATTAATTCTAACGCGATGTAATCATGCTTTGCCTGTGCACATATCTGCAAATGCAACCATCTGCGGGCTTCCTATATTTTCCCCTTTTCTTTCTAAAAACTACAAATCTTAAGTAGCATACACATCCGGCTACATTGTATGCATCAGGTTTACTTTCTATTTGTTTGTTAGCGGTCGGTTAATTTCACAACTACCAAACTGTAAGTTTTTTTTCGTAAAAGTTCATTATTTTCATCTATTTTTCTAGTGCTCGAATAGGCGTAATTATTTAATTTATTCCGAGGGAGGCGAAATTTTAATATGTTCCGCTGTCCGCCTATTTTTGTATTTTTTTTTTTGTTCGGAGCAATTAACTTTACATTTATAAATTATTTACATTAACTTATTATTATTATTATTTTTAATGGGCTCGCTGTAATACATTAACTTCACTTAATATGCACAATATTAAGATATAATCTTTTATCTAGTTTTTAATTCTTTCTGTAGATTCTGTGTCACACTGCCCTTAGTTGGCAAATTAAAAAGAAAAAAGAAAAAAAATACAATTACCGGTTGGGCATTTGTAAAATTTTAGATGAATATGTTCAATGAACGCAGGCGACCTAATAAATCGTGATGTATTTTTATTGCATCAACAAACATCGATTACTCCGTTAAATTACATGTCGAAGTCTTCACATTAGAAGTCATATCGGGGTATTTTGTGACGCTGAATTTATAAACAAATTTTTTGCAGTAGGGGAGCCGTCGAAATGAAAAATACTTAAGCCAGATGAAAGTGTAAAGTAAATAAATGATTCGGGAAATTCGGAAATTACGGGAAAGAAGTACAGTCAAATAGGAAAATCGAAGAAAAATCTGAGAAAATCGGCTTAATTTTCACATTATAAACCCCGGACAAAACGGATCATCTTTTGACAATAACGGGATAATTGAAAATCGTGAAATTAAAAAAAAATCATAATAGGTGGTCGTAATAAAAAGATGCAAAAACAAAAAATTTTAATTGCCACGAAGGTTAGTTACGCGAATTCAGTTTCGATTTCGGCTAAAAAAAAAAAAAAAGAAAATCGGAAACGATAAAAAAGGAAAATAGGGAAAATTCATTTGTTTGTTTGCTCGTTTTTAACAGATTACCGAATTTCTCGACATATCGTAAAATTTTCCGAACGGCGGAAAAGTTGCACCGCAAGAATCACTTTAAAGTTTGAAAAAGTGGCAGAGTGACTACTATATTGAATTTCGTTCACTTTCTGGTCCCTTTTATAACTGACGCACATGCAACTTTTGCCTTCAACAGAATATTGTATGTTTTCCTCGTTTAATAGCTTTTACAGCCTTAGTGTAGTACTTTTATTATACTACGTGTTTTCCCGATATTTCTAATTATTCCTGTTTAGTTATTAATTAATTTTTGTTACGAGATCTGTCATCCGGATTAACATTCAGCGAGCTCTTTAATTATACACTGTAAGCTTTAGCTGAAAATAAAATATTGCTATGTGCTGGCCGGGGGAGAGGGGGGGGGGCAGTATCAGCTGAGAACTGAGTATCAGATAGAACGATAAGATTTCTGATGATGCAGATTTCAATTAGACGTTGAGATTTTATTCGTAATTAATAAAAATAAGAGGGTATAACTCTGTACGTAGACTACAAAATGGAGATTTGGCACCTGTTGCAATATATGTACACATTCGAATATTGTACAATGCAAACTCACGCCTACCCTCGGATAATGTAATAAGTAAGAGCAAAGAAGAACTTCATTTATTCTGTCGAAATTGTATGCTGTCTGATCCCCCCCGGAATATCTGTCTTTATCCAAATACTTTCGTTGGTTCTATTTTAACTGCCAAATCTCCTCCGACAAAACGATCAATATTTATTATTTTGGTTTCGCTTGTATTATTATACTCGGTCGGTGTAAAGACTACGGAATGTTCAAACGTTGCATTATTTGAATAGTGTTGGTAACATAATTTCAAAAAAAGGGCAACACTAGTACCTTTTTAATAAAATTTCATTATAAAATTTACATAGTTATAGACATATAGGTTAATATTCTTACAAAATTTCGAATATTCACTATACATTATAAAACTTGGCCATTTTGGCCTCGCAAGGGGCTGTGCCCCTTGACCCCTCTTGCTTTCATTTCTGTCTCTTTCTCTTCTATACTTTGTATAAAATGATCAAAATTTACAACGTAATTCTTACTGGCATCAACACAAAAAAAAAATAACATAACCACAAAAGTCCTATTCTAACATTTAACTTCCATTAAGACATTTTTTCGTTACATTTTTCGTTACATATTTCATTACATAAAATTGTGACATTTTTTAAATAACAATAACAAAAATCCTATAAAATATAATAAACGTTACATAAAATTGGGACATTTTTTTGGGACATTTTGCGTTACATATAATTGGGACATTTTGCGTTACATACAATTGGGACATTTTGCGTTACATATAATTGGGACATTTTGCGTTACATATAATTGGGACATTTTTTCGAATGGGGGGTAGCCTAAGAATTACGTTGTAATTAATATATCACAGATAAGCGCATGTTCATATTTCATCTTACAGCTAACTCTCTTACTGGGCGACGCTGAATATATCCCTATCGATATGATAAATTTAGATTCAGCCGATAATTGACCCTATCTTTGTCTACAAAATTCATCCGGCGCATACTCTAGCGAGCTTTTATCTTCCTAGCTTGTCAATTAACGATTATTTTAATTTGTTGTCTGTAAATATTAGTAGTGTCCGCAGAGTACATTTTAACTAATTCCTCGCTGAGATATTGAAATCAGTTTAACAGTCTACCTGTCGGTTTTCCATCTTCTAATGGAGACTACTTTCGGCCCTTCCGACGTAATAACAAAACATCGTTGACACGATGATTACATGATTCAAGCGCATTAATAAAATCGAATTAAGCATCTCGCTGGCTGAATACTTTACAGACAGATCAGATGCAATTACGAAACGCTCACTATTGACCTACTATACGGATAGAGAGATGTAGTTACACGAAACGTTTAACTCGGACATAGATATCTTATGTCATGTTACATTCAGAGTTTAGCCATTGCGCCGAATACGTCATTTTCATCCGTCTATCAAAAAGTGCATTTTTTCACCGATGCCGCTTCCATCACTTTGATTGTTCGTAATGGCTAGACGTTTCCGAAATGAATCTCCCTAAAAGTCGTAACGCTAAATTTCCGACGTCGTAGTCGTCGCAGTAGCAAAAAGTGTCACCGTGTGAGAAAGAGAAAGGCTACTGTAGCCTCCGTGCGACAGACACATATTACATTGTCTTCGGGAAAAGTATAAAACTATCTAGTACGTAATAGAAGGAAGTGAACTTTTACCTACTTGAAAGCCATCGTAGGTCCAAGAGCCGAATTTCATAATACACGTTTGCTCATCGAACGGGAAGAATTCGACGTCGATTTCACAGGACGACTTGTAGATGGCCGGAGGTTTCCATTCTACCTTGCCGGTGTAATTTAAAGTGGCCTTCGTTTCCAAAGTCACTTCGAAATTTCCATCGGCGCTGAAAATATCGAAAAAATCCGTAAATAAATAAATACACGCGAGTTCAGTTTTATAATTAAGTGAAATAATTTCTAATGTTTTTCCGCTACATAAGCGAACAATACTATTTTTTTTGTTTTTTTTCTATTTTTGTATTGTCTACGACCTAGTGGGGTTTCCTCCTGAATTATCATGATAGTACGTTACAAGAATATATCTAGCCCCCAAAAGCTAATTCAATATTTAACCGGTCAGTGACGCAGCAGGTACAAGCCGGCAAATGCGGCTTTCGATAAGGAAAGCATGCACAAAACGCTATGCTGAATTAGGTAAATGACCAGCTGCCGTAGCTGGTGGAGGCAGTGGTGCTTCGTTTGGCTATGCACATTGACACTTTAAAAATTTCACTTGCGCTAGGTTACTTAGTTGGCGATCCC
The DNA here is from genome assembly GCA_039619475.1 of Icerya purchasi. NCBI lineage: Eukaryota > Metazoa > Arthropoda > Insecta > Hemiptera > Monophlebidae > Icerya > Icerya purchasi. The sequence goes on along the minus strand of CM077115.1, from coordinate 252,012,886 downwards.
CCGTAATTTAAATAATTGTAAATGAAGCATTTATAGAAGCGTTTGATATTCTGTTGTCAAAAGAAATGTGTAAAAGAGTCGAACACAACGTGCATAGGACCAGAACATTATGCGGTAGATGGTCAACAAATGCTACGGCGATAGAGAATGCAGAGGGAATCGTGTACAAATGCGGTAACATTTTATCAGGAATCAACATTATACCTTAAATGATATATTTAATGCATTTTATCGGAACATACGAGGTAAAATAGGCCTTATGCGGCCGACATGATATTGTTAATGAAAAATAATTAAAAGGCAGAATGAGTTGGAAACTAGGCTGATGTGTGCAATCAAAAAAGTTATTATCCTTGCCCCCCCCCCCCCGCTAGAGCTGCATACAGTTAGATTTTACGCGCTGAGGTATCCAGCTTGAATGCCTGGAACGAGTGTTTTGTAACGTTTTGTTTCGTGACCTGATCGTTTTTACTACGCTAAAGCCCACTAACGGACCGTAGTGAAGTTACATTCAGCACACGTGTAAAAATGAGTATCCTTGATACGGGATGTTAGCAATTGTGAAGTTAAGGTATGTCGCTCTAGTCAATAAATTTGAAAATTAGTCTAGTTCCCTTCTTGGCTATGTAAAATTCGTTTAGGAGACGGAAATTAGAAGGTAAAAAAGTAAACGTACACGGTTAACAATCGCATTCATTTTCATCGATGGCCGATTTATTAAAGATAAATAAAAAATCATTTATTCCTTTCAAAAGTGTATATCGAAAAGCATGGGATAAATATTTTGGGTTCCGATCAGAATGTAAATTAAAAATATCACGTTTCAGTGTGTTGTAGAAAAAAGACAGCATTCACGGATGGTTTATTTTATACGAAACAATGATGAAAGGAATTCTTACAAACAAATGCTAGTACTGTGCAATACGAGAAGTTCATTGCCGATTGGAAATCACAAGACATGGTAGGTATTTACGAGCAACAATAAAAAAATAACTCGGCTATCATTAGAAGTTCGCGAGAACAAAAGTTTTTCAATAACGACTAGAACATCGTATTTCGAAATATTAAACATGTACGAGGTCTACCCGGAAAGTACCGCCAGATTTCGTTTTAACTCGGAGTTCGAACTCGTTGAGCCTTCCGGGTGAGCATCGCCTGGAGTCTAAAACCTCCTGCCGGTGTTTACTCCATTTTTGGTAACACTGCTGAATGCGTTCTTCCGCATAGCAGTTCACTCGTTACATTTTATTCTCCATCTCCTCTACGTTGTCGGATCTTTTTCCTGTCAACAGAATTTTCAGCTTAGAGAAGAGCCAGAAGTCACACGGAGCAGTGTCTGGAACGACGGGTGCTTGCCTAACCTATACCACGACGCTCTTAGTCCTAATAATCTTGTGCAAAGAATGAGCTGGCACGTTATCACAATGGCTCGAATCCAATCACCGTTTTCCAAAATTCAGGTTATTTTTTTTCCTTACAGCGTCTCCGTATCATAGTTGAAAGGTATAATATTCTTCATTGTCAGTTTGATTTTTTTTTTTTTTTTTTCTGGTAAATTTATTGTGCACGACACAATCGAAAAAAGAAAAAAAAGAAAACAGTTGATATTGATTTTCAATTGCTCCTGTTTTGCCGTGGTTTTTCACTTCCGGTGAATTGTAATGCTTCCATGTGGAGGATTGATTTTTTGTTTCTCGATCATATTCATATAGCAGAGATTCATCACCACAGTTGTTATTACTTTTTTTAAGGAAATCGAGATTGTTTTTCGCGGTAATTCTCACGACACTAAGGTAACATAAACAAATTACGCATCTTCAAGGCAATCTACATGTCCGCCGTATACTATGTCACGCCCGTATGGGAAATCAGCGCTAGATGCCGCATTAAAAAAATCCAAAACTGATTTTGGGCCTTCTTTGGCTCTTCCCAATAATGGCGGATTAAATAACATCGCGGAGGCGTTGAAATGACTCCTGAAAGGATTAAGAGCTAAATTAACCGATTCTTCCACAGACGCCTACAATCGGATTTTCTACGTATCAGGGAGTTGGGAAACCGTAGAGGAGGCTGATTTTCGAAATTATGTTGATCCTACATATTGTGTATAACTTCGTAGGTTTTTTTATTAATTAATTTTTCCCGTAATTCCGCGCTCTTCTCGGAATTTTATATAGAACTTGTCATTTAAGATGAAGCAGCATCGTAAAATAGATTTTATTCACCTATAAGCTCTTGGTTAATTAAGCTGAAATTATTTTAGATTGTAAATATTAAAATTGTAAGTAAATAAATGAATAAAATTAAACTTTGCATCTTTATTTAAGCGTTGTTTTCGTTATATAAATGTAAAATTTGTTGTGATTCGATATACTTATAAAATCTGAATTGTTTAAGATGATAGCGGCCGAATTTAAGTTATAAAAAGCGAGTTTAACGAGACAGGAAATAGTACAATTGCGCAATTTGGGGTAATATTAGCTAACAAGGAGAGGGCACGACCTCGGAAATTCATTTCGGGACAATAATAGTACTCCCTTTGGGTGTTTATCCTTTAATAATTATAGCGTCGAATGGCCAGTCAATTCGGAGAAAAATGCTTCTGAAACACTAATAAGTTTATTTATGCTCGGGTTCGAATCTCTTGTTCACTTAACTCTTCTAAATTAATTTAATTAATTATTTTTACAATTAAATAAATCTGTTATTTACAAACATCAATAATTTAAATAAAAATTATTTTATTTTGTTTAGAAAAAAGGCTTATTGAATATTAAACAAAATTGTAATTACAGCAACTATTTTGTTTTTTAAAATACAAAATAACTAATAATTATGATAATAATACATATAAATAGTAACTACAATTACTTCGATCGTATTAAAATTTAATAGTCTATGTGCCAGACAATTTTTGAGTATAATTTGGGGGGGGGAATTTTCCTTTAAACCCTAATTAGAGGGGCACATGTAGATGGTAAAAAAAAGTATAATGGCCATCTGGCAGCAGCAGCTTTTCATAATGGCGGCCATTTTGAATCATATATTAAATTATAATTCGGCTCCTAATCGTCCGATTTCAATTTTCTTTTTTTTTTAACGAAAGCTCGTTATATTTCCATCAACTTTAGTTCAGTAAATGTTTTTTTTTTGCGTCTCCAATAGTTTTTGTGAAACAATGGAAAAAATAATATTTTGTTGCTCAAAAATATCTTTAGCCCAAATTACTCGAGTGATAATTAATTTTTAAGGGGAAATGCTTAAAATAAAGCATGGAAGTAATTTTATTAGCTTCACAATTGAATTTACATGAAAATTTTATCTGCGATACAAAGCGAGGTATACTAGTTTTAGTACCGAAAAGCAGTCACGCAAATTACATCATCATGTAGGTATAAACATTTAAAGACGCACGACTCATTCTCTTCAATCATAACTCTACGAACATGATCCTTTGACCAGAAGTTAAAACTGTCAACATTCATCTGATTCGAGATGTATTCCCAATACATTCGTGACTGATTCATTACTTTTAAGAATCAGTTTAAGCGTAGATATTTGAAGATCAGTTATATACACATATGCAGGGTGTTTTAAAATTAATTCAGGAAATTTGTTTTACGCTATAAAGCTCGTCAAAATTTACAAAAAAGTGCTGAGGGAAAAATCGTTTGGGAGAACAATTAATTAGTTCTAATTAAGTTAAATATTTAATTGAAACGAAAAAATATTTTTTTTTATAAATTAATATTTTGTAAAATAAGAAAATAAATATTGAAAAGAAGTAAAATAATTGTATTTTGTTTTCTGTGTATACAAAACAGAAAATAAAAGCAAATGAACACATTGGGGCTACATTGTAATAAAATGCATATATCACTAATTTGAAAAAATGCAACGAATTGGGTTGAATTTTTACTTAGTTGGCTATACACGTACGACTATATTTAATACATATTTTACTTCTTTTCAATATTTATTTTATTTTTATTTCAAAACATGTTGAATCATAAAAAAAAGTATCTATTTTTTTATTACAATGAATTAATTTAATTAATTATAACTAATTAATTGTTCCCTAAATAATTTCTCCCTCAGGACTTGTTTGTATTAAAATTTATTTATTTTTTATTATATAAAATTGGGGGACATTTTTTCGTTATAAAATCTAATGGGAGCCGGGCTAAAAATTACGTTGTAAATTTTGATAATTTTATACAAAGTATAGAAGAGAAAGAAACAGAAATGTAAGCAAGTGGGGTCAAGGGACACAGCCCCTTGCAGGGTTAAAATGGCCGAGTTTATATATATATGTATATAGGTTGCTGCGATGACTTAATGGCTAGAGCATTTGGCTTCCGTTTCGGAAGTCTCGGTTTCGATTCCAGGCCATGACAGAATATGCGCGCTAGTTAGTATATAGCAGTATAAACACACTTAGGGAACTGCATTTATAGCGCGATAACAAGCGACCATAGTCAGTGTCAAATGTAGCCCTGTGTGTGCTCTAATGGATATTTAGCCAGCGAACAATCGCATCAACGTGAGTAGGCCAGTCATCTTGGTTCGCCTCGCTATTAATGCTCTTTCTCACGTTGGGCGGCAGCATGAAAGCTTTTGCTCCTCAATTGCGCTGTTAATTTATTCTTAGAGATACATATTCGTAATCAAGTGAATCCGACTGATAGTTAAAATTTATAGGCAATTATGCGATTACCGTTGAATTAAAATACAACATTTTCAATGATTTACTGCAATTCCTTTATGTAACTTCGCCTTGTTTGTTGATTTTTACTATGCCATTATTGCACCATTAGTAAATGTAAAATCGTTAATCCTTTCAATTCCTACTTGTTTATTTGCTTTTTTTTCTTTTCATTTCGTCGGCTAGAAAGTCTTTTTGGCAAATATATTATTACTCGACTAGCAAGCAATTTTCCAGTTTTATCTTTGAAGCACATACTTACTTTTATTCGCGGCATCAACACTCTCCGATAGCCTTTGATAAATTTCAGTCTAATTTACATTTTTTGTTTTCATACTTTGCGGAACTCTTTGAATCACTATTACTCGTTCACATCAAAGTAATAATATATTCTCAGACCTTTTTACAGCCACTGCTCCAAGATGCTCCAATTTTGCAAAAAGTAAACGCGTTTTTGTAGCTGGAGGAACAACGACAAAGATAGTTATTTGTAAACCATTGACAACCTTTACTAGTTTATTAAGGATTGCACAAGTATTATGTCGTACCCTTCACTACTTCGTAATACATTCGTCGGAATATCTGAAACAACCCTAGACCAACTGCTTATGGTGCTTTATCTTCGATACACCGGAAAATTGACAGCCACCGCAAACACTAATGGTACATAGTTTCTTTAAAGTTCTCAGTAGAAAATTAAAATTTTTAATTGATTTTTCATTGGTAAGCTTTTTAAAAATCTTGATCTACTTTCCGCAAAGAGAATTTTTTCTGCTCCATCTGTGTATAGATGTACTTTTTCCTTTTTTACCGATGCAACGATCATATTATTTCAATCCACTTCGTACGATACTTCATTACGTGTTGACATATATTCTCCTGAAGCGCCGGATAGATTTTATTGAAAGTTATTTTCTTAAAATCGCAGGAGGAGTGAATTTTTTCAGGTAAACTATAGTAAAGTAATATGTTTCGAAATTTCTTCGCGAATGTTGAATATACTTTTCTATATTATTATTAAGAAGCGCGGAACGGCAAAAAAAATATCCGTAATTTTCTCCATTCAAACTTAGCTTTCAACAATGGGATATGTCAAACTGCACTATAAATATCATAAGTTCATTAAAAGTACGATCACATTCATTGCCTGGGAAATTTTAGATTGTCAGTTTTTGATTATACAGCACTATTACAAAAAAAGAACTTAGACATTGCGATTAAATATTTGATTATAGGATTACTTGACTTCACTATCTATTTATATACGCACGTAAGTATATAAAGTAATTCGTTGTGATTGCGATAGGAATGAATTATTGTAGAATGGGGGGAATCTATAAATGTTCTCGTTTTATTACGGCGAAAAGCATGCGAAAACAAGTAACAAAAAAAAAAAAGAAAGAAGAATGTAAACATCTTTTTTTTCAAGTGAAAACTTAGGCGCGTTTAGTCATTTTCGGTAGGAGAAAAACTTATGGATTCGTGTCACGCTCGTCACGCGCGTCACGGATATGCTAATGTTTATCGACTAGTTCGAGAAATAAAACTGCTAACGCCACTCGTCTACACCTCTCGCTACTCCCACGACCGTGTGTAATCAGCAATAAACTCCTAAAAGAGAAGTGGAAATTTAATTATATTAGTAATATGGGGAATAATAAAAGTTCATGATGCCAATAAATATATATTATTGTGAACATTATTTAATAATGAAGTATATTGTAAAAATTCTGTAACTACTATATTACTAATATTCTGTAAAATAATAAATCTTGTATTGACATTGTCGTCTCCCTTTTGGTCGATATTGTTATTTGTTATGATTAAAGAGGTTGCGCAGCAGTGAAAGTATTTATTATTTTAATTGTTTGTTGAAGTTAATGACGCGATAATGCTGCAAACAATGAAAATAATGTTGAAAATTAAGTTCATTTAAATTTATGCGAATATAGAAAATATAAGTGTATAATAATTATTGTTTCAATTAAGTTGTATTTATATTTTATACTGAGGTTGCGCAGCCCATCATATATTTTGACTAATAACAAACCATATAAAAACGTATATATAATTGTTGCCCGGAGTGAGATGTGAAAACCAGACTAATTATTAGTAATTTTAAATTGCAAATTATGGAATTTTAATTTTTGACACTACAATTAATCTGGAAATTTAAAAAAAACAAAAAACACTGTTATTTCATAGTTTTAAGTTTTCATTTCTGTCGGCGGTCCCCCCATGACTGCACCATTTTAATTTTTTTTCTATTTTTTTTTTTTCTTGTAGTTAAATTATACATTACTACCCTCGGAAAACTACCAAATCACAGACCATTAAAGAGAATGCAAAGAAAAAAGAAGCTCTCAGTTTTAAGTTTTATGTCTCTTTATCGTTGAATAACGATAGTAGTTCGGAAAAAGTATTTCTTAATTCTATATTTTATTTCTTAGGGTTCCTGTATTCGTTAATAACGAAGTAAAGATATATACGGATTTTGCATTATACAAATGCTTTTTATCGGTGGATTTTTCGTTGATTTTTCTTCATGCCCTATTGTATCTCTCTGTAAAGCGCAAGTTTTTCTCTCGTATCAATTATTCGCATCATTCCATCGCGGAGACCTTACAAGAAGTGTCTGCGAATGAACGATTTTAATTTATTTGCCAAGTTTTCCACCGGTCTCTCTGTATTATCCGATGATCGTTGAACATTTGTTTCGAATACTAATTAAACGAAATCCGTGCAAAAATTTTTCACTTAAAAATGTTCGAATTTTAATAATTTTTTTCTTTATGAGCTCTCTTTGAATCTATAAATCTTTCGAAAATCTCTAATAATTTCCGCCTAATAGTAATGATTCGCGGTATTCAATTTTCTACCATTGCGTAGCTTCAGTTCTTGATCAACAGTGAAATTATTTTTCACGTGAAACATCTCATTTTTTTAAGTAAAACTCAGAAATTTATTTAAACGTTCTCCAAACGGCGACTATTATTATTTTTGACTTTTTTTTTCTTTCGCTCCTTGTTTTCCTTATGTTGAACCGGAAAGAAGCTGTAAAAAGTGCCATGCAGGCAAAGAGTTATAATCTGATCGTGTTGTGGGTCCCCAGTCACGCTGCAATCCCAGGAAATGAAATGGCGAACACAGCAGCCTCACTCAATCACATTACAGCGACCAGTCCGCAAAACATCCTTGGGCCTCCTCAAGTATCAGATGCAATACAAACTCAAATAATGGAACAGTGGAACCAAGAACACATCTCCACCCCGTCCCACCGGCAGAGTATTAAAAAATCCGTAGAGCCATGGTAGAGAGAGCCCCCCTAAGGGACCTTACTAGTTTATTATCGTGCGCTCAACCGCTTACGCTTAGGCCACACGTGACTATCCCATGACTATTTGTTGGAGGGCGGTCACAGACCAATTGTCCTTTTTGTCGCGCGCAAGAGCCACCGTCGGTTGATCATATTCTCCTAAATTGTCCTACATTCCAACCCTCTAGAACGAGACACGGATTTGTTACATGTCCTCTCGAATTCAGAAGTGAACCAGAGCGCAGTTTTTCAGTTCGTCAGGGACAATGGATTAAGGGGGCACTCTTGTAACCGGAGACTCTTGGGCCGTAATAGTCTAGATATTATAGACGGCCCGGAGTCTAGGTAAAAAAATAAATAAATAAATAAATGAATAAATAACAAAAAAAAAAATACGTGAAAAGATTAGAGTGATCAGGTTAGCTATATTTCTTCAAGTTTCGGCCAGTTCTTAATTACAGATAATCTCATCCGGCGAAGCTTATTTATTTTTTTCTTTTTTCTTTTTATGTTATTATGCACCTCTCGCCCTCTCTCTCTCTCTCTTTCTCTCTCTCTCTCTTTCTCTCTCTCTCTCTCTCTCTCTCTCTCTCTCTGTTGTAGGCTGATCGGCTAGTGTTTGTTCTTGACCACATTTTGATATCGCACATCCATGAGCGTATCCTTCGTCCATTTTTTCTCCTGTCCGTTATTTTTCCCAACAAGATATTCCGCAATAAAGAGAGTACTTTCACGGATCAGATGACCAAAGTCCCTCATCTTCCTGTCTCCCGCGCCCACGGAAAAAGTGATAGAAAAAGTCGGAAGGAACGCAATTGCGGTATACCCAGTCTGGGAAATACATAAAAATTTAAATTTAACAGTGGAAAGGGGGTAATATTAAATGTTAATTTGTATTTAAGTATAATGGACTATTTTGATACGAACATGTGGCTAATGGACTACTTCGACATCGTTTTCATTTAAACCTAATTATATCAATAGAATTCAGTGTGTGAAACAAGAGGGCCTCATTTGAACAGCAACTTCGAATCGGACAATTTTCTCTCCTTGCCATGCGCACATGTAGCGGAAGTTTTGACATACATTCAGGCATCTCGAGCAGTAAAATTTCCACTGATATCTTTTTGCCTACTGCATTCGACCAGATGCAGCCTTTATTGAATAAGCTAATCCCATCTGTAACACTTGATCGCTATAACGGTTAACATTTCGTCAATTAAACACCTGACAGTATTCTGTCGGATAAGTTTTAGGCCGCATTTTCCTTTAACGTACCAAATTGTGCTTTTCAGTCGTTCGCGACGCCATTTTCTTTTTTTTTTCAAAATTAATGACCCTACTTCCGGCTATATATATGTATATATAATCGACAAAAAAATGTTGAATTCTGTTGTGAATACGCAGTAGAAAGCTACTTTTGCGTAGCCTCGCGTGCTAGTTCAATTTTTTCCCGTCCGGATTTTTAATACTTAAAACCGTTTTAGTGTTTAACGACTTTTTTCTCGTCATACAGATCTAGTAAAAACAGATTTAGATACGCGCGAAATTCTATCGGCCGGAAGGGGGGAGGGATTATTTTAATTTTTTACATAAACAAAGTAATTACTTACTTATTATACAAAACAATATCAGGTTTCCAGATATGATCGGATGGGACGTGTAATCCTTCTACTCCGCCATATTCTTTCGGATCCCACGTCAGTTTGTAATCGTACCACGACTAGAACATTAAATAATTACAAGTTTGTTGATTTATGAAAAAATTATCAAAATACATGTTCTTTCTTTAAATTGTAACTCAATTATCCTACAATATATATATATATATATATATATATATATATTATATGTAGTTGGGTAATAATTATGAAAACATATTATAAGTAAAAAATTAACACATATTATATTTATGGCACGGTATATGGAGCAGCGTAGCTTGTGAACCTTTCTGCTGGTGGAGCCCAGACGAAACTCGCATTTGTTTAATTTATATTACACTTCTTAATTACGTTTGCATTATTGCACGTTCATAAAAAATAGAAAGTAAAATTTTCCGATTCAATTTTAATCGCATTTTTCGAGAGATATTTACTGTTTTTTGTTTAAATTTTAAAACATTTAAAAAACTGTTCAATTCAGTTACTTACGTTATATTTTTTAAAAATTTTTAATGTTTTCTTAAGTATAATATGTTTTATAAATGACGTTATATATTTTCTGTGTGAATTGAACGTATATATCAATAATAAAAAATATAACGTATGTAACTGAATTTAACAGTTATTTAAGTGTTTTTAAAATTTCATCATTTCATTTAAAGTGCGGTTACGGAAAGAAAAATAAATATAATGTTTCTTGTTTATTTTATATATATATATATATATATTTTTTTTTTGTTTCATGTGTAAAAATTACAATTAAAAAACTTTTAAACACGTTAAAGTTTTCTTTACTTAAACGGTGAACTTTCTGAACACATTAAGTTACACCGAGCCTAGTCAGCATATTTCCTGAAAGTAAACGTGATGAACTAAAGTCAAAGTAATAATGCGGTTAGGTTCACCAAATATTATTACAGTGGCGGATCTGCCGGGGGAGGGGGACATTTCCCCCACCAAAGAACCAAAGCCTCTGTGAAAAAATTTGTTATAACAGAGAAACTTAATTTATACTATAAAAGATTTGTATAAATGTTACCCCTATTTGGATTTAATTATAATTAATACTTAATACTGTTTTCTAGTAAAACTATTAATGTTACACGTTTTTATTCTATTCTGAAACGAAACTGTCATCGATCTTTTGCCTTTCTTATTTATTTTTAATTTTTTTATTTTGAAATTTTAATTAAAAATATGTAGTTCAATGAGAAATATATATATTTAAACTTGCTCACGAAAAAAGAGAATTCGGATCGGAATACTAACAAAAAATAAAAAAGAAATAAAGTCTAATAAAAATACTGTCTTTTTTACTATTCAAATTCTAAAGTACCATTTGAGCTAGAATTTTATAATTTCGTTTTATTTTTCACCCCTAAAAATGAAATAAAATTAAAATTAAATTGTAATAATTATGCATTTTTAAAACATTTTCGAATTTCTGTAAAGGTCGCTATTTGACTTTCTTTATGAAACAACGTATTTCTCAAATCTACTGTCTACCATAGAAGATATAATATAATTATACAACTTTCTCCCCTCCTCCAAATTTGTTCTGAAAATGTCGAACCATGGGGCTCAAGCTACAAATTAACGTTTCTGAAATCAAACAAATATTCCTTTAAATGTGAAAGTGAACAGTCGTGCGTTCTCGCGTTAAATTATCGCTTATCACGTGTTCCTAATTTAGTTTTATTTTTTTTCTTAGTTTTTTTTTTTATTTTCTTTTTTTCCTTTCTTATCTTATCTCTGTGTTAAACATATGCTGCATTAATCACACGTACGTAAGTACATTAAAATAACTTTTTGACCGGCGAATTCTCGCCGATCAATATACAAACCGAAAAAACCCAGCAAATACTACAATCATGAACTCAGAGAAGACCACCACTTATGCTCAAAAAACTAAAACCAAAATTTCACCAGTCACCGAATTTCAACACCCAACGGAAGAGCAAGGTCTAGTATTTAATTGTATATTAGATTTTAAAATCAGGGACTATTTGGTCGCATTAACTACATCCAATGCTATCAAAGATCCAAAACATATCATTGCAGCATCTAAAGTGGACAAAAACCGTTTAGTCATTCATTTACAGTCCAAAGAGCTCGCAGATAAATTCTTCGCCAACCACGGAGGCTTTAAAATCGAAGAAAATTTTATAAAATGCCGCAGGCTAACAAACCCTATGAAGAAAATTGTACTCTCTCATGTCAGTCCGTCCATCCCCAACTACATTTTGGAAGATTACGTAAAAAGCCAACTAAAACTTGAAATCACCACTCCATTATCTTACCTCAGATTAAATCCGCATGACCAATTCTTTGGCCATATAATAAGCTGGAGACGCCAATTCTACACTACCACCGATTTTGACAAGGAGAAAATTCCTAGAACATTCTTAGTGCAGTACAACGAACAAAATCATCGAATTTTCCTAACCTGTGATGAATTCTCATGTTTTAAATGCCATAGTAAGGGCCACAGAGCCGAAAATTGTCCTGAAAACGAAGAAAAATTATTACTTGAAACCGAACACTGGGAAGACGACATAGATGTAACGGAAACTCAACAAAACTCATCTTACCCTAACAACAGTGTAGATCTCAACAGCTTCCCTCCTCTGTCAACCGAAGCAGTAAAGAGACCTCTCTCATTTTCCTCATGCAGTCAGTCAAACAATATTGACACAGACTCGAGTCAAAAACCTGCTAAATCGGCTAAAAAGAAACTAAAACCAACCAAAGCATCTCTTCGTACAAAAGAAACGGATACCCAATCGGAGGAAGAAAACGAGAATGGAAAACCACAACCTACGTTAAAAGAAATCTTTGCCCCTCTGGAAGAACATATCGTTAAAAACCAACACGTATATCCCCTCAGCTTTCAAAATTTTACAATGTTCGTAGACATGTGCAAAGCACCCAACGCACAAAACGTCACTCAGGTCAAAGATGATCTTTCAATCGCTGATACTCCAACATTGATCAAGATGCTGAAAGATACGCGCGAACTTTTACCACACAGAGGCACCAAAATAAAATTTACAAAAATCATCAATAAGCTGGAAGACGAAGTGGAGCGGGCTGCAACAGCAGCAGGGGTTCAAAAATAGGTACCTCAGTCAATTTAAAATAACCGTAGATAATATCTCGATATTATGAACATTTTAAACTGGAATCTCAACAGTATACGAATCAAACATCCAGAATTACAGATTTTGATCGCACAAGAAAATCCGGACATTTTACTTCTACAAGAGACCAAGTTGAAACCAGCTGAACAATATAACCTAAAAAACTTCGAAATATTTCGCAAAGACATTTCAACCGATACAATCGCTAGAGGCGGAGTTCTTATTGGAGTCAAAAATAAACTATGTTGCGAGCCTCAAACTTTACACACAAACTTACAGGCTATAGCCGTCACAATAAAACATCCATTCAAGCTCACTCTCTGCTCAATATACTTACACCAATCCGATGAAATTACAGAGAACTGCCTCGATCACATTATCAAACAATTACCAACTCCGTTTATCTTAAGAGGTGATTTCAATTCTCATAATACATTATGGGACTCAACCACCTCCAATGGCAGAGGAAAAAACATAGAAAAATTCATCGATCGCGAAAATCTCAGCTTACTCAACAACGGATCGCACACCCACTTCAATTCATACAATGGCTCCTTTTCAGCTATAGATCTATCCATTTGTAGCTGTTCATTAGCTCCAATGGTCAACTGGATTACCCTTTCTACTTTATTTGGAAGCGACCATTTTCCCATTTTAATTTCACTTCAAACACTAGTCAGACACGATCAATACAAAAAATATCCGACATGGAGAATCAAAGACGCAGATTGGCAAAACTACACCGAATTGTTAAATTTGCAACTTCCAGAAAATCTCAGCGACATAAATGAGGCAAATAACCATATCGTGAAGGGTATCCTGGAAACCGCTACTCAATATATCCCTCGAAACAGTGCAACCATAACAAAAAAACAAACAGTTGGGTGGAACAATGAATGCAAAACAGCAATAAAACAAAAAAACCGTATGTTAACCTTAGTTAAATGTCATCCTAGTCAAGAAAATTTAAAAAATTTTAAAATTGCCAGAGCAAGATGCAAACACACCATTCGGGAGGCAAAAAAACGATCATGGATAAAATTCACTTCTTCTTTCAACTCGCACATCCCTATAAAAGAAGTATGGAATAAAGTAAAAATGTTATCAAACAAAAAAAATTTCACCTCAATCACAGCGATTGAATACAATTCTAAAATATTCTCGAATAAAACAGATGTCGCCAACCAGATCGCTAACCACTTCTACCAAATGTCCTCTACAGAAAATTACACAACTGCTTTCATTGACATGAAGCGTCGAATTGAACAACAAGATTTAAATTACATAGATGAGCCTAACCATGACTTCAACCGACCTCTTACATATGACGAACTTTTATACGCCCTGAAACATATGAAATCTTCAGCCGCTGGACCAGACGACATCCATATAGATATGGTCAAAAAATTAAATTCTGCATCTCTTCACACAATTAGCAAGTTCCTCAACCTTACCTAGAAATCTAAAAAGATACCAGACAGTTGGAAAAACGCTCACATAATCCCGTTATTAAAACCAGGAAAAGATTCCCTTTCTCCTTCTAGCTACCGTCCAATCTCGCTTACCAACACGTTATGTAAAGTCATGGAGAAAATAATAAACACCAGATTAAAATGGACTCTTGAACAAAAGAAACTATTGGATCCAATGCAATATAGTTTCCGCTCTCGAAGAAGCACCATAGATCATCTAGCGAAGTTACAACAGCATATTTGTGACGGTTTTGTAACGAGTCAATACGCCATGCTCATAAGTTTTGACTTTGAAAAGGCCTTCGATAGAATATGGAGGCATAAAATCATTAAAACGCTCATGGAATGGAATCTAAATGGAAATATGCTTGAATACATAAAAGACTTTCTGTCAAATAGAACTTTCCAGGTTCGTATTCAAGATGTCTTATCCCTCCCAAAAATACAAGAAAATGGCACACCGCAGGGCTCTATAATTAGCCCAACTTTGTTCATAATTGGTATATCAGATATATCTAAAATCATAGATCCTCCAGTCAAATACGAACTGTTTGCTGACGACTTAGTCATTTATATGACTTCCTCAAGCTTAGATAATCTAAATAGCACTTTACAATCTACAACGAACAAATTGCTTGATTGGGCTTCATCAAATGGACTATCCTTCTCAATGAATAAAACAAAAGCAATCACATTCAGTAAAAAACGAATGAAACCTCCAGATTGTAATGTCCACCTAAATAATACGCTAATTCAAAGTTTCGATAACATAAGAATTTTAGGACTAGAAATAGATCGAAAATTATCTTTTGGAAAACACATAGAAGACTTAAAAACTAACTGTGTCATAAATCTCTTAATATGCTAAAAATGGTTTCTCATACCAAATGGGGTGCAGATAGAAAATCTCTAAAAAACCCCTTTACACTCGGCGCTGACTCTTTCCAAGTTGGACTACGGCTCCGTGATTTACAGTAGTGCCAAAGAAAATGTTCTGAAAAAACTGGACACCGTTCAAAATTCAGCTCTAAGACTCATTACAGGAGCATTTTATACCAGCCCAATTGCTAGCCTTCACGTAGAATCAAACATCTTTCCATTGCAACATAGAAGAATTTTCTCATCCCTGAAATACTATACAAAAATGATTTCAACTCGCTCAGCTTGGCAAAAAGAGTGGAATCAAATCTCTCCAATCCAAAACAAACTACGCCGCATCAAAAACGAAATTGCCGACTAGGAAACGAACTATTGGCCAAAAAGACAGGACGAAACAGTTATTTCAAGACTAAGAATAGGGCACTGCTCATTTAGCCACAAGTACATCCTCGACAAGGAGCCGGCGCCCATTTGTGAAATCTACGCAGAGACTTTCTCGATAGACCATCTCTTCACATGCAAAAAGTGGGAAACACAGCGAGCAGCCTGCGACATGGTAGGAAAACCTATACCAGAACTCCTTTACAACAACAGATCAAATTGTGAAAATGTACTAACATACTTAAAACATGTAAATATGTACAATAGTATCTAAATAAGTTAACTGTTAAGGTGTATTATATTCGTCGCAAATGGCTCCATTGTCGAGCGACAATAAATAAATATATTTAAAAAAAAAAAAAAAAAAAACCAAACAATATTCCACTTTTCACAAAAAATAACGGCAATAAAATCACCAATATGACAGAGAATCTAAACTACTCCCTATCCTCTCCTTTTCCATTAGACAGCACTGACAAAAATAGCAACAAACAGAAAATATTAAGAGATAACTTTAAATTTCCCATACAGGCAAAACGTTGATCACTCACAACAGACTCCACTTGATACTTCCGCACTAAATAGCATTATAAAAAATTTAACAAACAACAAAAATTCTGAACCTGACAATATTACAAATAAGACACTAAAATGAATTCCAAAGGTCTATCCAAAACTCCTTCCATTCCTATACAAAAAAAAAATCTTTTCCTTAAACTATTTCCCTAAACCCTGGCGCAAAGCAAATGTAATCCTACTTCATAAATCAAACAAAGATGCATATTTCATAAGCTGCTATCGCCCAATATGTCTTTTAAATACTGTAAATAGGATAACTTGTCATCTCAACTCAACAAACTTTTTAAATAAAAGACAATTTGGATTCGGGCAAGGTCTGTCCACAGAGCATGTTGCGAATTATACAATCAGCAAGATTAGCAGCAACCTAAAAAAATCGAATGATCTCGTCATAGGAGTGGATATCAAAGGAGCTTTCGATAACTGCTGGCACCATGTTTTGTTTGACATTTTAAAATCTATTCTGATCGAAGACGTACACCATTGCTAAGTACAATATATTGCTACTTTAAAAACAGACGTGAAACCAATAAAGGCTGCTCACAGGGTCGTGTTTTAGGTTCACTTTTCTGGAATGTATTATTCAACCAAGCTCTACCATACGACAAGAACGCCTATGCGCATATGCAGATGACTTACTATTCATAATAACGGACGATACAACAGTTAATTTCGAAAGAACAGCTAAAAAAACGCTTAAGTTACTCGGAGCCCGGCTAAATTAATTGAAGCTTAATCTTTCAGTTGAAAAATGCTTTGTATCCCTTTTCAGAAACTCACTGAAACTAAAAAGGAAAAACATTAAAGTACTTTACAGCGGAGTCACTTTAAAAGTAGTCGAACATTTTAAATATCTATTAGATAATAAACTCTCCTTTAAACAGCACATAGACTATACCGCATCTAAGTTGGACTCTAAATACTATCAATTACCAGAAGTGTGCAGAAATACATGAGGCTTTCATTACAGATACAGACTTGTACTGTGCAAGTCACTTGTTGAGAATACAGTTTGTTAGTGTAGCTTTGTTTTTTTTGCAACACTTAAAAAAGAAAGCCCTAAAGTAAAAAATCTACTCTACACAACGTAAATATTTATTAAACGCCCGTAGAGCTCATAGAATAATTTTTTACAGCGCCGCTGTTGATTATACGGGAGTCCTTTCACTAGACCTAGAAATTAACTATAGATCAATCATTTTTACCATAAAAATTTCAAATATATTAACGATCATGTCTATTAAATAACGAACTTTCTACCTCCAATAAATCCTCTTCAGAACAGTTCCTACATGCTAATCCACCATGACTTACATATAGAAATATTACTAAAACTACTCAAAAAACACATTAAAAACTATTTCATGTTCATATGGTATAAATCCTGGGAAAGAGATACACAGCAAGTCGGCATAACAAAATTACTGAAGACGACAAATGTGACTGTGGGGAAACTGAAAACGCCAATCATGTAATATTTCACTGCAGTAAGTATGGCGACATCAGACACTTCAACATAGAAAACCTCAATTTGAGCAATTCAACTTCGACAACTAAATTTCAAAAATTCGAGTTCTTTATTTTGGAACCAAAATTTACTGGCAAAAATAACAACCTACAGTGATTTACATTACTGAATTAAATAAAAAACATTACACTTAGAATCTACTCATTAACACATATATAATTTTAAATATTAATGCCCGGGCAAGACAATCTGGCCTAAACGGTAAATCAAATCGAAATCAATCACACGCGTTTTTTAGAAAAAAAAAAAAATAAAAATATTATTGTCTATTGAATAAGTACCAGATCATGTAGCATTAAGTTTCTCAAACCTCGATATAAGAAAAAAAAGAAAAAAAAATAAAAAAAAAATGTAAGTTTATTACTTAAATTTTATTGTAAGAAGGTTTTGTGTCAAGATTGAGCCTAACGGCGGTCCTTGGCTTGGCGTCTTTGTACGCAAACTCGTATTGTAAAAAAAGCGCTATTGTAATACAGTTCTTAATAAAAAAAAAACTCCCCCCCCCCAAAAAAAAAAAATGTCTCTCTGGATCCGTCTCTGATTATTGTGAATCTGTTCTTTTTCTTCGTCCTGTCGGGTGAAGTAGTTTACAATACGATTTCCAATAATGCAAGAAACCAATTGCCTTGCCTTCCAGCTTCACGACGTCAGCAATGCTGCACTTAACCGGGCACATTTTACACGAGAACCAGTGAGTGATAGACTGCTCTTCGTTACACGTGCATAGTGAATTTGTCAAGATTCACCATTTTTTTAAATTGTCGCTGCTGGTTCTTCCAACTTGTGTCCGCAATCTATTCAGAGACCTTCATCTAGAATAATTTAGGTCTACACCTACAGATATCTTCTCCGATGGTTTGATCTATGTTTCCATTTTCCACTCTTGACATTCTGTTTCCCAAACGTTAAGTCGTGCGATTTCGGGGTTAACATTAATTGCCTAAGTTGTAGTCATGGAACTCTTGCGGGACTTCAGTCTTCTTCGCTGTTCTACATACCCATATAGCATATGACGATCATCAGTTTCCTGTTTCATTTTTTTTTCTACTTCAGCCGCAATACGGCGTCTAATTGCCGGTGGAGCTATTCCCGAAGGAGGAGTTATTATTTTTGCAATAGGAGTTGGCTTCAGACATTCTGTGATAATACGGCAGCTTTCATTCAGAGCAATATCCACTCTTGTTTTGCATGAGCAGAATTATACCAGACTGAACACGCGTACTCTGCCACAGAGTTACATAATGCCAAGGTAGTAATCCGAAGAACTTCAGGTTTAACACCCTAACAGCTGCCAATAAGTTTTCTTAAGACACCGTTCTTGGCAGAAATTTTACTCTTAATATTTGCACAGTACTTTTTTTATGTAAGTGTCCTGTCTAATGTTACACCACCGTAAATTCTAATTTTGTTTCTTGCCAAACTATATTCAGTTTCTTTTGTGCTAAATAGTTCTTTAGGTGGAAGATCGGTACTTGCGTTTTCTTTAAGTTTGGTTTAAGTTGATTAAGTGTGTAATACTTCAAAAGTTTGTTGTTTTTTTTTTGGGAAAGTAAGGACCCTCCACGTGGTGCCTCTGGTAACGACTTTTGTCGGCTAATCCTTACAGCACGGGTGATAGTAGCAGCTATGCATTGTGAAACTGTTGTCCAGATGAACGGTAAATTCAGATTTTCATTTTAAACCAAAGCGAATTATAAAAAACGGAATATTTTAGATTTTACCATTTAAATTAATACGAGTTATCCGTTTTAATTAATAATTTATTAAGTAATTAACAATTAATGAAAAGTATAAAAGCCAAGTATCCAGGGGACAAATGTTTCAACAAAGTGACTCGGAGTAGGGTAAGAGCAAATCGAAATAAAAAGGAAAAAAGGTATAAAAAAAAAGAAAGGGGGCAAATAGCGTTTAATAAGGAACGTTTAGTAAAAAGTTTAATGCGTGCTAAATTAATACGCTCTAATCGATTTGTACGCAGCGGAATGTTTACATCTATACGTGTACCATCTTTTATAGAATTACTGGGAATTTTGGAAAACATCAAGAGAAAAATCGTAAGAAAGAAAACAAAGAATTCAGAACGAATTGAATAGTGTCATTCTAAGAGGAGGAAGCAAGAAAAACGTTCTCTTCTTTAATTAGTGAAAAGTAAAGTAAGTCCGTTTGCCTTGATGTAAACGGTGTATCATGTATTGCCGAATTAAGCATTTCATAATGTACTTAAGGATCTCCGAAGAGGATACTGAGGCCAATATCTTTCTCTTCATCGGCTTTACTTTGCCGCAGATAATTCTCTGATATAACTAGTATTCAATTTCAGACCACTGCGGCAGCGATTAGGACTCGGAACGAGACAACTCCCGAAAACCCACGATAAGATAGCCGAGCACCTTAACTATTAGGCTCCTCTCGCGCTACTAACATTACCAACCGTGTTTTATGGCTTATTCGTAAAAATCCGTAAGTGAACATGATCGAAAATGCGATTGAGGAAATCTCGTTTGTTGCTCTAGTATTTAAATTTTCGAAATAAAACGTAAACAATTTTGAATGGGAAATCAGTGAATTTTGTTGCAAGGTTTTTAATCGTGTGAGACGGTTTTCCTCACTTCGCTGTATGTTTATTTTTGATCGTTTAGAGCTCTTACGACTTTTTTACTAAATTGAAAATTATTTGTTTTCGCTACAAAATTACTTCTAGATAGAAAGTACAGGAGTAATGTTAGGTAATTCGTAATGTATCAAGAGGTTCACTCGTTCATGTTTCGTGCATAAAAATACCTTGTTCCGCATTGAGCGAATATTCAAGCCGTACTAATTCCAACTAGATTACGGAGATGGAAAAGCTTTTTTTGCAGAGTCAGATTTTTCAGTGAATCTACAATAGGGAGAAGAAGAATGGGCTCCCACAATGGACAAACAGAATACTGTTTAGATTTTGTTACTCGAACGATGGTAATATTTTCTCTGGCATTTTAACGATGAGAAAACGGAGAAGAGAGATAGGGACTGCAGAAATAAAATCATTTCACCAGAACTGACTTTATACATTTTCAGTATAGTTGACAAAGGTTTGTAGTAACTGAAATACGATATTACGGTTTTCCTGAATACACGACGTATAAACACTATAGAGCTGTTATAACGTATGGTGAAGATGGAATAACTCTTCTTTCGTAGTTCCATAAATTGGTTAACTATTCAGAAAAATAATTACTGCGCATTTTTTAAAGTCTGCGAAATAGTTTATTAACCTTTTTATTTAACTTGCTCGCCAAAAATAAAAAAAATAAAAAAACTTTCTTAATTTCGTTTTTTTTTTTTTGTTATTTATGCATTCTGATTTTCGAAATAAATATCGTGTAACGCGTTCTTTTGGTCTTGGAAACTTTCCAATCGCTGCTAGCGGTCAAACATGTTCATGTTAAAAATTTCGAATCCGAGAAAAGTAAGCGAGTTAATTTCGTAATAAATCGAACGAAAAATTTCTTTACAAGAAAATAGAAAAACTAAGATGAATATTTTTCACGCGCCATCAAAAGTATTAACAGGAAGTTTTGGGGACATTTCCATAAAGTCTCAATTTGGTTTTCGGGTACAAAGAAAAGACTCGAACTAAATCAAAATTGATATAACGATTTTAAAAAATGAATTGAGAATGTAAAAAGGTTTGAAAGAAATCGAAAAGAAAGAACCCCGGTTGAAAGTGGACATACAGATAAGTAACATGATGAAAGATTTCCGGGGGGAACAAGCAGGGAAGGAAAACTTTTGTTTTCACGGCAATGGCGAAATTCAGGGAGAAGGAGGAAAAAATACGGTTAAGAATTATCGAAAAACAATTACGAGTAATAGTGGAAAAATTAATTTTCCAATTTGTTTCAAACTTCAATGCGTTATTAACAAAAAGAGGGGTGAAAGATACATATACCGGAGGCAGTTATTAAAGTAGAGATAAAATCGGCTTATCGTTGCAAAGAGAGAACCGTACCAGAAGAGTCGTTTCGAAGTGGCTGGTGGAATTTATAACGCTGTACTAGGAGCATGCGTTAAAATGAAAATAAAACATCGTCACGGTATTTTCTTTACGTGCCGCGAATATTTCACTTCTACGTCTCGGACACGTAAGCAGCAAAATTTTCTAGTAGATTGCAGAGATAAAAGATGGTCAGTTACAGGTGGCAAGACTGTGGTAGTTAACGGTTTTCGAGATGATGCTACTTTGATGTGTAGGATGTGCGATACATATATCAAAAAAGAAAAATACAATAGTAACAATAGTAACAATAGTAATACTGTTACAGATTTTTAACACTACATCACAAAGCTGGACGTAAAGTAGTTGTACGCTTCATCCATTTTGGAGCACTAATACCACACAGGCGAGAGAACGCGTTACATTAGTGGAGAAAACGACATCGGAACTTTTATGGATGACGACCAATCTCTGTGGGGGGAGGTTTAAGACTTTTATTTTTGTACCGTTGTCGTATACGCAACAAAATCTTCAACTCTTTTCAGAAGAAAATCGGTGTTCTCCAAAATCTCGCGGTTTTCCGAGGAGAATTTGACATCATCGAATTCGCCAGCTTTTTCGGCAATTTGTTGAGATGAACTTGAAAAAGTCGAAACGGTAAATCTACCAAAAGAAAAAGTGGCTAGGTATGAATACTAAAGAATTGAATGTGTACTGATGGAAAAACTTTTCAATGACGCGCGATTCAAAATAGCTTATTCGGTTTCTTATTCATTGGAAACTTGTTGATGAAAACAAACGGAAGACCAGTTATCAATGTTACACACTGAAACGGTAGAAGATCGCGCGTGATTTGTGTTTATTTGTGGATGCTATTATTGCCGAAAAGACATATACAGTATTAGCTGCTAAATTGATGTTAACTATCTTATGCAGTTTTGACTTGAGATGTTTTTCGTGCAGTGCAGGGAAGTGGTTTAAACTTCTATTCTAAAACCACTTCCCTGGATTGCACGAAAAATATGTCAAGTCAAAACTGCGCAAGGCAGTTAACATCAATTTAGGAGCTAATACTGTAAACACGACACATTGTTTTGAATGAAATTTCATGGTGTTGCATCATCAATTTGTATCAGTTTTGTCGGTCTTTACTCGGGTGTAAGTTTTTAATTGGCATAAAGCATCTCTTAAACATTACCCGGATATTATTGATGAACTTTTTATAATTTCAGTGTAATCACTCCAAAAAGCCGAAAACGAAAATCTTTTGATACGTATTATCCAGGTGTGGATGGACCGTCTCTATGAATATGTCGAACAATTGACGAAACCGGTCGGACTAATTTATTATATTTATTGTTTTTATATGTATTAATCGTTCATTTTTTAATCGATTTTTATGCTACATATTTTTGTGAATTGTTGAATGTCATATGTCGTTCGTGTAGCAAAAAATATAATATCAGTAATGGTAATGGTCATTTTAAAATTGTTTACATTTATAATTTTTGTTATGCGCTCGAAAAAAGACAACTCCATTTACTTCCGGTTCATGTTATTTGATGCATAATGATGCGCGATCGTGGCCATCTTTTGTTTTTAGTAATTTAAGAAAACTGGACCAAAAGGGGTAATTTAGTTTATTCGTAAAAAATAATAATCACGATATCGTGCACTTGAGATGCAATCTCAGACGGAGTATTATCCAATATTGGAAAAAGCAGAGCAACAATTTTAAATAAAATAATATAGGTTATGAATAATTACTGTACAATTTTCATGTACATATATATATATATATGTATATATATACGGTTGGAACAAAAAGTTCACAGACTACCACTATAAAATCCGTACTAGTGGCGCGATTTATTTGAAATTCACGATACTTATACTTCAATATTGTGAGAAGAGACGACGAAAGTTTCAGGTCGCTACCTGCATTAGTTTACTCAGGAGACCGCCAGTTATGAGTTGTACTGTGTTACGTTTGCGATAATGGAACAAAGAGCCGCGATTAAATTTTGTTTTTTGTGTGCATCAGAAACGTACAAGTTGATGAAAAAAACATACAAGGCTGTAAGCCGTACAACGTATTTTAAGTGGTATCGCCGATTTAAAAGTAGACGGAGCTCGTTGTAAGACGATCCGTGCGACGGACGAACGAGCAGGACTGCTACCGAAGGAAACGTGTCTCGTGTGCAAGCTCTACTCGCTGAAAATCGGCGAGTGACGTGTCGGTTCATCGAAAATCAACTAAACGTGAGTACAATATTCACAACATTCTTAGCAATGTTATGGGTAAAAAGAAGCTGTGTGCCAGGTTCGTACCGCATTTCCCCTTATGGCCGAACAAAAAGAACAGCGCCTGGAAGTGAGCGAGACTCATTGAAGCCGCCAATATGAAACCAAATTTTTTAAAGACGATCATTACCGGCGAGGAGTCTTGCTACTTCAAGTATGATCCTAGAACAAAACAAATTACCATACAAAAAACAAAATCTAATCGCGGCTCTTTGTTCCATTATCGCAAACGTGACACAGTACAACTCATAACTGGCGGTCTCCTGAGTAAACTAATGCAGGTAGCGACCTGAAACTTTCGTCGTCTCTTCTCACAATATTGAAGTATAAGTATCGTGAATTTCAAACAAATCACACCATTAGTACGGATTTTATAGCGGTAGTCCGGGAATTTTTTGTACCAACCGTGTATATATATATACATGTATAGTCGGAAAGACATTGCAGGGTAGCTTTTCACATTGCCAACTTGGTTGTAATTTTTTCAGTATTCAATATAGTGTCTTGACCGAATGTTCAATACGTGACGAATACAAGTTTACTTCTTTTGTGAACCGTTTTTTCATACATGTGCCATTTTTTTCACGAAGAACAATTTCGCATTAGACGTTTTCCGCAACATTTTACATTAAAAAATTCGACGCAAAAGTCGATACGGAAGTCAATAAAAAGTCAATAAATCGAATCGGCGGAAAGACATGTATATAATTTGCAGAGAATTTTTAACTTTTTCTAATTCTGGGGGAGGAGGAGAGAGATGCTATGGTAAATTAATTAATGAACATAATATTATCGCGCAAAGGTTGAATTTGAAGTCGGGACCAGCGAAGCAAATAGCCGAGAAATCGACGATAGCTAAAATGGAATAGCTACAACTGTTCATGGGTTATCCTGTGTTGGTTTTCGTATCTGAGAAAAAAAAAGATAGAAGTACAACTCGGTTCGAAACTGCACATCGAAAGTGACTGACGCTGCATAAATAAAAAAGTAAATAAACAGTTAGATAGAGCAACGAGTTTAAATAGGGAACATCCATAATTTATGAATTGAAAATCGTTTTAGATTCCGGCTAATGGTAATGGTGTAATTTATTTATTCTGGAAATTTAAAATTATTTCACGTTAATAGTAAAATTTTAATTTGGAAATTTTAAATTGGATTTTTTTTGTCGACCGCTAATTAAAATTTAATTAAAGTCGCCTCGTTTCATTTGGCTTGCTCGATTATGATGCGGTTAATTCGAAACTGTGGAACAATGGCAGACATCAGCGCTGTCATTAGAGATTCGCTTCTTCGAACGCTCTTCTCGAATGCACTACCGCTAGAACTCTGATTATAACAACCGGAATAATTTGCGATAGCGATGGGTAAATATTCTTCACCCTCCAATCGATGAATTTAAATCGACCACTACGCTCGTTTTCGTTCGATTTTTTTGTTAGGACGGTATTTTTAATTTTTCCTCATTCCGTTTATTTTATAAATTTAAAATTAATTTTTAACCGCTGTCCCATCTTCCGGCTCTATAAATATTACATAATTTTATATTCTCGTTTTTACGCGGATATTGGCGATTGTAGAAAAAAAAAAGAAGAAATAATAATGAGAAAAAGAAGAAAAAAAAAAACGCCAATATTTTGCCCTTAACAAATTCATATAATCGCCTATCTTTAGGTATCATTTTATCGACTTATTATTGTAATCATACTAGAAACTTAAGATAACGTTAAAATGAAAAAAAATATCCTACGACAGGTTTTTTGTTCTATAACCTTCCGGTGTGGTCCGTAGAAAATTTTCTTTTGGTCTTGCTTGTGCGCTATATCTTTATCGTCGTCTACCGGCTTATCATCTGTCCGTTTCTTTCGTTGATTCCACTTCGCCCATCTCATTTTTCTAATAATCTTTTCTTCAACGGACGTCCCCACGTTTCCAGTAAAAGTTAAATTTTCATCGTTCCTTTTAGATTATTTCGAAAAAGTGTTATTTTCTCCTAAATTAACTTTATTTCTACTTCAAAGTCGCTTTCCTTTTTCCGTTCCACGCGTTAAGGAATTTTCTGTGTAAGCATTTTTCCGCGTTACCACGTCTTTAAAAATTATTTCAATCTCGCTATATCACATAACTTCTTTCAGTAAATCTTGCACCGGAGTTATGCAACATGCTTTCGGCTATTTTTTCTTGTGTTTTTTTCAATGTTTTCAATTTAGGTTTCGTTTAAAAAAGGACAAATGTCCACTTCCAAAGGCGCACATGATTCCTTTGCTACGTACAGAAAAAGCTTCTTTTGGTAAGGTAAACAATAGAAGGTTAGAGGAAATATTAACCAAGGATTTCATAAACAATAAGGATGATATATAATATATATATAGTTTTAATAATAAATATATAAAATCATAATCGCAATTAATTAATTAATATATAACTTGCGGACTAGTTTCGGTTAACAAAGAACCGAAATCGTAACTTTTAAGATTGAAAATACTTTTTTTTTTTTGAAGTGAAACTTCTTTAGGCGCGCCTTATTGGTATATAAATAAAAATATGGGAAATTGACATGAAAAACGAGCAAGCGAGCGTACGGAAAATAAAAATTAAACGAAAATGAGAATATAAAAAATCGGTTATGTTGCATGTTATTGCGTTTTATACCAGATATATATATATATATAAAAAAAAAGAAATTTATTAAGTCTTAAAATATCAAAAATTAATCAAACATAAAAAATGAATATAAAGAATCGGAAAAAAAAAAGGCATCGAGCATTTTTGTTTTCTTTCAAGTAAAACTTTATAAAGAACCACAGATCTCGCCATTATTTATTTAATTTTATATTTATTATTTATTTATTTTTAGGCAATAAAGTAAAGTAAAATAGATTAAATATTCATATGAAATTATTTAGCGAACGATTGATGTAAAATCCGATTGAAGCTGTTATCTTTATATTATCGATTATAATTTACTTTGGAATAGCACATTTCTGTGGGAAATTTAAAGCAAACGTAATATTACAGTAATATAAATGCAAAAGGAAATAGTTTCATGTCACGTAAATTACTAAGAATTTCCCGTCCTTCCACGGACTAGACGTAAACTTCATGTATCCAATATCGATTATAGTGATAGGTTTAAAATGAATCCGGTATCTTTACATTGTGATTACTTGTCGGAAGTGAGAAATGGTATTAGTGCGAGGAAAACGTTAAGTGCACTGCTGTCTCTGATTCTTGATATAGTTCCGAGGTAGCGTTTAGCGTAACGTGAATTGAGATACATCGGCGTCGGCAGAAACTGCCCGTAAGTAGGACTACTAGCTCACCGGGATAATTGTTAATTAGTTTAGTGAATTAGCAGCGGGGCTACTCGTTGATATTATCGTCTTCTTTACGGCAGAAGTCGATCGCGCGTGCAAAAAAAACTTTTCGATAAGCACGTCGTCAATTTTTGTTTTAGCCGCTCGAATGGCTTCTGTTGTTTTGTTTGAATAGATTTTTTCTCAAGATCAACAGATTTCATTAACAATCTGTGAAAGAAAAAGAACGCTAGCCTTCTATCGAAAGGAGTGGCGCCCGAAATTCAGAAACAAGTGGAAACATCCCGCAACGAAGATGTCGGCGAGATCGAATCCGGGCCCTGGAATAAGAGCCGTAGACCCAAAGACCGGGGGAGTTTGTAAAGACTTTTCGACGTCGACAGGGTTACGAATCGGTCTGTCTATAACAACGGCATCTGTGCTGGAACGAGAAACCCATAACGGTACATAGAGAGAGGTACACTATCGTTCAAGTTTTAACACCTTATTGACTTGTTTGCGGTTTCTTACAGCGTTGAAAACAAAAAAAAAAAAAACAAAACACGTTAGTAACCAACGCTCGTACCTTGTTGCCAACCTTTAACGTTGTGTCAAGTTAACACGTTTATCCCTGGCCAACCAATTATTTCTCAAACGGGAGCTATACCGCGTCACCCTTGTACGGTGCAAGTTCTTTAACTTGGCAAAAAAAAATTAAACAAACGTAGCGAAAAGGTAAATCTTTCGTTCGACTTAAATCATCTTCAAAATCTTATTCGTAATAATTTTTATCAGATGCGTTGGGATTCAATATGCACTTTAAAAATTTTTGTTCAACCAAGTTTCTAAATATAGGTTACAGATATAGTGTTAAAGTAAACAAAAATTTCTAAACTATCTTCAAGTATTCATTTTTTCACGTTTGAAGATTTAATTTTGTGTCAAACAGAAATTCGATAAAGAGGCCGACGAAAAGAATACATTTTGGTAAAGCACGACGACATTTTATGGTTGACTTTCCCTCGGGCAGGTCGAATTGTCGCGCGTTGTTGGCAAAAACTTTGTTATTAACCATACGTGCAACTTGTTCCGCATTTTGGGAGTTCAAAATGTTCACACACACACACACACACACACTCACTCACACATATCAGCGAACTGCTAAAGTTGAACACCATTTTGTCTCAGATAATTTAACAGCTCGCACGAATAGACGTATTTGTTTCACTTTTGGGCATTATGCGCGAACTATGCCTAATGTTAATAGCGAAAGTTTCAGCCCTTCAAATTTCTCCGTTCCAACGAAAATCGAAAAAAGAAGTTTATTTTACCCCTCCAAAAAGTCTATTTACAAGAATAAACTAAAACGGATGGTGTAAATAATTGCGATATTTTTTTTTCCGGTTCACGGTTTTTGACGTCTGTTCTTATATTTCCTTTTTAATAACTAAACGGTAACTATCGAATTTTATACAGCGACCCTTTTTATAACTGATAATTGTGCTAAACAGCTTTTTTGTTAATCTGTTTTCCACAAAAATTATTTTTTTTTTAAAATTGCAGTTTTTGATTTACTATAAGGCCTAGTATACTCAGTTTCGAATTGTTTGATCGCTTTCTTCCGAGAATTGCATTATGTATATATCTATATATATATTAATTACAACGTAATTCTTAGGCCAGCCCCCATTCAAAAAAATTTCCCAAAAAAATGTCCCAATTTTATGTAACGTTTGTTATATTTTATAGGATTTTTGTTATTGTTATTTAAAAAATGTTACAATTTTATGTAATGAAAAATGTAACGAAAAAATGTCTTAATTTTATATAATGAAAGTTAAATGTTAGAATATGATTTTTGTGTTTATGTTATTATTTTTTTTTTGTTGATGCCAGTAAGAATTACGTTGTAAATTTTGATAATTTTATACAAAGTATAGAAGAGAAAGCGACAGAAATGAAATCAAGAGGGGTCAAGGGGCACAGCTCCTTGCGATGCCAAAATGGCCGAGTTCATATATATATATATATATAATCGTAGTTTGCGGTGACCATCAATGTTGCTGGAATTTTGAAAATTCGAGTGCTTTGATGCCAAAAAACGTGTTGAAGATGAGAACTAACAGAGCGTTTAAAAATGAAAATTAGTGGAGAAGATTGATTAAGAACAGAGACTGAAGTAGCAAGAGCCTCGATAAATATTTCTGTTGACTGTGTTGTTATTCTTAGATTTTAAGACATGTTCATATATCTCTCTGAGTTTGGCTTGTGTAAATCGACGTTTTTTTTTCTTTCTTTTTGGTAATTTCGCTGGCCAAATGAATGACTCTTAAACTAATAAACTATCTGTTCCTTTGGCGTTAGTTTTTCCAAATCGGTTTAATATTTTATTTCATCTAGTTTACTCTATCATTAGAACGTGATGGTGTTTCGGAAATCTCCAAAACACGAATCGAATGTCGACATTAATAATTCTCCATGCCTGTAAGCGGCGATATTCACACAACGACACACCGACTAACTAGTGTCGTTTTGAGTAGTAACGATAATCGGGTACCGTGATGAGATACATTTTCATAATCGCCACCATCTTTCAGCAAATGCATCTCTATATGTGAAAAAGTAGACGTTAAAAGGAATGCAGATAAAATCGAATACAGCTAGATTATTAAAGTTATACGACAGTGACAATTTGTATTGATCCAATAATGGAATTGCAACATTTAGCAAAGATAAAATGAAAAATAATATACATAATTCCGGGGAAAATGGCTTGACGCCTACCGAATAAATTAACAACGAATATCATAAAACATCGGGAAATAATGCACGAAATGGATCGACAAAATAGAATAAACCGCTGGAGACTGATAACGCGGCAAAGTCAATGTCGGAAAATTGTGATTGCAAAACTTCACAAGAAAGATGAGAGATAAAAAAGTTCGGTTTTAGACGAAATCGCGGCGAAAAATAAGCGGGGTGGCCTTGGAAGGATGATGATGAGCGCCGCCGGTTGACGTCGAATCCCCATGAAGATGATAAACCTGCGATAGGCAAAAAGGCTAATATTAGTAGAAGGAAAAACGAAAGAGGAAAACGAAGAATGACGTATGGAAAATGGCGCTTACGAATAGGAAGTAGAAAAGAGAGGGAAAATAGCTGGAAAAGAGGAACTTGAGATTGTCTTAAGCACTGCTGAGGCATGCTATCGAGCGTGTCGAGGCTAGAAGAATACACAGCAGAAAGCGGATTTTCCGACCATAATTGTCACGCGTTCATTTTAAATTATTCCTTCTTATTTTCATTTATTTTCACTACGACGTGTTAGAATTAATTCGCTACGCTGTTAGGCGACTCAGTTTTAGGAAAAATGTTCACCTCTAACGTAGCAAATCTTTCAGAGTGGTCTATCTGGAAATAGAAATTTTTACAAGCGCAAAAAAATTTTCAAATTCGTATTCGGACGACGTGGGTAAAAAAGTCGAAAAATTCGCGGCACCCGTATTTTCTTTTTACACGTGAAATAATGATGGGCCGAGTTTGCAGAATTAAGTGGACAGATTAATTATTCCGGAAGAGGTGAGAAGAGATTCGTTTTTTCCTCGTTAAGGTGTGAGCGAATTAACGATTAGGCAGCAAGAATCGGACTTGCTAACCGCCTAGGATGCTACCTCGATTTTTTCAAGTATACCGGCTCCACATGGTACCCGTTTCGAAAATTAATTTCCGAAATGCTGCTTACATTCGGTTTTAAGCGATTCGAGTATTTTCTCAATTAGAGTGAAAACGAATAAAATTATTAACCGGGCCGGATTGAAAAAAGCGGCATCGATAAGGGAATAAAATTTAACGGAGCCCTAGCGTCGTCCTCCGGGAAACGTCGAGTTTCATTGGAAAATTGATAGGCTCCTTTTTGGAAGTAATTTGCGTCAGTAATAATCCCCTAGGAAACAGTGTTCGACCAGCGTGTTGCCTTAACGCACGCCAGCGGAACATGGGTATTAACCGAAAAAAAAAAAAAAAAGATAAATAAATAAAAAATGGAACAGTCTATGTCGAATATCATTGTGAGGGGCAAATGGACAAAGAAAAGGCGTATCCGAGAAACAACAGAAATAACGGATGCAACAAGTATCATTAAAAACAATAAATGGAAACGGTCCGGTCATCTTAGCTGATGGATAAATTTATCAACATCGCGGATTGGAAAGCGGGACTGTCCAGGATGACCATCGAAGAAGCGCCGGGTAGATCGAATATTCAAGGACAAATTGCTGGGAAGAGGCGTAAGATATTGCGGCTGGCTTTCGTTCAGCAGTACACTGAGAATGGCTAAAAAAAAGTTTGCTAATCAGGTGGCGACCCGCTTCATCGGCCGTCAAAAGATCAGGCGAACGACATCAGTTTCTCGTTGGCTCCCGCTGAAAATAGTAAACTTCCGTTCTAGAACAGCAACCGAGTTTCGGCCTTTTATCATCTAATCGTGGCCGCTAGCGGTGGTTTTCGGCGGGAAACCGTAAACGAATTATATTATCGTGTAAATCGTTTAATTATGTTTGTTTGCACGCAACAAGATCGTTGTTCAACATTTTCTTCTGCCGCTGTTGACTTCTTGCCCAAACAAGTACGCCGACCCGACTAAAATTTATCTCGTTTTCATTCGCTAATTAGTTAATTTTCTGCGCAAGTTTAATGGGCCTCACTGTTGGCCAATGCTCATAAAGTGGCCTTCTTATCTGCCCCTACTTGTCATCGTGCGGCATTCTGTAAACCTCGCCTAGTGTTGTAAAACGTTTCGCAGCGTATTTTCCGTTTAACATCGTTTAAGGAAAAGAAAAACCTTTTTTGCAATGGTACGCGATAGATACAAGTGAAATGTGCATGCGAATTATTGCAGGTCGACCGTGTTTTCTAACTGAACTATCGCGTGATAATGGAGTTATTGCTTTTTCGTTATTTGTTGCAGTCTTGCTAGCAACAGAAGAACAGTTTGGGTTTCCGCGATACAAGGTATCGGTGTAAAAGAACGGGTAGATGAAATTGAAGAGTTACTAAGATATATTTCGAGGACGCGTAGGAGCCGGTTAAATGGCAAACGCGATATCTTCTTGATAGGCAGGTAATTATTAGCAACAAGAAAATTTCAAAGTAACAACGATAAATAGGCAACGCAGTCTCGCAACGAGAGTAACGTTAGGCATTTTAAATGAGTCATGCTGCTCTGATGACTTGGTCCTATCTGTCTTTTATTCTTTCACCAGTTCCATACAGCTGAGGTTACTGATCGATTTTAACAGCTTTAGGCGTGCATCGAAGAATTTTAACTAGCCTCGCGGAAGCCGAATTCTTTTAATTTTTTTTTATTTATTTTTTTTATTTTGTCGGCTAATTAATCAAAATTTACGGTTACAAAATAAATAGTAAGTTCCCACTGCGCATCAATAAAGAATAACCCGACCACTTTCACCGGAAAATTAGTAGTTGAAATATACATATATATATATATATATATATATATTTGCATACAAAAGAAAACCAAAAGTTCAAACAGTTGAAATATCGTGGTCCTAAGTCGGCCAATTCAGGAAAAAAAAAAATATATATATGGTACTTGGTGGCCGAGCTTTGCTCTTATTTATTCTAAAAAAGCAGTTAAAATGTAGAAGAATAATATACACGTAAATAATGTATATGTGTATATATATATATACACATATATGTATGTACATGTATAATGCATATAAGTATATATCTATATATATAAAAGCGAAAATCTGGAAATATTTGAAAGGCACAGCAATTATTAACGTTTGCAACTGCTAAATCTATGAAGCTGAAAATTGGCACTTAATATAACGATACAACGCACTGACGTCATCTATAAATGCCTTAAAAAAATTCAAATTTTTTAGGGATGAAAAAGGGGGTAAAAGTCAGAAAATCGCTTTTTAAAAAAATAATAATCACGCTACAGCCGAAACCATTTACACCAGATAATTGAAATTTTACATGAACATTATTTGTGTACTGAAGATGCCAAATACGAACGCTTTTTTGTAAATTCGAACTTTGAAGGGTGAAAAGGGATTACAAGCCGTTTTCCAAAAAAACACACAAACTATAGTATTTTTAGTACAAATGGGTTTATCAAATTTTAATTCCGCATGAAGGCGCCACATATGGTGTACTAAATGTGTGCAAAATTTTTTTTAATCCCCAAAATTTTTAGGGCGAAAAAGAGCAAAACTCCATATTTGAGTAAACCAAAAATCACGCTATAGACCAAACGAATCATGATTATTGCATGTAATTTTATATGAATATCATGTATATACTGAAGATATAAAATAATAACGCTTTTTTGAAAATTCGGAATTTAAAGGGTGAAAAAAGGTGCAAAACTGTTTCCGAAAAATTCACAAATTTTTGTTACAGTTTTGCTGAAAATAGGTTTACCGAATTATAATTCCGCACAAAAATACCTCATATGGTCTACTAGAGTCGTGCAAAATATTTCGTAAATCCTTAAAATTTTACGGGAGGAAAAAAAACAAAACCCCCGTTTTTGAGAAAACCACAAATCACGCTATAGTCCGAACTAATCCTAATTATCATGTGTAATTTCATGTTAATATAATTTATGTACTGAAGATATCGAATAAGAACGCTTTTTTGAAAATTCGGAGTGAAAAGGGGTTAAAAACTGTTTTCCAAAAAAAGGACACAAACTGTTATTTTTTTGATACAAATGTGTTTACCGAATTGTAAATTCGCATGAAGACACATGGTGTACCAAAAGCGTGCAAAATTATTTTCCTTCCCCAAAATTTTAAGCGAAAAGAATGGCAGAATCACATTTTTGGGAAGACCAAAAATCACGCTGCAATCTAAACGAATCGTAATTATCAATTTGAATACAATGTATATATACTAATGATGTCAAGTAAGAATGTTTTTTTGAAAATTTGAACTTGAAGACGCGGAAAGGGATAAAAAACTATTTTCCAAAAAATACATAAACCGTAATATTTTCCGTAGAAATGAGTTATCAAATTATAGTTTTGTCTTAGTATTCTTTGTACGGCATACCAAAAGTGTACACAATTTGTTTTAAGTATCCTAAAGTTCAATTGTATCAAAGGCTTCACCCCGTTTTTGGCATAAAGTAATGATTACGCTTCAGCCGAAACCATTTACATTAGTTATCAGAAAACTCGTTTGAACGCACCATATACCGAAAATATCAAATGAGGAAGATTTTTTGAAAAATTGAACTTTATGTGGTGAAAAGTGATTGAAAACTATTTTCAAAAAATAACTAAAGTGTTATATCTTCGTAATAAATAGGTTTACCATATTATAATATTTACGAAGGTTGTTGTTCCATTTTTTTATATCTTCAGAATTTTAAGAGTGAAGAAGGGTTATAATCTATTTTTAGAAAAATTTAATATCACACAACATCCAGAAAGAAGTGTGCTTTACAATATTTATCTTGGTTTCGGATTAAACTGGTTTAAAAATCGCAACTGTTTAAAATTTAGGTAGCCGATTATTAGGAGGGGACAGAAATGTTTCTGTCGAACAGTTTTTTATCGTATCCAAAAAAAAAAGTAAAAAAACATACTTCTGTCATAGTGTTAAGTTGTGTGTTGTGATTATTTGTTTACTTCAAAAGGAGAGAATGGTGGTTTCATCTGATTCCGATGTTTTTCTTTCTTGGTTCTCTTTCCGAATTAGTTTCCTTTTTTTGGGTTGTTTAGTGTTTAATAACAGCGTAAACAATATGGTGTTTATCCTGAACAGGGACAGCGTATATTGCTAGGGAAAATTAAACTATTTTTATTATACCAATCAATTCTTTCCTGTATTGTCCGCGTTCGTTTCAAATTTGCTTCGATCTGCAAATTCTTTTCGTATCGTTTACATCGAAATTATTTCATTTTCGTAAGTTTCGTCCGATATATGTGCTATTTTTAATCATTTAAAAAACTTTGCGTGATTAGCCTGGCCATGCAGAACCGCTGCATAATTTTTTTTAATTATCTTTTTAACTTTCTTTTTATTATCTTTTTATTTATTTCTGTCACTACTGTCTCTGTAATTACTGGCAAAGGCAACGGTTTACTTTTCTACTTTTTTTGTTTTTGAATTATTCCACATGTATTATTTCAAGAGATTTAGGTAATGATTTATATCTAAAGTAAATGTATTAATTATCAAATTTATGTATTATATTTTTATATGTTGTAAATGTTTATTTAATAATTGTTATTTTTTTAATTTTCACTTTCGTGTGTTTAAGTTTAATTTTATTTATATTTATATTTATATTTTTATATAGACTTGTCTCGTTCCAGATCCGAATCGCTCCCAGGTTTACCTAGTCTGAAATAATTGCGTACCAGAGAAATGTGGGAAAGTAAAGGTGGATCCCAAGTAGAAAGGAACTGGCCCCCCTACTCTCATTAGTGTGCCGTTGGGCTTAGTTCATTGTGAACCTTAACTTCACAATCCCCGACGCCCTGTGAAGGGAATAGGACTACTTTACTTTACTTTTATATATATATATATATTGTTAAGAATTAACTATGTCCCTGTTCGGGTACCATTTGATAAGAATTAACTCTCTTCACTGGTCCCTGTTCTTAGGCGACATTTGTGACTGATCAGCTTCCGATGATGAATAAAAATAAATATGAAAATAAAATAAAAAGAAATAGAAGTTCCGGGCGCCAACGTTACTTCAGGTGTAACGTAACCGTTAGCTCGTTCGGAAAGAGCTTTAGGCTTTCCTAAGGTTTACACGAAAAAGAAAAGGTCTCTGCGGCGGAGATGTCACGAAAACGTGTCCTTATTGCGAAAAATAGAAAAAAAAGAAAAAAAAACACAACAAATCTTTTGGTAAGATGTGTAAACTGAGTTATATTTGATTTAAAACGAACAGATATAAATTTTGCCTTAAGCGGCCAAAGCAGTGAAAAAAGATATAAATTTTGCCTCGAACGGCGCGTAGCTGTGAAAAAACGAAAGTGCCCACGGGCCAAAGCAGTCGAGATCTGCCTGCGACGAGCAGCAAGCGAGAACTGATCGGCCCGAATTCACAGAGAATTCGACCACGATCTTATTGCACGGCCATTTTGCCTAATAATAAAAAATATATATATATAAAAAAATGAATGCGCCACCGATTTTTCTAGAACATTCTGAAAATCGGTGGAACGGCGGGTACCCTGCGTCGGTTTTTTCGGGTTCTAAGAAAAACTTCTCACGCCTCGACGTAGCTCGAATCGCATCTCCGACGCACACAACGCCAGATCGGACAAACAGCGGACGAACCACCCTCATATAATTAACACACACATATGCACGGATCGCCAAATTGGCGCCGTGCACATTGGCAATTCCCACGAAATTTGTCGATCTAGCATTACGGTCGGAGTATGCTCAGTTTGCACGCTGCCCGAAGAAACCGGAGAAATAGAAATCGGAGGCCTGAGAAACTGTCAAACTGCGGAGAAATGAGGAATTTAGAATTTGGAAAAGAAGTAATCATTATCATTTTTTAATTCGGTACAGCGTGATAAATATCGAAAGTCATGGCGGCCGAATCCGTCACAATATATATATATATATATATGTATTATATACTCGTATATATTCACTGTAATTACGAATGTAAAATTAATATGTGTTGATGATACAATAGTTGTCCATTATGTAAAATACATAGACAGAGATGGTGCATGTTTGTTTTCGTCTCTATCTTATTTATTGTATAATAATAATTTATTAGGAGTAGAAATACGAAAATGTATTGTACATTATGTTTGTAAAAACTGGAAAAGGTTTAAGCCATATACACTATTGGACTTAACAGGGAACATATAAAAATAAAATAGAGTATTTAACTGATATGTCAAGTATTCGAACTTTTGGCCAAAACCGCTGTATAATTTTTTTTAAATGAACTGTTGTAACTTTCTTTTTAATATTTTTCTATACCGGGAATATTGAAATCCTTACACTCAACTACTGCAGCTTGCTGTTGCGATAATAAATTAATTTTTATAAAATCGTCTACTCCAGACAATAAGTAAGCGGTACGAGTTTCAGTACTGTGTTTTTATAATTTACTCGGAGGATGAAATGTTCGCTTTAATTAGTAAATATGGACGAGGGAATATAGTTATTAGCGGTCGAATCTATCCTTGTCTGAAGAATTTTAATAAGAAATGTTATTAAGGTAAATAACACGGAGAAGTACAGAGAACCGGAGAAATTGCACCTTACAAATCAGTGGACGAAAATTAATTTGCTTCACCGTTTGAATTTCATGTAGGGGTCAGTTGAAAAATTCGACAAAAATTCGAGCTTTTATACATATATAAATTATAGAAGTAACGAAACGTGCCGAGAATTAAACGAATCGTAGCAGAAACGTTTTCAAAAGGGGAAAAAAGATATTAGTAAAAATTAGTTTCGTTCTACTAACTGAAGATGGAGCGATATTCTCGTTCATGGCATATTTTATTTCACATTCAATCGTATATTGTTATTACGAGTACGTTTTAAATTTTCAAAATATTCTGATTGACCAGTTTAAAAAAAAAACAAATTTGTGGAGCGCACTCTGATTTACTTCTTCCGAATACAAACAAATTTTCTGTATGCGCTGCTTTTGGTCTAAATTAGTAGTTCGCGATTTCGGTTTTCAGTGTTAACAAATGAATGAAAATCATTTTGAGTCCGCTTGATGATTATGCTGTATGCTAGCGATCTTCATGCGGTGCTCATCTATAAACTAGTGGTGTATAAAGTAACGAGGAACGTAACTAGAAGCGAATCCCAGCTCTGA
Source organism: Icerya purchasi (assembly GCA_039619475.1). NCBI lineage: Eukaryota > Metazoa > Arthropoda > Insecta > Hemiptera > Monophlebidae > Icerya > Icerya purchasi. The sequence continues at coordinate 251,974,791 of CM077115.1, read as the reverse complement.
GATAGTTCATGTATTCTAATCGGTAACGTATTTTCGTTACTTCTGTCACTTTTGTGTCGTCCCAGAAATCAGAAGAACCATTGTAACTAAAAGAACTGACTGTAACTGTGTAACTAGTCTCGGAACTACCGAATGAACGAAACGAACGATTAACTATGCAATAATGTATTACGACGGAGATCAGGGGAAATTGAAGTACAAGTGACACCTTTTATCACTCGTATAGTTCGTATGTATTTCTCACGCAGCTTGCTCTGCTATTGGTCATAGCTCACTAGCTTATTACACGGCGATAAGTATATAGAACGATCAGATGATGAATAAAACAACACTATTCTGCTGTAACTAGCTGGCAACGAAGTTCTTTTGCAGTTACACATTTAGTTACAATAACTAAATAACGTATAATGTGTTTCTATTCATATACTGGCCAAACTGTCGTTGTGCGTATTATGGCGTTTTAGCCATAACAGAGCTTAACAGGAAATTATAATATTAATTATTTGACAACGGTATAAATAAATTTGTATGTGTGAAATATACGAATAATTAAATAAGCTTCTGGCTTACAATTTTCGATAATTACTGGCTAGTGAGGGTTATACCTTGAATGAGCTAATAAAAAATTTTATAGTGAATGAACATTTTTAATTTAAAAAAGAGAATACGTTTTATTCAGAATGAACATTTTTAATTTAAAAAAGAGAATACGTTTTATTCAGAATGAACATTTTAATTTAAAAGAAAATACGTTTTATTAAAGTAAAAATTTTATTAAGAACATTTTGGTTTAAAAAGAGAACATTTTATTTTAAAGAATTTCTGTTTTGAACTTTATTTTAACCAGTTTCATTTTTAAACTCAGCTTATTCATTATGGTTGAGCGGTTATTATAAAATTAAATAACTATAATTTTATTAAAGTAAAAGATAATAATATAAGAAATCGGAAAATTTAATCGGCATAAAATAAAAATAAATTCAAGGAGCCAATTCAGCGGAGGATTCAACAACTAGTTATCCAGAGTAATTTACAGAATATTACTCCGGCAGAAGAAGCAAACTGGACGCAAGATACAAATAGTGATTATAGTATATTTATATTTTATGTTTATGTGAGAAATTAAACCATTTGTATAGGTGTGTAATGTGAAGATGTTATAATAATTTTGCGTGCGGCGTTGCGAAAGGGCCCTCAATTAGATAATCGTCTTATTACTAATTCAAGCATTTTATAATTTTTTTGTTTATATTTTATATTATAATTGTTAGTATAAATTAAATAAAAATAGTAATTTATCTTTGTTGAAGACAATTCACGGAAATAGTGATATTGTTTAAAAAACCGCCTATCCAGAGTTTAATTTTGACGAGATATTTAAAAAATTGGTTTATGTGTATTTGGAGATTTGTAAATTTAAAAATATATAAAAAAAAAAAAAACAAAATAAAATAAAAAAAAAAACAATTATATTACGTAATTAGTCAGTTTATTTGACTTGTCTCGTAATAGTATGTATTGTTGTCACCTGGAAACAACGTTATTTATGTAATCCAGTTAAATCTGTATATTTTAATAAGCAAAACACATTACTAAATAATCTTTTAACATCCTGTACGTTAATTATAGAATATAGTAAGTTATAACAAATACAAAAATAAACAAATTTAAGAATAAAATGATTTATTTACTTAAAAATGTTTTCGGGTATAACCTACCATCAGCTAAAAACACAACTCAATAAATGTGATCAGAAACAAATTCTAAATCACACTCTTTTAGAATTTGTTTCTGATTAATTCTGATCACATATATTAAGTTGTGTTCTTAGCTGAGGATGAGTTATACGCGAAAACGTTTCTAAGTAAGCAATCATTTCATACTTAAATTTGTTTGTTCTACTTGTTATAACTTACTATATTCTAAAGCACATTATGTTTTCTGTACCCTACGGCAACGATGATCGCATATAATATACTATGATGATGAATGGCGCGCGGCGATTAGCAACTCTGGAATTTTACATTATCGTCAAAAATTCTAACAGCTGTTTTTATCAAAACAGTACCGATTTGTTTACTGTTTTTTTATTATTTTTTTTAATGCGGTTATATAAATTTCAGATCTAGTTCATTTTGTTCGCATGTCTATTTGTTCACATTTCGTTGTTTTTCGAAATATTAAGAGGAAACTATCATCTACTGGCTCGGAGTTGTTTTAGCTTTTAAACATTATTATTATTTTATTAACCTCTGTTTTGTTTGTTTTTTTATTTTTATAATTACATTTTATAATATATTTAAATTTATTTCCATTTTGATGCAACAGTTTGCAACGTTGTAAAACTAAGTTCCTGCTACATTCTTGATCATTAGAAACTACCGATCCCCTATTACTGCACGCAAAAAAAAAAAAAAAAAAAGTACTCATCCATCTTAGTCCGTGTAAGTTGACTAGAAAATTGATATCGTAAAGGGTTGTTTGTAACGAGTCAGCGAGAAATACTTGGAGGATTTATGAATTTGAAATAATGAAGGAGCACCGGATATAAACACTAAATAAAGAAGATAAAGTTCGATGCATTTCGGGTATAGTAAACATATATAGAAAACGTGATAAATCACCAGTATGCTAATTTGTCGAGCACCAATAAATTTGTTTTAAATTAATTTTTTTTGTATACTTATTCGGGGGCTCGTTAAAACGATAAAAATTAACTTTTCAGTGAAATAAGGTATCCGGCGATCATTAGGCAACTGGGAAAAACATAAAATTGATGTAAATGGAGAAATATTGAAGCACTCGGACAACTAGTGAATCAATTATAAGCCAAGAAGTGAACACATGTTATTTGAAATACAAAGGAATTCGAATTTATACTCGAACGAAACCAGCTACGGACTAAAACCAGCAACCAACTTGTACCGACAAAAAGTAACGAAAAGCTACAGATGTGTGAGAGTTGTCCCAGTTTATGCAACATCAGACAACCGGGAATTTTACAAAAGAGAAAAAACGAAATGGTTAACTGTTAGGAAAAAAAGAAACGCACGTTCCAAAATTTTCAGAAAGGTTTCCCTACAGAATTTGACAGGCAAGCAAATTTTACAAAAACTTCAGCGTACTGTTTTCAACTTATGAATATAATCAGTTTATCCGGGGGGCAGGATGAATTGTATAATAAATATTAAGCGCAGATCGGATGATATTCAATTATTTTTGCACCACATCGAGGATTCGATATATTTCTTTTTTTTTTTTTTTTGATGTATCGTTTAATCAATTTCACAATTATCTTCAGAAGTGCAGATTTTTAGTGAAAACAGATTATTTTTACGCTTAAAAAAGTTTTATATTTAGATAGTTCCTAGAATTTGTAAGCGAGAGAACGGAATTGTAAAGTTCCATTTGCGCACCTTAACTTTTGAGTTGTTCACGGAATGAACCCAACATTTCATTTGCAATATAAACGAGAAATTAGTAATCGATTAAATTCTTAAAATACGTTTGTAATTAATTTTTGAAAACTGTTAAAATCTGCCGGATTGATTTTATTCGATACGACACGATTGGAACGAGCACAACTACGCTTACAATATCACATATTTTTTTTCTAGAGATAAATAGATATTTAATAAATATTTACCTGTTCAACCCAAAGATTAGTAGTCATTATCTGATTCTTCAAGTTCTAAATTAACAGAAAACAAAAAGAAAACCAATATATTATGTAAATGTTAATAAAAACAGTCGCGGTTCGTTCTTTTAGTTTCCGTGCTTCGAGAATAACATCTGCTAATGTTCATTTCTATCACGTAGCCTCAAGTTCTACGGCTATTGTTTTTAAACGAATTATGTTCGAGCGTGTTACGCCTTTATTATTAATTTAAGATACACATTTGTTCTGTTTCCGCATTCCGCGTGTTTTCTTTCGCCTTTACTATTTAATCTGCAAACACGTTATACATGTGTATGTGTGTGTGTGTGTGTGCAAACATCCGTACATTACGCTCTTATATTATTTTGTTCAAAAAACCCCCTCAAAAAAAAAATTGTAAAATCTCCGTATTTTACATTAAATGAAACATTAAGAGAGACTCAGTTTTGATTTTATTTTTTAAAAAGTTTCGTAAACTGATGCAAAATTATTGTAATAAATATTTTTTTGTGTTAACAGTTTTTAATATAAGTAAACGAATGAAAATATTAAGTAATTTTGCGTTGTGTCTAATTTGAACGAATTTTAACAATATTACACAAATGCTAAAGTGTTTTATAAAGCTCTGAGAGATTTTTTACAGATTAAGCTAGAAATGTTCTCGGTGTAACGAGAAGCCTCTTTCTGCATGAACGAAATACTATAGAGAATAATAAAATTATCAGCAATTCGCGTGTTCTTTGTAGATTTCACGATCGATGAATTTCAATATAGTGAACTTTTGAGCTGTTGCAGAATGTTGCAAGTAGGGCTTTTAATACGAAAAAAAAAGTATTCGTTAAAGAATAATTTCGATCTTTCACGATCCGATGTATATGTCAAATTCTTACGGGTCCCTAGCCATGTGGGGGTTCTTGGTAATGATCGGGTTAGCTTGACTGCTAAGGCAACTCTATCTAGCCCGATGCCGTTCAACGCTGTACTGCCTCGATTAGGACCGTCAGTCTTTCTGATGTACTTTTCTGAAGAGTGGAGCAAACTATGGTCAGAACAAACAATCTGGCTCAGATTCATAAGTCGAACACCGACCCATGGTAGCTTTAGTTCCCCATCTCACGCAGGGATTTTTCGATCCTGTCGAGACTCGCTTAGGCACTGCACTGCCACACAACTAAGTGTCTTTGAAGGAGCTCCCCTCCGTCTACCTGTCACATTTATTACGGGTTCCTGGCTTCGCCAACCGTAGAGCATCTGCTTCCCGTACTTCTACTCATACCTCACCCCACCATCTGTTGTCGATTCGCCCGGATTGTGTTCGGGCAGTGTTGAATTTTGCAGCATCCAACAGACTGCATCGCCTGCTGTAATTTCCAGTGAGTCTAGGTGTCGTAATCGCCCAGATGGTTGCGCCTTGATTTATATTTGTAAATTTAGTAAAAAAAAATACCGCTAAAGGAAGGAAAAAAAGCAGACAGTCAATTCAAATTAAACAGTTTCAGTCGTTATTGTTTAGTGTCTATATTAAAAAAAAAAAGAAAATATAACGAAACCTCAACAGGAAGCATCGAAGAAAAAGTACTGACGCACTAGTTCAGGCTGTACATGTGGACGATAGCAATACTGGGAATGCAGGAGTAGCAGAATTTGAGTAAATTCCGACTTGACCGTGATTAATTATTAAGTTAGACTGATTAGAGTCAGATTCGATTCTGCCTTTTTAATCGACAGATCTTAAAAAAAATACCGTTCGTTCCTTTTTTCTTCACATTTACTACCGATGGCGAGATCCCCTATTTCAACTCTTAATACTTCCTAGATTACTTTGCGATAAAATTTACGGTAATTTCTATTTGTTAAATTCTAAAAGAATTCCAGTAGCGAGATATCGAATACCTTTTGTACAAACACCAGAATGCGAAGTATTGTTCTCACAATAGATTAATAAATTCAAATAAAGGTGAAATAAATTTACAGACAACTGCGTTAGAAAATGCAATGTATTTAATTCAAGAATACAGAGAGCTTAACGTTTCGGTCAGCTTATACTGACCATCATCAGAATCGAAGTCCACAATAACGACAGAAACATTTCAAAATCAAATAAAAGCAAAGATGCGTACGATCGCCCCGCGAATATATTCAACATTCAAACTAGTTGACATTATGTAATTTATGAATAATGTATTTATGCATGACCGCGCTAAGAAATTTTTTTAACAGGCGTTGGCATTTTAGAAAGTTCTAATATAGAATATTACACGCGCCCTCCGTAAATTTTATGATCTTAAATTTGGTGTAGTTAATAACAATCATAATAATGAAATAAAAAAAAAAAAAAATGCTCAGTTCTAGCTGCATTACTTATGGCTTATGTGAAAATATTGTGGTACGATGTGCGATAGGTATAAATGTTGTGAATTAAAATTAGACGTAGAATAGTAAAAATAGAAGTTAAGTTGAATTAAGTAATTATATATAAGACGAATATGATGTATTAGACTTAAGATGTATATAATGAATAAACGATATAATTATGTTGGGAACCCACAGACGGGCAATTGCCTTGTGGGACCCGCAAATTATTTAAATAAAAAAAAAAAAAAAAAAAAAAATTATGACGCACGAGCGTGTTGAATATGCGACGTGAAGTCACGTGAAAAGACATAGAATCAGATTACTAAATGGTTAAGTTTAAGGTTTTTTGGTTTTTTTTTTTTTTTTTTTGGCTTAGCCTTCATCATTTAGCCAGTTTTTTATTAAATTTGTTTAAAAGTAAACGGAGCAGACGTTTCGTTTTTTTTTTTGAGCAAACACATCTATAACGTCTTTTCCGTATATTTATCTTTTGTCGGTATATTCTCGTTAAACCGAGACTGTTTAATTGGTCTTCATTTGTAATTAATCAGAAGCATGTGTTCATAATACGTAACGTAGACAAAGAACGTTTAATATTGCGATTCGCGCCACCGCTCAATCAACATCAATTCTTCAACATCTTCAATGGCGGCTGCGTGAGAACTAATCGTGCAAAAATCACACTACTCCGGTTTCCCGATACGTGTGAAGGAGATTTTCAGGATGATATCTAAACTGATTTGAAAATTTTTCGGGTGAATTTTAAAAACTAAAGTAATTTTACTGCGCATTATTCTGTGAAAATTTGTAATTTGTAGAATTTCTAATCGAATCCAAATATGAAATGAAAATGTTACATTGAAAGGATTTTATTGCTGTTGAAGCTGAAAAATTAGCACGATTCTAAATTCGGATTGCACGCTTTCGCTATAAGATTTTAACGATGCGGTTACATGCACGGTATGTCTCCATATCCCTACTTAAAGCATATTGAACCCAACTCACACATAGCACACGTGCAAACCACGTCTACGTTTTTTGCAAGTACCACGTATGGAACCAGCCCACAGATCACGCCAACGTTTTTATGTGTATAAAGCAATGTGAAACGTAACGAATAAATCAAATTTTTTTACAACCAAAAAGTTTAAACCAACCCACGCAACTCACATACTCATGAGAACTGCATTCTTCGCACAGGCAACTTACGCGTAGTCGCTCTGCGCGGGTCGGGTTCAATATGCGGTACGCCATTTAAATACACGTTTTGCAAAATGAAACTCGCGTAGGTTGTGCGTCGACTGGGTTCAATATGCAGATACGCTCTCGTATTCATAACATTTTCCTTTCTCACTCTATCCAAATTGACCTACTGTGGATTCCTGGCCACTCTGGAATCGAGGGTAACGAGTCGGCCGATACACTAGCTCGTTCATCCTCTTCTACCGGTGAATTCCTCAGCGTCTTTTCATCTCATAATATTAATCTCCTCTCCACTTCAGCTCATTCCAAACTATGGTTAAATTCGTATTCCTCCTCATTCTCAAATCCGGATTCCTTCTATCTCTTTATCCAGCCTAATCTACCGTCTTATCCATGGTTTTTAAATTTTCCCTCCATGCGGCGTTCAACTCTCTCTGCAATCTGTCGCCTACGCTTCGGACACAGTTTGCTTTCTGCTTCCCTATTTCGCTTTTCTCTAGTCCCCTCTGCTCACTGTCTCCTACACCCTTCCTCTCACAACTTTATAGGTGACGCTAATCACATTTTGTTTGAGTGCACCGATATCGCTTCATCCTTTTACTCATCTCTTTTGTCAATTGGTCTTCCAACTCCGTATTGTGCATCTTTTGTCCTCTCTTTGCCATCACCCTCGGTCATTCCAGCACTTGAGTCTTTCCTATCTTCCATACCTGATTCCGTTTCCCATTCTTCCCCCTCTTCTTGGGCCAATGTCTTTATGACAAACCAAAAAAAAAAAAAAAAAAAAAAAAAAATGCGGCGAACTTAACAGATTCAAGTAAAAATTAGTTCTAAGAAAGCGGATAGCATGGTAGTAAGATTATGGCAACAGGTGTGTGTGTGTGTGTGCGTGTGAGGTATACCGATGACAATTTATTTGAAATGTGTTTAGTGTTTCGGTTATTTTTCCATCAGTCGATAAATATGCGAGTAAAAAATATTTCTGAAATAAACGAATTTTATACTTTTCGATCCGTACAGTAAGAGAATATTATTGCGATCACTGCGTACCGCTTTTTCTATTGATTTAATCGTGTTCGGTAAATTTTGAACTGCAGAATAATTTTGACAAGATTTAATTTGCGGAACAGGGCACGAATAAAATCTTTTGAACTATAACAGAGAACATTTATTTTTGGTCCAATATTTCACGTTGTATTAAAACCCGGATATTCTCCTTACAATTCCTTACAGTGGAACAAGCGGTCTTTTCTGCACTCCGCTTATTTAGTTGGACGAAGCCTAAACATTTTTCCTCTGACGTTCGTCACTTAATTGAGCACCTAGAGAAAGTTGTTTCAGGCCCGTGCAGATTGACCGATAAACAACCGGTTTCTTGTTTTTCGCAAAAAAATTTCCACAAATAATTATTGAAATATTTCGAATTTTAGATGACGCCTCATTCTACATAAAATTGTTCAAAAGTTTGCCTCCTATGCTGCCTCTGAAATTAATCAAATTCGTGAAATTTCCGCTCTGTGTCGATTATTTCGATACGCTTTTTGAACATCGGCGAATCATTTTTCCCCTCCGTGATATCGAGGAAATTGATTGCAGTCTTTGAAGCGAATATCAAATAGCGTTACACAAAATTAATTTAGGTCTCGGTGAAGGTTTATATTACTGCCGCCAGTTCATTTTGCTGTTTTCGGTCGTATAGATACGGTATTCTGGCTAGTTCATCGATAGTCTTAGTGGACCTATTATGTGTCTCGTATAGTATATTCGATAGATAAATATACATTTGTAATTTAAAATTAAAAATTTTCATACCCATGTTACACACATCATAAGGTACATTACGAATTTCAATTATTTTTTTAACTTTTGTAATGCGACTTTTACGACATTTATTAGAGAAATTCGAAATTGACAAAATTAAGTTGTAACTTTACAATAATTTACATACTTATTTACTACCAATATTAAAAGAAATATACTTTATAAGATTATAAATTCTTTAAATATTAATTATTAAATTTTAATACAATACGCACATTATTTACATTAGACAGTAATTAATTTTGTGGGATTGCATCATCCGATCATTATCTTCTCTATGATTTATCACGTGATCGATTATTAGAATTTGGAATTTATGATTTCCAAAATTATTCCAGTTTCCAGCGCACTTGTTTCATTGTTGTTATCGTATAAAAGATTAATCCGGTTTAGCCGAACACGTTTTTCTTATTTTCGGTTTTGTTGTTTTCCTTTTTATTTTTCTTTTAAGTTTTACGAAATTTGCTTTATGTGATATGTCATGCGAACATTTTTTTCTTGAAACCTACCGATAATATACGGAGGAAGAAATCGTTCAGTTTTATATAAAACACCACATTATTCCTTACTTCAGTATGAATTTTTTTTATTTACTTTACTTTAATCCCTGTTAAACCCCCTTTTTTTTTTTTGATAAAATTCATTTTTCAACGTTCATGGCGTGAAGTTTATAGTAAAATTCCAAAATACGGTAACAACCGAAAAAATTTTTTTTCGTACTTTTACTATTTACAACGAGTGTGTGTACCACAATCCAGATAAGTACATCAATTTTTCCGAACCGCCGCTAAAATATCTCCCTAAAAAATTAAGATACAGTATTTTGTGTTTAAATTTCATTTTTAAATTTTTCAAGTATGCGTCGTAATTTTAAAATTTTATATCATCTTTTGTTTTATTCAATAATTTTCATTATTTCTAAAATGCGGTCTCTTTTTTTTTCGCGTTACATTACCGTTAATTTTAAAATAGCGACTTCTTCGTTCGTACATTTTGTTGTTGTTTAGATTTTAGTTCGATCATGTACTGTGTTGTTCTCCACATTTTGAATTAGTTCAAATTTACAGTAGAAAACCACGGTAAATGAACGAACTAAAATCTTGCCAAAAATGAACTGGTGGAAATAATGTAGTCGCTTACCCACGTATCTATTTAAAAGAACAAAGTCGTTCTTCGCTTGCTGCGTTACCCTTTGGGGTATCGCTACACTTCGCGCTGCGTATATTCATGTACAGCGTATTTATTATTTTATTAATTCAAATGTTAGTTTCCACTTTTTATTCTTTATTTGTATCTCCAAGTTTATTCTTTGTCTGACGTAGATATTGAAGAGAGTTGTAACCGAAATTTCCGTTTCCTGGTGTTGTCGAATTTTTCGTATGTTCATAGCATGGCTTATTTATCGAGCATTAAAAATAGTACTTCCTCGGCTTTTGATTTCGATTTAACATTTCTGTGCTAAAAAATGATCTCTTTAAGAACGAAGTTTTTCGCCTTTTCCATTACTAGTGCAGAACGTACATATCTGATGATGTCGGTGTTTTGTTCTAAGAAATATGCTGACGTGCCGATTTTGTTAGTTACAGTATGTCGGTTGTATTTTATTTACCTTATAATTCTGTTTCAAGCTGATATCGTATTATTCGATTTCTATTATTCTCGATATATATACATATATATATATATATATATATATATATATATATATATCATGTCGCGTTTGGCCTAGTGGTTAGAGCGCTTGACTTCCGATCCGGCGGTCTCGGGTTCGATACCGGGCGACGACAAAAATTATGCGGTGCTAGTTTCGTACACAGCAGTTTAGACACACAGTTGGACACTGCATCTGTAGCGCGATAACAAGTGACTATAGTCAGTTCCGAATGTAGTCGTGCGAGTGCGCTAGCGTCGCATAGAAACACTCAGCCGGCGAACAATCGCATCAGCGTGTGAGTAAAGGCCAGTCGTCTTGGTTCGCCTCGCCATTGGTACCTTTCTCACGTTGTCGGCAGCACGGAAGCCAGGTTGCGCTCCTGCTTACGTGCTTATCTATTGCGTGGCTATCCTATCCTCTAATTCTCCTCCGAATTAGAAGATAACTCATACTCGGAATTTCGAGTGAGCTAGACGATGATGATATCATATATACAGGATGTTCCAGAGACCAACCGCCCATTATTTTTAAAATCTAGAATTTTTATTTTTTTTTTTTATCTTGGGCTCGCCAAACAATGACCTTCACCCAAGAAACAAAAGGTAAAGAAAGAAGTCGCTTATATTTTAATCCGATCAGAAATTTTATCTAAAAAGGAACAAATAGCAGGAATAATTAGCAGGGAAGGAAAGAACAGGGTATAGGAAGCACAATAAGGAGTAAGAAGCCCAAGCTTCAACAAATAGGAATACAAAGCAGAACGCTCCATAGAAAGAGATGAACACTGAAAGAACGCATGATCGGCGTTGCGAATAACTGCATCATCAGGATGGAGAGGACAGTATGGAGAAGAAATCAGGAAAAAGTGAAATCTAGAAGAAGGCAGCAGAAAATATCCAAAACGCATCGGAACAACCCAAACAACATCAGAATGTTGAAGAGAGAGATGCAAAAGAAACTATGAATAGGGAGGAAGAGTAGGCTGAACAGACAGATGAAATGAATAATTATTAAAAAAGGAGGAATCGTAAATATTCGATACCGTGATCTGATACAACAGCTTTTACATATCGACAGGAGGTTAGGGGATGGAATTTAAAAAAAAAAAGGCGAGAAGAAGCAGTCGCCCGAGCCAAGGAATTAGCCGCTTCATTACCAAATGTGCCCGAGTGACTAGGTACCCACAACAAATCAATGTTAAAGGAACAAAGAAAAGAAAGTTTATAAATGAGTGAACGGATACGGAGGATGTCACACAAATGATCAGGAAGAGGAGAAGTCTGATAAAATGAAAAATTTAAAGCTTCATATAAATTGAGCGTGCTGTGAGAGATGAAGGTATTTTCGACTTTGCCCTATACGGACAGAGTAGCCTGCGCATGCCGGATTTTCGAATTCCAACTTTACTCGTTTAAAATATTTTCCCTGAAACCTCCGTTTTCAATCTTATTATGTCATTCGAAGACTAACTATTGCAATAACATGGAAAAATGAAGCATTGTTCTATTGCAAAAACTTCAAAACATCAGCAAAGAATGCTCGCAGTAAAAATTTGTGAAACTGACTTCCAATTTCGTTATCCCGGAGTGAGTACACCCCTAAACTGAAAACTAGACAGTCGAATCGTGAAGTAATACTTTCGAGTGTAGCCCAGCATTCTGGGATAAAAATTTGGAAATTAGTGGTAGAGGGGAAGATTGAATCGATGAAAAAACTCGCAATTACATTGAAAAATATTTGAAATTTATAATCAGCTTTACAATTTTTAACATATTCGTTTAATGTAAAATGCTTTCTAAATCTTTTTGAATATAACGCAGTATTTTACTAATCGTGGGATATATGTATGTGTGCATTGTTATGAATGGAGAGGTTCCAGTTTCGGGAAGCCGATGATATAAATTACAAAGTGTTCTTCCATACTGGGAAAAAATGAAACGAATTTTATCGGGTCCCTCTGTTCGAGCTGCCAATGATACAGAATTCTCTGCTCCTAATTACAGACGCCAATCTTATAGAAATTTCATATTTCTCGTTAAATCATCCCTCGATACGAATCCATATAATCGGTAACTAGAAATCTTCATATTTTTTTTTATTTAACTAACATAGATTTGAATAATGAACAAAAAAAAAAAGTTCTTAGTGAATAAATTTTTTAAATTTTTTCCACAAGCTGCGGGGAGGTAGGCTTTCTCTTGTCAGAAAAACGTCACCCGGTAACTAACCAAGTATTCGAACTTACGCGGAAATGATATAAAACGAACTCTTATCAATGCGGATATCTGTATCTATATATATATATATATATATATATATATATATATTCTTTTCTACATAATACCATTCTTTCCGAATAAAATAAAATAGAAAATGGCGAATTGCGAGGAGACTACTAGATATCGTTAAATTTTCCAAAGGAACACGGTATACAGCCTAAATAAAGGAGAGAACGGTTACATGTTAACTTTGATTAGCGACCAGCCAAAAAACCACAACAAGAAGATTTACGCCAATTAAGGTTTGCTGGTCATTATAGAATTATACGGATGATAATTTTAACAATATTCCTCCCTAGCTTATGAATATTTCAAAAGTAGCGAAATCCATGCGCGAATGTAACTTCCACATTTTAAGCATATTTTTTGCTATATTCGTAAATGTTTGTAAAATTCATGAATACTTTGATTTGCAAGTTCGGTTATAAAGATTAAATAGAACTACCAGGTACTTAATACACACAATGCGATCTCTCGAATTCAGCAGAACACCTCCTCCCCATGGGAGACTCTTTATAATTTACTATTCTATTTTTAAACGTTATATATAATTGATACAAAAAGTGTTACATGATTTTTCGTATCCCCTCCGCGAAAAACCGCATAGCCATTAATAAGATAATGAAAATCGATTATAACGGCATCGGTTATACAGTTACGTATTATACAAACGAATACTGTTGGAACGAGCAGAATTCTGTAAAAATATATGTTAACCCTAACGACATTTGACACAGCGACCAATCGGTTATTGAGACCAAAATTTTGGTACGCAGGTAAATAATTCCGGCTTGTAGCAACCTAACGACTTCAATTTAACTCAGAAAGATTTTACAGATAAATTTATCAAAAAAAAAAAAAAAAAAAAAAAAAAATTGTACAGAAACAGATGTATTTTGTTCTACTTATGATGCTAATTATCATGTTGAGTACTTGTTCTTAAAAAACCCGATGAAAACCACACTGGAACAGGTATCAAGGAATGCTGGAAAAAATAACGGGATAAACTCTTCCGTAGCAGTTAATTTTATTAGGCATTAAAAAATCGGTTTACTTCATATCGGACGGTATAACGACCAAATTATTTATCTGTTTCAGAGTCGTTGTTATAACACCAATTTTCACTGTACCCGTATGTATGTGTGTGCACATTCATCCGCCGATTCGATGTAAACTAACTTTTCTCTGATTTCCCGCGTAAAATTGCTTACGTTACAGAACAAAACCAAAAACCTGTCGATAACTTCGGTCGATTTGTTTTTTATTTTCTATATTTATTAACAATGTGGATCTTGTAATTCCGAAGATGTTTGCAACGAAGTTTTCAACTGTTCAGTTTCTTCTTCGAATACCGGAACCTCTAAGCTGATATGGCTGCCGCGAAATCGACATTGCAATCAAAGTTTTCTCAATTTTCTCAATTTTCTCAATAATAGCCGACGATGATAACGATGTAATATTTCTTTGTTGACAACATTTCGTGCAACGTGCTAGCTGGTTTCGAGGAATATTAGAACCGTCGCTCCAAGGAAAGCTTATCGCGTTTCGGAGGCACCGAATAAAAAAACGCCGGCTGGCGAACATCAGCGAAACGTAAAAAAGTAAAAACGGAACATTGGCGTATTTTGCACATCGAGGTTTTTAATGAGCAGCAAATGATAGCGGCAGCGGAAAGTAGCTGCCGGAAAAATAATTCCGTTATATACATATTATACAAACGGAGAATGTAATTTTAAAAAAAATTTCCCGACGCAGTTTCCTTTGAAGAGGGATTTCGCTGCCGGTCAAAGAACACGATTACAAATTCGAGGCTACATCCGCGTGCAAAATAATCTAATTCCCGAGAGAAAATATTAGCGGCGGAAAATTAATTTTTTACACTGAATTTACGTTAGTGCAGGTTGCTTTTTTAAACTCGTGACCACGCTCCGTTACCATGCCTCTTCACGTCTGTTCTGCACGGTGCGAGGACAATGCGATCGTAATAGAGAAACCTTTGAAAACGTGCAAAATAAAACAACACCTGTACGGGAACAATTAAACCCCCCCCCCGCAGGTTCCAGATGTAATTAGAACTCTCATTAAAACGGTGCTATATTAAACTCGCCAGCTCATTTAGACAATTCGAGCAATTTTCAATTGTCAATGTGTTTTTAAATTTAAGCCTTATATCGAATTCTTGATCATTTATCATATCAAAATGTATAGTTACATATATAGGCGTTTTTAGTTAATTGCTACTAATCACGAATATTACGACGCTGAAACATGTCGTTATATAATAATAAAATTCATTAATATATTTCCTAAAAACCGGAATTTTATTATTATTCTAAAGTTACCGAAATGTCTTTCGAGAATGCTCAATCAGAGGAAATGACTGAAATCTGTTTAATCTTTGAAACGCTCGCGGCCATTTTAGTACCAATTAATGAAATCGGAGGTAGCACACACGCATGCCATGAAGTAAAGACAAGAGGAGGGAATAACAATTTCACAAGCGTCCAAGTAGCAAAATGGACATATCTTTGAAGTGCACATGCGTCCGTCCCCTTTTATTGTTTTCGAAACGCACGGTTTACGCGTTTCTCTCCGAGGTGTCCACCGGTGGGAGGCTCAGTAATGTGCAGCGACTCTGCTAAGCAATACCGTCGAACGTGTATACTGCTCGTAGGGTCACCCGAGGCGGTAAGGTTAGCAGGGTATCGAACTAACGAATCCACATGGTGCTGTGGTCAGCAGCGGCATCGCTATTCTTTGACTTCATTTATGGTTTGTTCGGGATACTCACAGGCGAAATTACATATTAATTTCTCCGACCGTGATACTGCGATCAGGCAAGCATCGGCAAAAATCGCCTGATAGAGTGTCATGTTAAATACATAAATGTTATAACTATGCGATCCGAACACTGTGAAATAGGCTACTGGGAATAGTGATGCGGATAATCAAACGTCTCGCGCGAAGTGGAAAATTGGGATAAATAGCGAAAAAAATAACAAAAATATCAGTTAAGACGGCGAATAAAGATAGGTAAATGTGATGTTTGAGGTCTCAATCAAACAGGAAAACTTCGAATTGTTGAAAATGAACTTGCTAGAGAAAATATTCAGATCTGTGTACTGTCGCAAACACACTGGAAAGATTCGGGTCATTTTAACACAAACGGAAATGAATAAGATATGTAGTTCCAGTTCGGATAATTCGTTACATTGCGTTGTTGCATTTGTCATCAGTAAAGATGTGACTAAGTATCTTCTCTTCTTCTTCTAAGTCGATGTCATGACCTTATCTAACGCAAGTTATAATACTTCACCATTTATATCGCTCATATTAATTCCTGTATGTCCTATCCCTAGATGCTTCTTTTTCCATTCACCGTCCCTTGCAGAATACTTTTTGCGCGCATTACATGACCAAAGAAGACTGACACGCGTATTATTTTAACGGATACTAATAACTGGTCACCGATTTCAATTTGCAGTTCATTTGGCACAGATTCGTTCATTCTGTGAACCGTCTATACGGTCCTTAGGATTTTCCGATAACCCGTCATTTCGAACTCCTCTTCGCCATTGATTGCCCATGTTTTTATGCTTTTAATAGTCGTAGCTTTGCTGATTTAGAGATCTGATGGTCTTTCCGCATACAGTTTAGTTTTCTAATCCATACGTCGGCTAAAGCTAACCTTCTACTTATTTCTTCATTTGATCCGCCATTTCTAGATATGCATGCGCCTAGATAAATTTATTTATCCTAGATTTCTATGTCTTACAACAATGTCAGTGGGTTTTTAATTCTCCCTGTCGATGACTATAATTGAACAACACTTTCGTTTATTCAGTTCTAAGCGCGCTACTTTCTCAATAGCATCCACTCTTGAAAATAACTCAAACAATTCTTTCTTACAGCTGGCCAGTGATAATGCGTCGTCTGCAAACCTTAGATTTGTGATCCTTTGTCCTTCGATAGATATTCCACCTGGCTATCCATCCGAGTATATTAAAGAATATATGTAAGTGAAAACGGATAATCAAATTAACGCTCAACTGCAAACCATCCAGATTTACAGAGATCATACAAATATATTCGCACACGCGCCGCTGATGATGAAGAAGTAATTAATATGTGTATCAAGAGCTCGAAAAAATGTTGGGAAAAATATCAAATAAAGATGCAGCGATCACTTAATGCAAAAATAGGTTCTACCGAATATATACGATAACAACATCAGGAAAAACGTTGGTAAATTTTTGCTAAGTAGCAGAAATGCAAGAAGGGAGCTGCTGTTACAAAAGATCTCTCTTTAAATGAGACTATGTTTAAACGTCATGAGAGACAATTGTCAAGTTGGACTGCACCCGGTGGAGTCTATAAAAAACAAGTAGACTATGTGTTAATCTGAACGAGTAAGTAATATGGTCGGGCAGGGCTCCCGGGAATGCGGATCAATGAACTCTAGTCAACTGAAATTACGCAGCAGAAAATTAAAAAGACTTCCTACTGGGGGTTAGTATTACAGGGAAACCTGAGAGGAATGAAACTACCTGTTATAGATGATAGGGATACGAATAAAATTTAGCGAGAAATGAGTCGTAGGGAGAAGCATAAAGAGAGAACCTCTGAAACAACGAAGACACTAGGAATCTGGTTCGCGATGATCGGTTACCTACCGGCAAACGAACAACACGACTGAAGCAGAAGAATCTTCTATTAGGCTGCAGATCTCAAGTCGAAATCAAAGCTCGCTGTATCTACTTTTCATCGGGTAACTTTTAATTTTCGCCCTCCAACTATAAGTATGCATTTGCTGTAGAAAAGTAATACGTCCAATTAGTGAACCGCAGTGGTTTATGTTTAAGTTTATTCAGACGTTAACCAGAGTCAGTCGTCGTCCACTTGGGTTGAAACCGCATCAAAACTTTCGGCTTGTTGATGTTTCGAGTATGATCCTGGGAACAATGATAGCGGCGTCGAAAATTAAAAGCAGGATTCGAGTTATGGATGATCATCAGATGTTAACTATTATTTCGGCTGCGACGTGACTATTTATCAATAGCCCTTACTTATTTAGGATAAACTGCGGAAAGATGTGACGCTTTTTATTTAAAGACAAATTATAATTAAGTTTTAAAATAAAATGAAATATATTTTATTCTTTTATATTAATTTAAGGCTAACGAAGATAAGTAAAAAAAAAAAAAAAAATTACTTACAAAAATTTGGTGAAAAATGAAAAAATTGAATAATATATTAAAGCGTTATATCTTATTTGGCTTTTTTTTTTTTTTTATTTTTTTTATGGATACGCCAACGAAGAGCAACAGCCCAATCAGCCAAGGAATCTAAGTAATAGTTCAAAAGGAGAATAACATATTAGATTTTAATCCGGTGCGAGATTGAATGAATGAAAGAAACTAGAATAGGAACAATTGACAAGGCAGGAAATGAGAGGACATAAGAGTCGTTGTATGGAGTAGGAAGACCAAAAAGCTGAGAATAGAAGAGAGAACGTTCTGAAGAAAGTGAGGAACATTCGAAGAAGACGTGATTGATATCACACAGACGAAAAAGGAATCCTCTGGGTGAAGAGGGCACCGCGGAGAAGAGACGAAGGAAAAACGAAAAAGTGACGAAGGGGGAAAGGTATGACCGAAACGAAGACGACATATAGCGGTGATCAGGGGACGACAAAGGGAAGGAAACATGTCGAACCATCTGGTCAAAGAAGGTAAGGGCTGAATGGAAAGATTTTCTCATATGAAGTATGCCACCGCGAGTTTTATTCCCGCGGACCTATTTTATTGCACTGTTATTATGATGATTATCGACTTTAATATGATATTTATTATTATTTTTATTAATTAGTATAATTTCTAATTATTATTACTATGATTATTATTAATTATTTATTTTTTTAAATTTTATTTAAAATTTTTTTTTTTAATCTACGCACGCAAGAACGTTAATTATGATTTAGTTATTTATTACCAAACTCGTACATAGATCTTTCGAGAACGGTCGACCGTGAGAAAATTTGAATACTCTTATTTAAATTCACAATAATAAAAATACTGTAATTTAAATGATAAAATTTCCACCGAATGGTGATTAATATGAACTTAAATAAATTTCGAACTCCGGGAAGGTCGATGTCGATGATGTGGTGACGGTCCTCTTCGTTGCTCCTGTTCATCTATTTTTCTGACGTGGGACTTCTGGTATGCGAATCTTTTCTTTTCGTTTTATTTCAACCAAATTAATTCATTGATACTTTTTCGAATAAACACGATAAAATGATTATGATTTTATACGGCCGAATACAATAACGGATGAAAGCGTCAGGGCAATGTAGTGGGCCACCGGCGCGGACTCCCACTCAGCCTTTTTTTACTGTCTGTTCTCCAAAATCTGACTGACTACTCGTGAACGTATTTCCGATCTCCAAAGCAAATCGAAGTCCCCTCCACCGTCGGACGGCGTTTCCTCCAGCACTATTTCCGTTACGTCAGACGTGACACGTAACATCACTTCAGGCATCATCATCTCCGACCATTCGCCGAACTACACACACATTTACACTCACACTCGCCTTAAATTCTATGTTAATTATTAATTTATTTACTTTTATCTATTATACATGTAATACATTAGAATATTAAAGAGGTGTCTCTCGTAGTGACGAGAAAACGTCACGTCTATAGTTTTTTTTATTCATTTTCTATCGCAATTATTTCTACACACGGTGATTCATGAGGTAATTTCTGGCATATAATGCTATTTTTTGTCTTTATCTAGTATTGTAGCAGCGCTACGCTGAGTAATTATTGTGATCTTTAATGAACTAATCTGCTAAGATGATGTTGCCTTTTTTTTCGCTTTTTTATTTGCAATTTAATTGTTTCGTTATTTACATCGTTACGTTGAGATAGACACGGTCCTTTATTTCGTTTTTGAAAACAGTTGCGTGTTGGATGTGTCATATTTCAAGGATATTCGCGCAGGTTTTGTCGTTAATTTTTATCGGAGCCGTTTTCCTTGCTGCAAATATCGTAAGATCTGATTGCTAGTGTATCAGTTGAATAAATTAACGTGCCGTTAAAATTTAGTTAAATTGGACATTCCCTGGTTCAACGGAAAAATTCTAAACACCGTAAAAACCAGATGTAATTTTTGATTGTTTTGCTTTCGTTCCGTGTCTCATAATTTCTTGCGAATAACAGAGATTAAAAAAACGCTACAATTCAGCAGTTGTTAAACGTGCATTTATAATATCGTTCATATTGGTCAAGTCCGCGAGACATCTTTCAAACTGTTGTGGCATAGATGGCCGTCGTCCATTATTAAAATAGTCTTTGTAAGTTTCTGTGTGTGGCGGGAAATGTATTATTTCAAAATGAACATCTATGTAGGCAGACTTTTTATTCATATCGGCTCTTTGATAACTTGAATGATTATTACGGTTCTGCGTTATGACAGGGTTGTCTTCCTTTTTCTGGATCATGTCGAACAGCTCCAGAAGTTTCCGCGGCTTATCGAATAGCAATGTTTGTTTCTCAGCTTATCAGTCAAATTATTTTCCATCATTTCTTCTTTTCAACAATTTGGAGAAAAAAAAAATCACATTCAACTTCGATTCTATTTATTCCATTAGTTCGCGCCTACAAAAGACCTTTTTGTCTGATTGAAATATCCCCGTTCCTTTCAAGAAAAGATCGCAACTACTGATAACTCGTTTTTTTTTTTTTTTTGGTCTCGTTACAAAATAAACATTTGATTTCAGACTTCTCTCTGCAAATTGGAAAGCTAGTGCTCCGCTGGAGTTTCCGTTCAGAGCAAAACTGACAGCAGCAGCAAGTTGTTTAAAGTAATTTGTATTCGTTTTCCATTTTCTGATCCGAGTGACGCTGTAAAAATGAAGTACGTAATCGACGTGTTACAGTAAAAATGTAGATCGTTTAAAATTCAGATGCTAAACCCGTGCGACCGGTATTAAAGTTCTAACAGATCTCCTCTATTTATTTTTTCCGCTTTTCGGCTTTGAAATTTCTAATTATTCGACATTTTTTACGGACAGCTTCAAATTTTCCTTTACCCCACTTTCCTCTGCTAATAAAACGGGGTTTCTAATGTATTTTCTAGGCATTCTAAATTCGAAAATGTACAATATCAGAGAATACAGAAAAAAAGTGATTAGGTACGACATCCTACAAATGTAATTTGTTAAATTATCAATTAAATCTGTAATCCTGCATAAGGACGACGTTGTAACATCAAGTTCCTTCGCGATTTTTTTCCATTTATCCCGGTCCGCTGTCTAGGGCCTTTACAGCTGATCAGTGCATCGTGCTGGATATCTTCCTAGTGCGTTTTTGTTTCTCGCTATATGACCGAAGTGATTATGCTTTTATTTATTTTAGTTAGTAATCTTCTATTTCTAGCTCTAGAATTGGTTTGTTAGTTCGTGGTATCTGAAGCATTTTACATTCTCATCTCGAAGGCATTTTTTATCTGTTTTGTCGACGGTCCAAGTCGGCGAAATTGCAAGGTACTAGTTAATTTCAGCTTAGTGTTTTTCATTATACTAATATCCTTTATTGATTTTTTTTCTTCAGCTTTTTTTGCTGCCATTCTTGACGTCTCCTTCATTGTTTGTAATTAATGATTCGAGCTGATTAAAGTCGGCCACTTCGTTTCTGGTTGATTACTTTCGACCCCGTCGCGATTATCGTTAATTCTCCCCTTGACTGATTCACTTTCAAGCCGTAGCTTCCGGTTACGGTCTTCAACTGGGGTAAGTTGTAATAATTCTTTTTTAGATGATGTTAACAGTGCCACATGTAAGCTGCGTTATGAAGAGACTGTTAATCTCGTGTCTTCTTTTATTTCGATTTCCTCAATTCTCGAGTACTTCGTGCATTAGGTATTCTCTCTATGTATCTCCTGCTTCAAGTTTAAAAGATTGTAAATTAATATCATTAACTCCTTTTTCGTGCTTATTCTTATGTAGATTGCTAATGACCCCGATCAGATATGCTCTGATGGTCCTGTTTCTTTTAGTGTTTTTACCAAAGTTTATTCCGTATTATCGAATCGGATACTTTGAAAATTCTCGCGCCTTTTCTATAATTCATCGAAATATTCAGGGTCTGCTTCCTAGTTCCTCGTTATGGAATGTTGATCTTTAAGGTAACAAGTGTGCTTTGAACTTTCCATCGATGATATCGAATAAAATTTTACCTGCATGCGTTATAATTGTTCTAAAAATCTCTAGAATTTATAAATATGGGAATAAAAGCCAATCTGCACTAATCTTTCGGTCATTTCCTTGGATTTCATACTTCTTTGCATACGCCGCGTATCAGATTCGTTCCGTTGTTTTCTAGTTCTTCTAGGGGGATTCTGCCAATATTCCGCTATCACCGCTTATTCCACTTTTTTACTTTAAAGTTCTGTTTCGTTTCTCTTATTTTTATTTTCACACTCCCGCGCATGCAGTTTTCCACAATCCTCTTTATAAGACTTCAGCTGTGTATACCGGATTTCTTGCAGTTTTCCCGAAAATGGCCGACTAAAGTGATAGTAAAGGAGAAGCGTTTATTATGGTGTCGAGAGCCAGAAAGAAAAAGCTGCGAATAAGAAAAAAAGCTAATAAAAATAAGAATAATAGAAAGAAAGTTGCCTATTTTTTACAACAGTAATAAAGTGTTAATTTTCTTTTTTCAGTTACTGATTTTGCATATTACTCTTTAGTTCACTTGTAGAAATTTGCATATGGGATAAATTGTCGATGAAAGAACAGCTCAACAGGTATATTCGGAAGCGATAGAAACCTGGAAATCAATTTTTTATCCTATTTCTTTGACGGTGGTGTGTGTAGACCTTTAACATTGGCCAAGTGTAAAATTCGGAGTACACGCTTCATTCAATAAAATCAATATTTAAATCCAGAGTGTTTTTTGGATTGCAACGAAAAATAGCCTTCAAAAAAAAACAAATAATTGTTTAAAATTATTCACGTTCTAATCCGAATTTTCTGTGACTATATACCATAAAAAGCGACACAGTTTATTGGGATTTCCAAAAAAAAGTTAAATATGGTACATTTTTTTTCACATAAATTTTTAGTCAACATGTACTATTTTTATTGTAAGAAAACTCAGTTAATGTTCTTTTTTTTCCAACTAATTTCGAGTTCTTATAAATCGATTAGAAAAGAAAAATAATGACCTTCAGAACATTTGTGAAAAAAATTTGGAACATATTCCTCACTTTTTTGTTTTTATTTCTTCAAAGTGCCGTTTCTAATCAAACCTCTATTGGAATTTCGGGCTTTTTTGTCTTTAGGGAAAAAACGGGGTAGGCTGTGAAAGTAAATCATTATCAAATAATTCTGGACAGTCGCGCAATTTCTTTTAAAATTACTCGTTAAGTTATGCGATTTTAAATTTAAATTTAATAAATATTTTATAGTTTCGATTTACAATGAATTACCCGCTATCGGCAATAATACAGAATTCACGAAACTTCTTTATAATGTACAGTCGACTCACGATTATCATCCGGATTAATTGGGCGACTAATCCGGATAGCAAAAAATCCGGATACGCAGTAGTTCAAGGTTAAATACTGCAAAAATTAAATAAAAAACTGAAAATTACCAGTTATCCCATAATGAAAAAGTAAACATGAAAATTAACTTACGGTGTACATTAACTAATTTTCAAAGAAGTCTGTGATTAAAGGGTCTCTGTGTGTCTTTCGCTACATTCTCTTAGTTTGCCAATCGATATATCTCGCCACTTGCGTAAACATATCAGCCGGTGACGCTTCTTTCTGTTCAATTACTCAAGCGTTACTTCGATAGACTTCAGTCCTTCGTCGTGTGGTATAACAACACTTTGAAGGGGCTCGTTATCCATATTTTCTTCAACTGGATTCTCGTTGACTACCATAACCACAATTATCCTCATCTGCCGTTTCTTCGATCTCGTCGCTGCCCATCCATTCTGTAACGTCATCCGTATTACTACTACCCGTTTCACATCCTGGAATATTTGTTATTAGAGAACCAAGCTCCTTATTATCTTTTGAACTGTCCAAATAATCATATTGTTTGTCAATTTCATCCTATTTATCACTGACTTTACGATCTAATAATATTTTCCACGACCGCACTAATGCTATAGTACTACTAATCTCTTCTCATCCTTCAGATAACTCCAAGTGTTGATAACATCAAGCATATCAACTGATAGCAACCTGACACAGTTCTCATCGTTTTCAACGCTTGATATTAGTCTGGTGAGAAGGCGGCATCGATATTTTATTTTAAGGCCCCTAGGATTCCTTGATCCGTAGGTTGACGACAAACCGATGTAACCTTTTCCGGGAAGAAACTTTGCTAGTATATCATCATCTTGTAACTCGTCAATTGCCGGACTGGATCATTGTCAAGAATTAGGATTGATTTTCTCGGTAACTGTTTTTCGGACAAACATTTCGCAACTGCGGGCACAAACTCTTTGTGAAACCAAGTTTTAAAAATTACACAGCATCTTTATTTGCAGCGAGTGTAAACAAATATTTAAATACAATACTGTATGTAGCTGTGGATTTTATAAAAGCGATTTGGCTTTTTATTTATTTATTTATTTATTTATTTATTTATTTATTTATTTATTTATTTATTTATTTATTTATTATTATTATTATTTTTTTGAAAAGTCGATCCGGATAATACCGATTTCGGACAATCGCAAATCGACTGTACTTCAGGAGATAACTCTGCGCAAATTAACAATTGATTACATCCGATCAGTAAATATCCATTTACTTGAGAAGCTCAAGTACGAAGCTTGTGTTTATCAAAGTGAAACTGATTTCTCAATATGAACTAAATCGAAGTGAACTAAAAAGAACTAGAGGTCCGTCAATTGTAAATATAAATGAAGTGTAAAAGTCAAATGTTTACAAAAACAACGTTGTTTCCATCATAGCTTTGAGAAAACCTGGGTATTTTATTGATTTTCTATCGGCTGAAACGCAGAGTAAACTGCTTAACAGGAAGAGATAAACACTTAAAGGTATGTTCGCACTTGTTTAACTTTACGCGCGTCAAAGGCGTGCGTCATAGCGTAAGGCGGGAGGCACGTGAGACATACGGGCTAGCGCCTGCGTTATTTGTGTTGAACGGAAGTGTTGAACGTGTTGAACGTTGGAGCGAAAGTGGTGGGTTTCCGTGCGTAAGCGTCACAGTTCATGTGGAATTTCTCGTTTTTGTTGCTGATTGTTTTCGTTTGTTTTGTTATCATGTCCGATGGAGGAGAAGGAGGAACATTCGATTTTATCGATGATTATCGAAGCCTACCGGTGTCGTGGGATATCAGGGATAAAACTTATACCAACAAGCAGGCTAGGAACCACGCATTGGCTTAACTTGGGTAAAAGTACAACCTAGACGTCAAAGGTGAAAAAAATAAAATTAAATGCTGCTAATCACTGAAAACGATGACTTTGATATGAACCGTTTTTTAACGTTCAGCAACAACTGATCTACTTCCTGTGAATGATGTACTTTCTGAATTACGCTACGCTTACTAGAGTTATACTAACTAATGTACTTTTCAGACACTCTATTCCTCTATTTTACTTTACTTATTTGATTTTTCTCAAAAAATATACATACCTAGGTATATTTTTATATGCACCTGTTTTCTTACATACTAGTATGTCACTTTTGCTGTGAAACTTATTTCGAGCAATTAGAATAAACAAACGCTACTAAAAAATTACTTCTACATAGCTTAATGTAATCCTGCAGTGCTTCAATTATGGCTTTCAAAACGATCGGTATAATTTCTGATATTATAGTTTGTTTGGAAACTTTGAATAGATAAAAAAGAAATTTAATTAAGACGCCTCTGGCCAAAAATCTTAGACTGATAGCAAGCCTATACCGTGGAGGTATAGCTTCATGGAAACGTCGGTCCTTTTTTTTCTTCTATTTTTCCCCGAATCAGATTTAGCCAACAATCAAAGTTGGCCTTTGACATCTGAGTAAAGTTTTTGAACAATAAATCATCTGTATTCACTTGTTTCAGAATCTTGAAATCTCGAGTTTGCAAAAAGCCCGAAATCCACAGGGATTTCTTCTTTCTTCCATGTTTCAAAACTAAAAATGCAGAACTTAACAAAAGTAGAGACAGCGTGTCTGACTCCATCTCGAGCTGGTTGCACAGAACCTTCTGACGAGACGCACAGACGAGTTGAACAAGTGCGAACAGAAATTACATGCCTGTCGGACATGCGTCAAGAGGCATGCGTCTAGACGCAAGTTGAAAGGCGCAAGAGATAAGACGCAAGTTGAAAGTTTAAAGCGAAACGCACAAGAGCGGACATACGTTGAACATATGATCAGCGTTGCGAGCACACGCTTCATTTCAGTGAAGAGGACAATACGGGGAGTAGACCAAAGAAACCATCATCATCGATGATGCAGAATAAAAGTATTATTTTTCTTGGTATAAAACAAAACAAACAACTGATGAAAATAGCACATTTTAAGTTAAAACGTATACAATTTATCTCAAATTTCACATGTTTATACGATTGTACCGCGAGTAGTAGAAGTATAATGCCACATGGGCAATATGGTTACGAAACATTAATGTTTTTTTCAAAGTTATCTCGATATATTTTGATGCGTTGATAGTGTAAATTTCTGCTTAATTATAGTTATAGGTGAACTAAATAGGTGAAATGCACTAGACTACTGACGTATCTCATTGGATTCCTGTGATAGAGGACCTAAGGTGTGGCAAATTGGATCTATCTACAGATATGATGTTCACATGAGCGCCATGTGAACAAAAGTCGATAGTAACTTCAATATTTCATTTAATACATTGGCGTATCGATCGTTTATATTTTAATTAATACGTTATATTTGAACTATCTATTCGATCTTGTAGTTCGAAATGAATTTAATGTACGAAACTGAGGATGAATTTTGTCGAATTCTCCCGTTGAAGGAGTGTAGAGAGGAAAAGAACGGGTATGAAAAAGCTGGATAAATCGTTAAATCTTTTTTTCCCGATAAATGTTTTTGTAAAATGTTCGTTTTTAAAGTTCACTTCTCTACTTACAATTGACAAACTTGTAGTTTATTTTAAAAAATAAATTGCACTCAGATGAACATAACACCCTGTACTAACTCAGCTGTATTCAAAAGTACTACAGGATAGTGAGAACACAGACTGAAGCTTTTTGCAGGTTTTGGTAGCAGACAGGTTTAACTAAATAGATTCGGAGCCTACATTAAAATATGCGGGCTTGTTCTTAACCATTGTGGTTTGTATGACAAACGTGTGCTGCACGAATGAAAGATATGATTCCATAGGTCTAGGTCAAATTATACAGTCTAACGACAATCATTTTTTACGACATAAAAATATCGTGCTTTTTCATTACAGTATTTTTAGGTAACTGCAATTTTCTTTTTTAGATTTTATAAAATTACGTTTGTCCTTCAAAACTTTCGCTTCTTTTTCAACTGAACACCCTGAGAACTCTTCCGCTCTAAACACGTAATACGTTTTAAATTAATAGTGAGAATATATTATGTTTTTCTTTCCGTTTCTTGTTATTATTTAAAGTTCTATAAATCTCTGGGCAATTTCTTAATGAAAACCGTCGTCTCTGATGTTTTGGGAAAAATGCATCGGATTAAAAATATAATCGGAATAACTACTGTCTCGGGATATCATCCGGAGCCGCACGCTTAGTTAGAATTTGTTCTGGTTAAATTCTAATTAAGCGCGTAATCAAAAATATATTTTGCCGTTTACAGATAAGGCGGCTTGGGCTGAAAAATTCAGTTTAAAATAAATAGCTATATTTAACGCGTTAATTAGCTAATTTGATGAAGTAGCTGACTGCTGAAAGACAAATGATAATAAACGGATGAAGTTTTTATCCAGTTAAGATGTGACACTGAGCTGAACAACGACTGCTGAACTGAACTGTCTAGATATCAGCTCGGCAGAATAAACTCGCTCTTAAGGACCGCTCTTTAAACTGGAAAACTAGTTTTTCCTTCTCTCTCCCTCCTTGCTTTCTTTACTGCTTATTTCCCTATTAGCATTCTCATTCCCCGTTATAAAATTAAATTTCCCACTTTCAGGAAGCTGATTTCCCGATATTTCATACTTCGTTAGTTGAAGTGCGGATTTATTTACACTTCAATCGTTACATTATTTACTCGGATGCCGGAAAAAATTATCGTCGGTTAAAATCTCGCCGGATGAAATTCTACGAAAATGAACTGAAATATTTTAAAGACTTTATAAATGAACCGTTCAAAATTAAATTCGCCCGCGGACTATTGACTCCAGCCATCAAACGAAATGATTGTTTACATTCTCATTTGTGCGTGTCTGGTGTTTCGCATATTCAATGATGCGCGATGAATATCAGTGGGCTTTCGCTTTTGAGAGACAAGTTCTTTATCTCGAATTGATTTTTGGGTCCTCAAAGAAAAAAAAAAAAAAAAAAAAAAAAACGGAAAAAAGAGACATTCGATTTTACGAAACAATTCGTTATTTGACAATAACGAGTCTTATATCAGCCTGCAGATGAATAACAGGCAAAGTACGAAGTCTCTTCGTCTTGTCAGATAACTGAAAATTCTCGGTTATATTAAATATGAAATATTGAAATTCAATAGCACGTCGCACGCAGACACGATATTACGATATTGTTACACGCTGATTGGCTAATCCGAGTTAAAAGTAATCATTTTTTTATTTTTCTTTAGTATTATTTTTTAGAATTAACAGAGCGCAAAATACGCCACAAAAACTTCCGTTCATCCCTAATTTAATTACATGCATTTTTAGCTGTACCGTTCGTTTTCCATTAATTTTATCGAGAAAATATTATCGTAAATCACATTGCTTTCATTAAATAAGTTAAAGCGTTTTGACGATGAGAACCATCTCTTTTTAGTTACTTAATCCGCTGTTTTGTTGAATTAAAAAAAAAAAAATTACCTTCGTCGCTGAAATTTGGATATCCGATGGAATTTTTTTTGTACTTGGACACGTTCTAACTGATCGGACAGGGATAAAACAGTTTGCCACAAGTACCACTACTTGTATCACTAAACACGCACATAATTATGACGCCCAAAACTGAGGACAGTCTAATGAAAGGTTTTGTTAATTTGATTATCATCGGTGTAATTTGGATTTTAATCCACATTTGGTGCTTATCTCGTTCAGTTAATCCAGCAATATTCTTAATGATATGAAAATATCACTAGACTGACCGAATTACTAGACTGACCGAATGAGATAAGCGCCAAATTGTGGATTAAACATAAATAGAAGTAAAACAAAACTGATGGTGGTCGATTGAGGAAACTTAATGCCTGAAAAACGAATTTATAAAACAGTTCGCAGCTACGTATGTATGTTTGGAGGATTTCTTAGCGAAGATAAAGACGCTTCAGTGGACAAAGTAAAACGACGAATTCAGTTGGCCTGAAATGCTACGGGTTGATTACACAGAATATGGGTACGACATATCCATCACGAATGCGGCAAAAAAGGAGTTAGTGCATTGTTTGGTTTTTTCTGTGTTCACATGTGCGGTGGAGACATGAACAGTGAATCCTAGGGATAGGCAACGATCGGTAATTTCAAAATGTCGGTTTTTGGGGTATATGTTGCGAATTTCGCGGACAGCGAAACAAACGAACGTTTCTCATTTTACGCAAGCTCGACATTAAGCGTGGATTATCTAGCGATGTTTTATCGACAATATTATGATTTTTCGGTCATATTGTGTGTGCGGAACGAGTAATTCATGTAACGGTTAATAATTAATGGGCAAGGGTAGGGAACTCGTCCTCGTGGCAGATTACGCATCAGGGCGACGGAACGATCAGGAAAGTATTGAAGAAGTCAATCGTTGACTGTAAGCTGCGAACTAGGAAACAACTGAAGGAGCTCTAGTATCAAAAAATGGTCACGACATCCCTTAGGGCGATTACTACTGAAGAAGAAGAAATTCGGATTCAAAACAAACCACTGCATTACTATCAGTAAAATATTTTCCGCTACGGGGAAAGACTGTTAAAATATCGATTGAACTTGTCGCATCAGGAAAGAATGTGTAGACCTGCTGATATCATATTTAACCAAAAACGGAGGACTTTGCAAAATTATTAGAAACTGTTTGGATTTGTTCGCTTTCTACATTCCTTAACGCAGCATACTCTGATGTCACACTTCTTCTGCATTCACTTTATGCGGGCAGATACACATCTGTTCTTAAAGCAACGATAACCGTGTTTCTTTTGCTGACGAATTAGCCACGAACAAAACTCCATCATACATGTCGATCATGACACGAGACGTATTATTCCTCAAAAAAGCGATCAAATTAAATGAAATAACCTTAATTCTTTCTAACATTAAATCGAAATGAATGTTTCCACATCCGTCAAACCGTGCAACACCTTTATTTACGTGTTCTAATACTAGTTAAGCCTAGTTTTTGATCGGGGGGGGGGGGGGGGGGGCTACCACATGGGCAAAGTACATCATGTGAAAGAGCGAAACGGAAATAATAGCGAATTGTCGAAGATGCTGATTTATGAAAAACTCGTTTGCCTGAAAATTTGAACTTACAAAAATAAGAGTTCAAAATAATGCAGCAAATTTTTACTTTTTTTCTGTAATAGACAAAGATTTATACATACTAACGTTTTACGTGATTTTTGCTTTTATTGGTTGACTTTTTTTTTTTTTTGTCTACAGAATTTTAAAACGGTCGAATGCGGATGTAATTTGTTATCACGAAATTTAGTAGTACTTACGAGTGTTATGATAATACGAATAATTTCGAAACATTTTAACAAAATTTTATCCACATAGCATGCCTTAGAAGAATGGCTATCGACAGGACATAATGGCTGCAACTACAAGACATTGTCTTTAGTAATTCAAAAAAAAAAAAAAAGAAAAAAAACACGCAACATATTTCAATCAGAATCCCGTAACTCATTGGTAAATTAATTTCTTTTTTTTTTTTCCTACCCTGGGCGCGCCAGCGGCCTTGACCCAACAACATGAAAAATTAAGAGTTATAACTAAATAGAGTAAATTAATTTCATAATACCACTGCTGAGGTGTAGCATCAACCGCTATTCAATCGGTTATTGATAATATCACACAATTTTAACACAAATTCGCAGACTATAATAAAAAAAAGCTGTTATTATAACCGAGAAACATTCTTAACAGATCTTTAATTGAGTAGTTCAAAAGCTGATCGTAATAGATTAAATTCAGAAAAGCTGAAAAAAGTGTTATTTTTAAACATACATAAATTTGATAACTTTTTATCTATAATTTTTTTTATTAGTACAATTTAAAAATATTCGATATATTTTACAAAAGTTCAAATTTAAAATACCGCTTACTATAAAAAACGTTCTTTAATAATGCGTTCGCACTATCTATTATTTTATGCGTCAATTTATATCCTATTTCTGACAAAATATTTTCCCGAGGTACAGAATTAAATTTCGGAATATCGTTTCACTTTTTACCGGTATATGCATGAGTTTAATACATATATTGGAGACGTAAAGGTCACGATAAAATCATGACTTTTACGAGACATTAAGTTTAATTCATGCGAAATTTATGATTAAGGCGTAAAAGAAAATTAAATTTCTATTTCTTCGTCATGAAATAAATGTTGCTTTAAATGCTTTAGAGATATATTTCATGCAAATATTACAATATGTATATTACTTAAATTGCTGTCTATGAAGATTACATCTTTGCTGTCTTTCTGCACGAAGAAGTGAAACTGAAAAGTTAACGTTTACGCCCAATAGTCAGTTAATGTATCAAACTTTGCTATAACCTTCCAGATAGTCAGTAGAAACAGAAATATTAAACTAGAAGAAATTATAAAAAAAAAAATGTTGCTCCTATTTTGGAATGTTATTTATTTCTCTGCAATGTAAAGAATATTAACATTCTATAAATGGTTTTTTGCTTTCTTTTTTCGGCTCGACAGTATACCATTTAGCCACTGTTAAATAAGTTATAGCAGTTTAAATTTATTAAATGAATTAGAGATAAAAAACCAAAGAAGCGAGAGAAAAACAGAAGTAAGAAAGCAGAAAAGAGAGAAAAGGAAGGAAGTTGAAAGGAAACTCAAATCTGCCGGTTCAACTATTCCAATCCGCTCCAAAGATCAAAAATATCCTCGGAAATGACAATTCCATGCATCACCTCGTTTCTAAATATTTACAAACTAGACATAAAATTATATGCAATACGGCGGACACATATCCTTCTTCTTCTTCTTTTTAAGAGCCTTGTTCTTGTCTTGTAGCTTAACCTATTATCCTTTTCCATTTGTTTCCTGTCATGTGCTGTGTTCTTAATATTATTATAGTCCATTTTCAGTTTGATTTTTGTCTGTTGTATCCATTTAAGTCGAGGTTTTCCTCTTCCCTTCTAGTTTCCCTTCTATTATTGTCGTTATGAAGGTGTTGTGGCGCAGTATGTGTCCCAAAAATCTGTCTCTTCTTTGTTCCAAACTTTTTATCAGCTTCCTTTCTTCTTCTATCATTTCCATTATTTCTTTATTTGTTTTCTTCTGCGTCTATGAAATATTTAAAATGCGGCGCCACCCCCACATTTCAAAGGCTTCCAATCGATTTTTAAGAATCTTTGTTAATACCCATGTTTCCGAACCATATAACAACACACTCCATTCGTTAATCTTTTCCTTGTACCTAGTTTGACATTTTTGTTGAATAATTCTCTCTTTTTCATGAAAGTTCGTTTGGCAATTGCTATAGAGATTAACTCGAACCAGTAAGAGAGATTCTACTACGCTCGAACCAGGCACAGTTGAAAAACAAATGAATAATATCTTCTCTAAAACTGGAACTAGCGTGATTGTCAACTGGTGTGCTGGTCAGAATTCTGCGAGACTCTGACCTCTGCGTAACCTACAAATAAAACCATAACAAATTTGTTTCACAAATGTTACAGTTATATTCTCGTCCCTGATATATACGCATTGGACTGTTCAGATAATCAGGCTTTAGTACCGCCTTTTGATTTTCTGCTTGTTGTGTAAGGTTTGTTGTTTAATAAAATAGAAGTGTTTGTGTTTTTTTATCACTTGATGTTTTTTTTATCACTTGATGTTTTTTTTATCACTTGATGTTTTTTCATCTCTTCATGTTTTTTAAATCATTTATTTTTTAGTCCTCGCTGAATGGCAGTTTCCTTTCTTTCTTCTCCAGCCGGAAAAAGATTTTCTAAGGTGTTTTTAAATATGCTGAACTTTTTTTTTTGACGTATACATAGTATGGCAAGAAAGTTCCCGAACTTCGAATAAAACAAGAGTACTATTAACGATAAACGGCTTTAATGAAATTAAGATTCGACATACGTCCTTTCTATAGGAATACACTCAACAGATCGTCTGCACAACGATATTCAAAAACCTTGCGGTATTGCTGTACTGGAATGCTCTGCAGGTGTTCGGTGCAAACTTGCTACATCGCTAGGATATGCGTCAAAAACGGGCGGTTCCTTTCATCTTCAGTTGAGCTTGGGCAATAGGAAAAAGTCGGCCGAAGCCGGGTCTGGCGCGTAAGCGGGATGGTCGATGACTGTGATCGGTTTTTTCGCGAAGAAGAACTTCAAAAGATCGGCTGAATACGACGACGCATTGTCATGCAGGCAGCGCCCAGCTGTTTGGCTGCTTGTACTCGGGACGGATGATTTGGACGCAGCAAACGTTTTATGATCTCAAGATAGAATGCTACAGTCACCATTTAGACTACGGGGGCACAAATTCACGGCGGATCAGGCCTTTGGAATCGAAAAATGCGATGAACATGGTCTTGATTTTTGATTTTTGCTGCCGTACTTTTGATGGTTTCACTGAAACGCTTCCACCATGTGTGTAAGTGGCAGTACGAGATGAACATTCATTATCGAAAGCTTCCTTCGTCGGGAAAAAATTTTCCCCGAAAGTTTTTTTTTAAGTCTAGCACAAAACTCGATCGTACATCTCTGATTGACTTTGTTCACCCCATTCCGGTTTTTGAACGCGGTCACCAAACGCACTTTTCAAAAACACACCATACTCCGATTCTAATCATCCGATACTGACGAAACCTCGCACAGGCTATCGTTAGACATGCAAGTAGTTAGTTTCAGAGTTGTTTTGGAAGTGGCGCCACTTATATGCCTTAGAGAAATCAAGTTCGGGAACTTTCTTGCCATACTATGTGTAATAATGTAGAATTTTATTTTATTTAATTATTTAATTTTTTTTAGACGCGTCAGTTGTGGATATTA
Source organism: Icerya purchasi (assembly GCA_039619475.1). Taxonomy (NCBI): domain Eukaryota; kingdom Metazoa; phylum Arthropoda; class Insecta; order Hemiptera; family Monophlebidae; genus Icerya; species Icerya purchasi. Next base: position 251,940,411 of record CM077115.1, on the reverse strand, counting down.
AACCAACGCGAGTGAAATTTTTTTTGGAATTTCAATGTGTGGTAGCCGGATTCGAACCCGGTTCTATCGGAATGGAATGCCACTGCCTAACCAACTACGCTGCGGTAGCCAGCTGTAGAAGAGTTGGTCAAATTAAAAATATTTTCTGAGCCACAAAAAAAAAAAAAAAAAAAAAAAACGAACAACAAAAAATACTATCGTTGCTCAGTCGTGTTACAGTGTAGCTACTACACTCACTCGGTCTGGCCAGCTTTCTCCTCCTAATTAGTCTGCAATAGTGGAATAAATAGCGCATTAAAAATAGCCGTATGTGCTTAATATAGTTGTAAAAACTGGTGTACTAATAATTTTATTCAAATAGTTTCGGTAGATGGTTTAGCGGGTGGTAGATGTGCCTTTCCGATTTATCTACACATATATAAAAAGTTAATTGTATTTAGCGTTCGCTTGTTTCAGATTATGAAATAGCGGCCGAATTCACATGTTTCATATTTCTTCATTTATTCGCGTTGTACTCCTCTTTTTTTCCAGCTCATGCAGAAAAAAAGCGAATAAATTATGGAGCTATCCTGCGAAAGGAACCTTTTCCGGCGAAGGCAAATCCCCGTAGCGGTGTTTTAGGTGATCCAGAGCGGTGGCACTTTTGAAACGACTCCCAAGAATCCATTTTGTACTTAGGCCGATACATAAATTTCAGCCAAGTCCGGATTGCGCGTGTACACACACTCAAACAATCATTTTATACTTTTAAAACATGAACAAGTCACTAGTTGACTACCCGAAAAATAGTGCCTGCTTCGGTCGCTATTTAATCCACTCTGTTCCACCTCTTTCCTGCCCAGTTCTTCGTTCGAATGTTTTGTTCGTTAATTCTTCGCTATCTTATTTCCAAACTGAAACTGTTAAATTGCAGCCGCTCGTTGGTTTTCGTTGTTTCGTTTCCGTCCTCGATCTCATCTTTTATAATAAAGCGTACGGACGAACGTACTTTCCCGAGTGATTTATTTATGCAATTTAATATTCGTCGAAAGTCCGTACACACGTACACATGCGCGCGCATGGATAAAAGACACCGCCGACTTTAACATCAACGCGGGCTAAACGTTACGAAATTTTAAAGGAACAATTTTTCTAAACTGAATTTTTCGTTTTCGACCTGCATATCGAGCTTTACCGGTTTTATTTTTAGATTGTAAATTTTCGAAACGATGTTTTCGTTTACTTCTCCTGTTCAGAGATGCCAACCACGATATCAGTACCTATTTCCATCGTATTATCACTATCATTTTCTCTATCGTGAAATCCACAAATGCCGAATAACGCGCGAATAGTATTTCAAGATAAAATAATCAGAACAACTATGAATATGAAAGTTTAAATTAAATTCAATATAACCAAAGATCCGTTACAACTATAGACGCGGTTAGAGGAATGGATTATTCCGAATTCGAAGATTGTGAAGTAAATAAAACTTTATAACAATATTCTTCGGAAAAAGAAGAAGGAAAAAAAAAAAATGCATGAAAACAATTTGTATTCTAATTAGAAATGAAAGTAAGATTCTGTTACATAGTAAAAAGTTAACGACCTGTAATAAAATAAATAATAGCAAAAAAATTTATTCTATATTCATAGTCAATATTTCTCATATACAGTTATAATAAAATGATACGTACACACAGCCATACGTTAATGTCAATATACGAATTCTGATCCGTAAGTACAATTACAACCACATTCAAGAAAATGTACATTTGTGTGCAGGTCGAATGCAGACACCTAAACTACACTACTCGAAATAAGATAAGGGTAGAGAACTGTATTTCGAAATGAACCAAGTTTCAGACAGCCCGCCAAGCGTCATTGTCACCCGTTACATAGGTGAGCAAGATACATTTACAAAATCCAAAAACTAGCTAGAATCCCACACTTCACACGGCATCAACATACGATCTACAGTACTGATAACATCTTAAAAACGAGTTAAAAACCCAGCGTCTACGTACAAAACATACCCGTGTGTAGAAACTTCATTTTGATAAAATTACTCTCTCAAATGAACTTCAGAAAAGATAACAACGTTATTTTACTACTTCTTCATAGTCGTTCGCGCAATTCATCGTGCTATTTTAATCTGCCAAGTACTAGTTGTCTCCAGCGACTTCTGTTCTGGCTGCTTCTCATTGCCGTGGTTCGCGTGTGATCGCTTAGTGCTGTTATTGTGTCTATCCATCGAAGAGGCGGTCTTCCACGAGGTCTTGCTCCTTCTATTGGACCCACTATAATACATTTTTCAAGGCTATCTCTTTCTCTTCTCATGGTATATCACCATATGGTATTTCATAATTCTCGTTTGACAAGTAACCGAGAGACATTGTTCTATGTTTAATAATTGGTCTAAAATCGAGTTGTTTGTGCGCTTCGCCGTCCATGGGATTCTCAGCATTTTTCGCCAAGTCCACATCTCGAACGCGTCAATTTTTCATCGTATCAGCTTCTCGCAATGTTTCTACTCCATATAGGAATATTGAAAACACGAGAGCATTTACCAATCTCTCTGTTTTGTTCTTGTACTAATACACACACCGGGGTCTTTCCAGATTTTATATAATCGTGCCATCGCCGACTTTGCCAGTGCAATTCTACGCTTGATTTCTTTTTCGCTTCCGCCTTTATAGCTGATTAATGATCCGAGGTATTCGAATTCTTTTATTCAATATCTTGAAATATCTGTAGATTTCCCGGGGCGTGTAGTTTTTGCTTATCGTCATAATCTTCGTCTTCTTTTTATTGATAGACAGACCTAGCCTAATACTTGTTTGTTCAATTCTGTTCCGCGGGTTCTTCATTTCTTCTTCCGACTCGGCGATGAGTGTGCTATCGTGTCCGCATATCTCAAGTTCGTTATATGTTCACGAGCAATCCTGACTCCTCCTGTGAATCCATCTAAGTAAGACCTTCCTCGTGATAAACTCTCCGTATATATTAAACAGTACGAGAGACAGTATATATCCCTGCCATAACCCTTTCCGCGGGTGGAAAGTTTCTGACGGTATCTTATCGATTCTTATCGTCGCTTCCATGCAAGTGTACAAATTATTTACTAGTAATATTAGGTGCTTTGGTACTCCCATATTGGTCAATACTTTTCATAATTTCTTCTAGCTAACACAATCGAAAGCCTTGCGATAGTGTCTAGGAAACACAGAAATAAAATTTTGTTATATTCAATACTTTTTTCGATCAGTTGCCGAATAGCTAGGATTTGTTTTCCACTAATAAATCCAGTCTGCTCAGTCGATATTTGCCAGTTTAAGTAATATTTCAATCTATTATTGATAACCTGTAGGAGCACTTTACTAGTATGTGAGATTAATGCTATAGTTCTGAAGTTTTCGCATTGTCTCGTAGAGCCTTTCTTGCGTATCGTGATCAAAATCGATTTCACCCAGTCACGCGGCCATATTCCGCTCCTCCACACTTGATTACATAGTCTGCGGATCAATCGTATTCCTTCTCGAGGAAGCGCTTCAATTGTTTCTGCGCAGATTCCATCCTTTCCGACTGAAAAATAATAAACTAGTCGGAAAGGATGGAATCTGCGCAGAAACAATTGAAGCGTTTCCTCGAGAAGGAAGAAGAATGATCCACACACTTAATACTATCATAAGCGTGTAAAGTGTTAAAGATTAAAAATATTTTGTAGTATTTATTAATAATATCAGCTGTGCTATTTAAATGAAACTGTTGAGTTCGAGAGAGTCATTGAGAAGAAAAGAAAATCAACTGAAGCATACTGAAATAAAGTGGAAATACAAATTAATGGTCGTCTTTATTAGAGGTATAAGCGGTAGGAACGTTTCCCCTACATCTGTAATTTCTTAATTGAAATTTTACGGTTAACAGCAATGAGTTAAACAATTTAGAGTCCGTATAAAGTACCTAGAAACGTACACGATATTTATCGAACCGGAGTATTCTAGCTTTTTCTTGATTCGAATATTTGATTAATTGATGTTAAAAATTTTGTTTTACTTTTTTTAAAGAAGTAATAGAAGTTGCACTTCACGTTATACAATTAGTGTCAATAATTTTGTGCTAAGAATTTTTTAATTCTTATTATATATCGTCGGAATCGTCACTGTAGCTAATTACTTGCTTTAAGTGATAATCGGAAGTGTGATTCCAGTGCACGGTTCCATAAGGGAGCCAAGTATATTCGACATAGTGTTATTTGGTATGTTTAGTATTAAAGTAATGACGGTGGTAAAATGCAAAATTTAGAGGCTACATATTAAATTTGTTCCAGAACAGTAACTCGGAGCCGACTCGGTCTAGTGAGTTGTCGTTCCGAGAAATTGTTAGGTCATTCTTACGGGAGCGGGGCAGATGACTGTAAATCAAAAATTTCGTTCTATTTTAATTGATGTAAAGGCGGTAACATTTATTCAGTTGTTGATTTTTAACATGAAATGTAAGATGTTTTTTTTTCACACGTAGTAGTATCATTAAAAGAGCAGTGCATCTGGCCGAAAGGCAAGGAAATTATTCTTGGGAATAGGGATAACAACGAAGGTGTTCCATGAATCAGGAATAGAACCAGATTGTAGAAAGGAATTAAAAATGACTAAAAGAATTTTGAGAGACTTTACAGATAGGTTTTTCAGGATGGAGTAAGAAATTTTATCGTGGCGTGGACAGAAGTTGGAGGAGGAAAAGTTTGGAAGAAAGGGGATTTTTTTATAGTGTTGTTAGAATTGTTTTTTCCAGTTATTAGGAGTTTTTACTTTTGTTTGATAAATCTAATACAAATGGATATTTATTCATAATATTTTACCGAGTATTTTCGCCGTTAGCGTATTTATTCATCAGATTCGGTATTCAGAATAGTTTCAACGGGTTATCGGCCCAGCACAGTGCCACTCTACTTTGAGCACCTTTCATCGTTTGATACGGCAAGAAATAATATAAATAATTCTTCGAAAAATCTTCTAAATTTTGTCGTATCAATAAGATACCGCTACTACCCTAATGTATTTTCAGTTTTTCTTCCAGTCTTGCTTGATCTCTTATCATGCCGACCAACCATTGTCTCGTGCACACTTCGAGTATTTCCTTTAACTGCTAATATTATAACCGTTTTGCCTAATAATAATGCACGTTCCGGTTTACGTTTCGTTAATTTCAAATGAATTTCTCGATTCCACTGATTGCATGTTATTCGTCTTACCCAGTTTGACTTTCTCTGGATTCCGGGACATTCAGGCATTAATGGAAATGTAGCCGTCAACCTCCTTGCTAAAGCTGCTGTTTCCGATGGGAATTTTATTAGTCGGGTTCCAGCACGCAATATTCTTCTTCCAACTAAATCCTGCCATCTTAGACACTCTGTTTATGTTTCTCTTTTCGCTAATCCTAATTCCTTTTATCTCTTGATTAATCCTGTTCCTCCTCCGCGTCCTTGGTTCTATGAGTTTCCCAGTTTGCGTCGGTCCATAATTACTAAATTATCTCGCCTCCGTTTCTCGCATAGTCTCCTTCCTTCTTCACTAAATCGCTTTTCTTTGGCTGCATCTCATAATTATCCATTGGATCCTGAAGGTTGTTCCCAGTATGTTTGTGATGCGAATCACGTGCTCTTCGAGTACTCCGGTTTATCTAGCGAGCGTGAGTTACTTTATTATCATCTTTTAAAGCTTGGTCTTCCTGCTCCTTTCAACGCCTCTTATGTTCTTTCTCTACCTATTCTCTCTATTATTCCTGTCCTAGGGGGGTTCCTTGATTCCATTGTCGACAGAATAAAAATATAATTCCTATTCTATTCCATATATCTATTCCTTTTTGCTGGGCTAATGCTCTTTGGTAGCAAACCTAAGGGGGTTGTTGCTTTGCCTTTTATTTTCCCTTGCATCGCTGTAACAAAAAAAAAAACTCGATACTAGGGTTAAATAAATTATTATCTATGTTCCCCCGAATAGGCAGGATGTGTAATTTAGACACGATCTCGAGTAAATGTGTTGGTTCATTAATCGCGCTAGAAAAATCGAAAGAACACGGTAAATTTAAGTAGTTAGAAAGTTTAGACTCGATTAATAGGTGAATATTTATATTGTCAATTAAAATATACTGGTGGGTGATAAAATATTAGTAAATCATACGGAAATTCACTGTGTATATTTAAAGCGCGTGCATAACACTGTTGTCAGCTAATGCTGCGGTGACTGTTGAGTGGTGGTAGGGTCACTGACTCCAACGTTTATAATCTCGGGGCTTCCGGAAAATGGCTTGTATAATCGTATTAGTACAGTTCGCTTTTTTCAAAAAACCTAGTTTAAGAGAAACGATACTTCTGCGGGACTCTTTTAACACACTCAAAGTAGCCTGTTACTGACAGCTTCCATTGGTTTATTTTTCGAGATGAGAAGCTTTTCACTTGAGCAGACGAGGGATTCTACCATCTCTTTGTTGCGGAAAAATTTTTGCTCAAATCTACGGTCACGTGGTTGGATACCGCTTAACCGACAACAGTTCTTCAGTCATGCATCATATCCTTTCTCACCCTGCGCGATTACTTCAGATCGATATTTATTGTTTACAAATTATTATTTTATTAAGTTATTTTTATTTTTTATTTTTATCTAACTTATAATTCTAACGGTGTAATGGCACTTTTTTTTTCTTCTTTTTTCCATTACACGTTATATCTTTATTTATACCAGTTTATTACTCATCTTTCGGATTTAAATTTATATACATAGTATTTAAAGATCAAAGCGATTATTACAACGCATAGACACTTGATGCGAGTTACCATATTGCTTTTTAACAATACACATTTTGTTCTGATTAAGGAGAGTTCGGTGCCAGTGCGTTCGATTGTTATTCATCTACATAGCAATATTTAACTACGGGTAAATCGGTAGGATTGTTTATTTCAACGATTGTCACAGATAATAACAACGAGTATAGAGTTGTTTTTTTTTGTTTTTTTTTTTTTCCCCTGGTGGCGCCCATGCACCATTTTTAACTACAATGGTTATTACAGCACATGGGTCAGGGTAAAAAGGCAATTTCATAGTTTAGTTATTAAGTTGGTGGTCCTACCGAGTAGCATTTGTATGCACGCTGGGTCATTTGACAGTATAGTTGACAGGGGAATACCGGCAAAAGCGGAGCGGTCGAATGCCGTACATTGTAGCAGTAGGTGTTCTACCGAAGGGAAAGAAGGGCCGGAACAGAAAGGGCACGTAGGTGGGAGAGGGGTACCCTCAAGTATATAATTGTGTGAGACCGTTGATGGGCAATTGCCCACGAACTTTTATACAGTGTAGCCACTTGGAGTGTACGTGAAATTATTTCACTCGTCTAATTCGTTGTCAATTTAAAATAAAGACAAAGCACTGCGCCTAACAATTATAATAGACGTGCGTGGTTCAGGGGTTTGCTGGTCGGGTTGCACGTTTCGATATGTTCTGTTCGGAATCACATAAATAACCCAACGAATCTAAACTCAAACAACAACGACCATCGTCATCATCGGTAGCAGCTGTGTTGCCCACACCACTGCCATCGCGTCAACATCTCATCGGAGAGTCAGTCCTATCGAAATAACAAAATCCGTACAAGGTTTCGCAATAAACCGACAATATTCTAACTCAGGTGTTAGTGACAGCGATGACAATTGGTGAACACCAAAAACACGTGTCCAAGATAAACCAAAAAAAAAAAAAAAAGAAAGATAGCCACTACGTCTGGTAACAGTCAATTCCAGTCAAACGCAATATTTTCGAATTCTTAATCAATGAAGATAATGGAAATTAAAATAATGATGAAATACAAAACTAATAACATCCTACCAGAAGAGGCTAATATAAAAGGTCGATATGATTAACCATATAAACGAAATTAAATCTGCTTTATCCAATGAAGAAGGCAAAACAAACAAAAATATTAAACCACCGCTGTCGATCCGGGTTAAAAGTATGTAAAATTTTACAGATTTTAGAACATTTTTATTTAGTACACCCGACGTACAGTTTTCTTTAAAATCAACATTATCTGGAGTAAAGCCGCACAGCGGGTTAAATTATCGATCTCTAATAAAATCCCTCAAGGAAAAGGAATATTTTTATTATACGTATTCCTTTTTAGAGGATAAACCGTTTAGGGTAGTATTAATAAAACGAACATTTTTTCACAGCCATAACGGACACAAAGAATTGGCTGTCAAATGGTTTTCAGGTCCTCAGAGTTACGAATGTCTTAAGAAAAACAACGAAACAACCATTACCTATGTTCCCCATAGATTTGAAACCGTCACCCAAAAGTCACGAAATATTTCAGATTACTCGTTTCTTAAATACACAATTGTAATCGTTGAAGAACCAAGTAAAGATTCTAGACTGAAACAGTCTAAAAGATTGCCAGCTGTTTGGGCACATTACAAACTTTTGTAATCTACCGATCAGGTGTGTTAAATGTGACGGCAAATATAAAGAATGCATCTGAACCAGCAAAAAGTGCTTTGTGTGAAGAAGATTAGCCGGCAAGTTATCGGAGCTGTTCGGTTTACAAACAGCAGACTAAATTTTATAACGAAATACACACATATTTTTCTCGAATGTACATAAATTAACTACGGCAATGGGAATTATTCGGATTTTTCAGCAAATATAGACAGTCGCCCTCATGTGCAAATGTGGCTATAATTTTAGTAATTCAAGCTACCGAGAAAGATTGACGTGAGAACAGTCACTGAACATTCACTGTTGATCATGTTGTATAAACAAATGGCATAGTAAAAAATAAAAAAAAAAAAAAAAAAAAAAAAAAGGTGAACTACGTATTTTTCTGCAGGAACAAGAGGTAGACATAGCAATAATTATAGGAACACGTACCTGATGAATGAAAATAGCTTCAAATTACAGGGTTTTAACATGTATACAGCGAACCATTCTGATGATGGTATTGCCCACGGAATGAACGGTCAGAAGCTCGCTTAAATAATATAGAAATTTTACACACAATACATATGAATATCAAATCGCGGTGATGTAAATATTGATACAAAATTATTACAGGGAATGCAAAACTGTTATATCGATCTCTTATGCCAACAAGTCCCTCTACTTGCTGTATTAGATGTGTTTCTTAAGAATATATCCAGAAAGCAGCTTGTGAACGTAATTACTGATTGGAATCTTTTTTCTCGAATGATGGGGGAAAAAAAAACATACAATTAAATACTTAAAGGTAGCGACGGCATCGAACAAGCTGTTAAGAATTTTACGAACCTTATGGAACACATGCGTGCAATATTTATATTAGCTACGGTACGAATAAAACGACAAATCATTCTGTTCCGGGAAACAAATAAGAAAGTTAATAGGCAAAACTTGAACAGCTAGACGAAAATGACAACGGACTCGTTATCCATAAAGAAATTATTTATACAATTGAAAATGGAACTAAAGAATAAAATTAGCAATATAGAAATGACACGATGTACCAGCTAGGAGAATCCATGAACACTGGATAACACAGATCTCTGTGGAAGAATACAAGGGGAAACTACTGAATGAAACACAAAATAACTATATATCATACAGAGATTAACAATAACTGGGCCAACACTGACAAAGAAAAAGCTAATGTTTTTCTGAAATACTTCGGCGATGTTTTTACTTCATATCCCGATTCTTGTAATACACAATTCGCATCTACCCGGTGTTCGTTAAATAAAACTCGTTATCCTCAAGAGACTACCAAATTTTTTGCTCCAAAAGAGGTATTTAAGTGTATCCATAATATGCCATTGTGAAAATTGTCTGGTCTAGATAATATTACCGGTGAAATTATCTTGCACTTACCAAGGAAATCGGCTGTACTGTTATGTTACATTTTTAATGGAACATTGCGAACCGGATACTTTCTCAAGACGTGAAAAAAAATCTGTAATAATTATGCTGCACAAACCAGGAAAAATATCTTTAAACCCGATCTGTTATTCTACTCGGTTCGCTATCGAAGGTTTTAGAGAAATTGATACTATCTCGCATACCGCCGATTATAAACAGCAATGAGTTAATAGCAAACCACCAGTTCGGTTTTCACGCCGAGCATTTCACGGTAGTGCCATAGACACTAGTCGATGCAATTTCCTCAACGCTAGGGAAAAGAGAAATATGTTCTGCGGTTTTTTCGGACGTTGCCCAGGCGTTCAACAAAGTGTGACACTCTGGATTACTTTTCAAGTCGAATCAATTTGTTCCTTCTGATTTTTTTACACGCTACTTCAGTCATATCTGACCGATAGAACATTTGTTGTCAAGATCAACGCGATTCCTTTTCGGAAGATTGTAAACTTTTATCATCAGTCCATCGGGATTTGTAATCGAACAATACTAGCAACATTCGCTGTATACTATATATTTCGTTTGCTCCGATGAAATTGTACAATTTGACAGGAGAATTCGGATAGAACTTGGTAAAAAGTCACACATAAGATACTTCCGTCCGCTATAACTATTTTTCAAACATGTCACATGTCACTTCTTTTAACGCCTAGTGCAAATGAATGTCACAACGCATTCTGAATTATTATAGTTAAAAGTTGTACGCTTGAATTTTGCAGCTATAAAGCCGTTCGTTTTTCTACGAAAGCGTGCAGTTCACCTGTCTTTTGTCTCTAATTGCTTTTGAAGAGCTCTTGTTCCATTTACTCGGATAGCGGTTCTTTTAAAATTCTAAAATGAACTGTTATAATATATTTCATTTCTCCTAAATAATTCATTATTTCATTACCCGTAATTTATCGACAAAAACGGGAAATTGTTTTAATTTTTCTTACGAGATTGTTGTAGTTTAGCAAAGTACGACGTTTCGTATTGTTTCAATATCGCGTAATTGCATTTGAAAGTGTCACTTGTAGTTTTCTTCTTATAATTTTTTAACAAAGTTAACACATAAAGTTAATTATTAAATTAAAACAAAGTTATCACGAAGTTATTTTGTTATTTTTACATTTTTCAGTTCCATTAAAGACAAAAAAGGAGAAAACAACAAAAAACAAAATAAAACATCCGCATCAAAAAATACGAGTGTGTAAAAAATTAAAATTTTTCCCGACAAAATCATGATGTTGATAAATCGAAAATTAAAACAAATATTATTTACTTAAAATATTAAATGGAGCCTACTCAATTTTTGATGTTTCCGTTCAGCGAAATCTTTAACTACTGTTCGTTCTAAAGATTCGGTGGAAATGTTTTACGATAAACGCGGCGTGTAACACATCTGTTCTTTGTTCCCTCCACTCTGTTCTTTTGCTTTTTCTTTTTCTTTTTCTTTTTCTTTTTCTTTTTGTGTACTTTTGTAAAAACAGTTTGAAGATGTGCGAACAACAGAGTTGTTCGCAAATGTCGGTAAACTGTAATTTAATCGAACTTTTCCTTTAGCTTCGTTATTATGTACTTTTCGGTTATAAGCTTTGTAAATACCACGAAAATTTCCATCTGGGAGATACGCGTAAACTTTTGTTACATCTCAGCTGCGCTGTTAATCCACAATAGCTATTTAAAGGATACCGCCGAATGATAGTATTAATGGTATAAATAATGATAATAATAATAATGGTATTAATAACTTACGACATCAATAAGCTGCGATAACTTCAGTTTAATACGAACGCTCAGTGCATCGGTAACGTTGATTACAGGGCGAACGAGTTTGTTGTAATTCGACAACAAATCATCGTATAGTCTTTTAGCGTCCGGATTCATTAAACAACCTGGAATCAAAGCAACGTCGAATTTCAGAAATTTGACATAATACGGCTGATTTTAAACATTTCGCTTACACGTTCGCTCTCGAAATTTAAGTTTACCCGATTGTGGGCGTCGATTCAAAATAATAAGCCCCCCCCCCTAGATGCCTCGTAAATTAATTGTTTAATTGATCGTTAAAGCTCTCGTTCCAATGTGAAATATTTAATTATCGCAAACAAATAAATGTATCGCCTTCAAACTTGGCTCATTTTACGTGTCTATTTTCTTCACGATTTTACAAAAGAGATATGCAGAGATAACTCCGCAATTTAGGCCGAGAACTTAAAAAATCTGCAGCGATCAACGAATAAAATCAATAAAACTGGACAGAAATTTGGTATCAGAATCAGTGTCGATAAAACAAAATTTATGGTAGTCACCCGTAACCTAACTCAAAAAGAAGGTCTCTACATAAACGGGAAGTTCAAATCTATGCCTACAGTTCAAGTGTTTACACCAATAAGAAAAAATACTAAATACAGTCAAAGTACAACAAAGAAAATTTATTTTAAACATATACAAAAATTAAAAATGTATAAATAATATGTGCGTGTGCGTGTGTGATGATATGTATGTGTCCGTGAGAATTCAAAAATATGTGTGTATGCATTTTGTATACACATATATAAGTTAATTTTAGCACCCTTCACTGGTTGGGTCGCTTATTCATGTTATTTTAACTTATTCCATAGATTACCAAATAGTTGATAAGACTAGGTGTAAAATAGCAAGATATATATATATATAAAAAAAAAAAAAAAAAGTATACAAAACTTCCCCCTCATGAGCGGTCTGTGTCATAGCAAACATCATTCCCTTAGACCTATTCATTATTGGACAGGCAATAATTACTGAGTACAAAATCATCCGAAATTTAAATTTAGTCAGTAATCTAAAACTCCTAAATAACCACAATATTATAAATGCTCTGGCACCTTCACCGAGCATTAAAATCCGCTTCTTCTTCTGGTGCCATATTCGTTGTCGAACTTAGGCGATCATCTGGATGACATTTCTATAGGCCTCCCTGTCGCCGGCGAGTCGGAAAAGTTCCTCAACGCTCCTATCGGTCCACTGCCGTATATTGCACAGCCATGATAATCTTTTACGGCCGATGTGGCGTTTTCCTTCAACTTTACCCTGTATGATCATTTGCGCCATTCTGTACCCTCTCAGTATATGTCCGAAATATTCTAATTTTCGTTGCTTGATCGTTTTCGAGATTTCCCATTTTTTTTTTTTTTTTGGAACTTGTAGAGTACTGTTTCGTTGGTAATGTGCGCAGTATATGGGATTTTTAACATTCTTCGTAAACACCGCATCTCAAAGGCCTCTATACGGTTCATAGTTTTGACTTTGAGCGTCCAGGCTTCATAGGTCAGTACAGACCAGACGTAGCAACGAGAAGCATCCTTAACCTCGGTGTTTTGTTTAGGTGATGACTGCATAGCGTTTTTTGAATTTTAATGAACGCGCTTCGTGCTATTTCAATTCGGGTTTTAATTTCTTCATTAAAATACTAAAAAAACACAAATATCAATCGAAATAATAAACACATGGCAAACCTCCAATGGAACCAAGGTCATACTGGCTGCAAAACATACACATTTTTCCCAAATATTTTCCAGATAAGATTCGTCTCAAAAATTTGAATATAACTTTCTTTAACTCCCAGATAATCACAGGACACGGCAACTTTGGGGAATACCTTCATCGCTTTAAACTAATAGAGTCGCCAATCTGTCCAGTACTGTGACACTAATACAATAGACAATATACTCTTCACCTGACACATTCATGCAAAGCTTTCCAAAACATAAGGGAATCTTACCAAATCAATAGAAATACAACACTAACAATAAACAAAATGCTCTTCTTACCTACTTCCATGACGTCATGAAAAAAAAAACTTACCCTAAAACCTCTGATCAACCATTCTAACTAAAATAATATCTTTATTCCTAATACTTCTTTATAATATCAACATTAAAATATTTTAGTAAGCTCTGCATTCTAAGCTTTAGCATCATCATTGCAATTGTAAAAATATATTTAATGTATCGTGTGTACTCTATATATTTATGCATGCATATAATTAGTTTTAAAACATTTTAAAAAAAACATGTGTGACACTTTGTAAAAAAAAAAAAATATTTTATTTTATTTCTATTCAGTATACGACACGCCATTATGTACCCTTATTATTAAATATATTTGCACCATCAGTGTAATTTGAACTGGGGAACCAATTAAAAAAAAAAAAAAAAGAAAAAAGATAGACGGGAAGACGGTTAAAAAAGTTGAACACTTCAAGTACCTGTGATGAATGATTAATAACAAATTAGACTGCGATGAAGAGATTAAAATTCAGTGTGGAATTACGAAGGAAGTGTATTCAGGAAACTTGGCAATGCCTTATTACAACCTAAATTCCCCTTGGCTACAAGACTTCGCATTGTGAAATGTTACATGTGGCCAGTCTTACTTTACGGGCTAGAGGCCCGGACCATAAAAAAGAAATCCATTAAAGGCAGCTGAAATTTAGTTCCTGAGACGTGTACTAAAAATAGAATGGATTGATAAGGTATCAAACAAAGTAGTCCTCCAGAGAGCTGGCATGGAAAGAAAGCTCTGGGATACCATTAAGAATAGAAAAACGGCATATTTCGGTCATATCATCCGAGGAGAATAGTGTCGGCCACTACAAGTCATATTAGAAGGCAGAACGCAAGGTAAGCGACCAAGAGGGAGAAGAAAATGTGGATGGATTGAAATGGACGGGACTTTGCAGTTTCGGGGAGCTGGTTGAGGCAGCAAGGAGCAGAGCATTGAGAGCAGCTAACGTGTCATTGACGTATGGCACCCGGACGAAGAAGAAGTTCTCACCTCATTATTTATTTCGTTCTATCTAGTGTCGCTTTGCTATCTGTAGTTTTCTCAGAGAACTGTCCAGTATTTTACTCATTAGAGAGATCAAACAATTGTTTATTTTGATCTCCAATAATTTCGTTTTCTACATGGTTTAACAACTGGGGTAACACAATCGAACGATACCGACAGGTCTTACTTCATCTTTCCATTTAGAGTCTCACCTTGTATTGAACGTTTTTCGGTATCGAGTTAATTTTGTTATTTCCGGCTTATACAAAGCCTAGTTTATAAAATTCTACCATATACGTGTACTAGAAATTAGGTGACAGATAATCTAAAAAAAAGTTAATAGATAATAATTTTTTTAAATAATAATAATAATAATAATAATAATAATAATAATTTTAAGAATTTTTTAAATGTATCATTTGTAAATTACTGAACGTATGAACATTTCGAATTTTTCGATTTACCGAAATATTAACGGAAAAAAGTTTCCTTTTAAATAAATTATTTTTTGAAAGATTCAACTTAAAAATAATAATAATAATAATAATAATAATACATGATAATACCAAGGTTTCCAACGAGCATATTTCGTTGTGAGAATTAAATGAAAGACTGCCATCGCGAATAATTGTAGTTACATTGTTAGGCGGCGAACAACCGGTATTTTTGTGTACAAATTAAAGTGAGAAACAACCAATTTGCAATTTCGTTAAAAAAAAAAAAACTGAACGTTGCTTTTGCAATTATACAGATTATCGGACAAAAAGGAAAATTATACATTAGTTAACACGTCATCTTACAAAAAGCGGATAAAATAGAACTACGATTTAACGGTAATTTTCTTTTCTTGTGAATTAATTACGGTTCGATTAAAAAATGCTGTTGCTTCACACGGGTGGTGCCATCTGAGATTATGATTATGTTTAAGTTGATTGATTGAAATTAATTAAGCGATGAATTATCTAGTCCAGATGATCTTGTCGAGAAATCTAAGTTTACAGCAAGGTGAGTCGCTGTTGAAAAATTGCCAGTTCAGTTTTGTCGTCTCGTCTGATTAAAATTTTACAAATTTTTACTTGCATTTCTTATTTATTAATATTATTGTTATCATTGATTACTGATTTTCCTCCGTAAATTTTCGGACCGAAATCGATAATATATGAAATACATTTAAGAGGCTGTTTAATTGTAGTCCGGATTTGTTTGATTGGCAGATTTTAGTGTTTTGCTGGTCCCGGAGGACGGTAAAGGTAAGAAGGACCAACTAATTTATTTAATAATTTTATTCTCGTACCATTTATTACATAAACATAAACAACTGTATATTTGTACACTTCTATGTAGTAATATCCGTACCGAAAACGAGTGTTTCTTACCGGATAGGAGCGGGTCTGTTATAAATTTAATTATTATTAGTCGTACATAATTAAATTTAGTTTGCGGGTAAATCAGTAAAATAAAACCTGCATATATGCGCAAGTATCCCTTCCAGAAAATAAAAGAAAGATTTATACTAATTTAATCTATAACGAACATTACGTACGCGTCGAAATTCGCAACCTGCTTAAACGAGATGAAAAATTTATAACTTAGACATTATGCAATCGCGAGCCACAAGAGTTTCATAAAATTATTCATTTAAGTGTCCACTAGTATGTGCTTTATCCCCTTCTATGTTTATATTTTTTGTATCTATGCTTTAGCGTTTGATAGTGATAGGAGCTTATATTATTTAATTAAGTCAGATGCACCGCACGTTTCAAAAGATTTCCGGGTGTTCTCTGTAATTACTATTTTCTGCATATACGGTGTTTTTACATATTAACGTATATAGTGTTGATGTTAGCGTATCGTGGTTTATTTAGTATACTATTCGTAGACAGTGATTTTGAATTCTTTCGAGTACTTGAAAAAAAGTAATTTAACTGGTAGATGACGAAATTATAACTGCATATAGTATTTTGGGAAGGATGATTTGTTTGTAGATAATAAGTTTCTTTTTAGGCGTTAAATACGATTTTCTGTTAAAGTGTATGGGTATAGACAACAAATCTCTTTCTGAGCTTTTATAACTCTTTATTTTTGATAAGTTTCGTGAAAGTTAATCTTTCATCAAGTGTTAAACTTAGGTGTACTAGATTTCATCCATTTCACCTGTCTGTCTTGGATGTTTAATTCTTCTCGTATACATGGTCATCTTCTAGTAAATAAAATGGCTTCCGTTTTATTGCTGTTTATTTTTACCATTTATTAATTAACTAAGATAATACGTAGAAAACCGAGCTTAAAATTGTATGAATTATTAATTTTTTAAAGCGTTTTTTAAAAGACTTTTCTAATAATCTTATTACAATTGTGAGTTTAATAACTCGTATTCGACATACGGGATACGGTATTTAATTTTCCTACTCATTTTGTTTCGTACATGATCGTTAATGCTCTTTATATGTAGAAAAAATTTGTTTTACTAACGCTTTACGGGAAATGTTTAAATTGTTTTTAATGGTACGATTAAAAATGTGTCATCAGCTAAATATTCTTGCTTTTTTTCTTTACTTTTTTTTTTTTTTTTTTTTTTTTGGCATGAACAATAATTTTCGGCCTCTTCTTCACCGATTTCGAATCCATTCTTGAAATACGATTTTCAATTGAATTTAATAATGAAACATTTTGAAGTTACGTTCTACAAATTACGAAAATTTGCCGATAACATTCCTATATAATATTTAATTCCAGATAATGGTCGCATCGACCACAAAGATTTTTCCTCCCGGAGGATACTTTCTATCTTTTTGGAATCCTGTGACCGGAATGAGATGCGGCCGTAGGTGATAGGCAGCGAAAAAATCAGTAGATACATTGGTCAGATGGGAATAAGTAAGCGACAATGATTGAAGGTGGGTGGAGATACGGAGCGAAATGCCTTATCTCAACTGACGACATCGTATTATGATATAACGAGGCAAACTGCCGTTAAATAAATATATAGCCCAAAAGAGGGTATCATTTCAGTATCACTGCAAGTGGAAATGAAGCAGATTACGACAGTTGCAAATTGAAAACTACACGGTGAAAATAATTGAAGGTAGCGGAATATACTATCAGTGTACATCTTTTCTCTGGGTTATTAATGGCGATAGTCCTGCGTAACTCTTATCAATGTTTGGACACTGGTGGGGAGGAAATGGCTTGAGAAAGAACGACATACATCTTCTTTTATTCGGGAAATGAAGCCGCAAATCTACGGAAAGAGGTGGATTTTTCCAAAATGAGCTGGTACCCTACAGCAAAGGTTTTATACCTGTTTCAGACTGAATAGCACTTCTTAGCATCATACTGTTCAAATCAGGCAGTATTAACTTCATTCAAATTTACACGCGCCTAATGTTGATGACTCAAAAGTTAATCTAACAATCCTCGCCACATTTGCTGACGACATGGCCATACTTGCAACAAATGAAGATCCAGAATATGCTAATGCTGCAGTACAGAGCCACTTAAACCAAATAGCAGACTGGGCACAGCTTTGGGGTATACACTTCAACCCAGCAAAGTGCCAACATGTCACATATACGAACCGACACGTCACTTGTCCTGCCTTAAAAATTTATAATACAAAAATTCCTCAAGTCGACTCAGTCCGTTACCTGGGATTACATATGGATAGGCGACTCACTTGGCGTCATCATGTCCTTCAAACGAAGAAGACCGTCTCCAGTCGTTGTAGATTATTATATCCTCTATTAGGTCATAAATCAACTTTAAAATTAAATATCAAGCGACAACTTTATCTAACGATGATAGCGCCCATTTGGAAGTATGGACTTGAACTGTACGGTACAACAGCAAAATCCAACTTAGCCAAAATCCAAAGGGAGCAGTCGAAGATACTTCGGATCATTGCTTCCGCGCCTAGATATGTCTCAAATTTAACGCTGCACACGGATCTACAGGTATCCTTCGTCAGGAACACCTATGATGAGCAGTACAAAAAATTCTTCGAGAAGCTGCAATGGAGCTCAAATCCGTATATCAGCCGAATGTACCAGTTAAATATTCCTGGAAATCCTCCCAGACGGCTCAAACGAAGAAAGTGGTGTCGGGATGCGCTTCCGATCACCTAGTAAACTCGAACTATTGACTATCGCTCTTATGTAGATTTCGTCGTTTAATGTAACCTCTCTGTGACGAAGCGTCCGCTTTTCCTCAATCCTAATCTGTTGTCCTACTGAGGCCACCACATTATTCACTGTCCTACCTTGCCTTATCCACACGCCTTCCTCACTCCTCTCCCTTCCCTATTTCCTCCTCCCTTCTTTTCCACCTTTAAGTACACCAGAGATCCTCATTGCTTATGATACCTTTCGGCGCAATGATATAAAAAAAAATAAAAAAAAAAAAAAAATGTTGATGATTCAAAAGTTTAAATTTCTACAGCGATATTGAAGCGTTTTTGCACACTATCGAAGATGTGATTGTTGCGCAATGGTGTCGGTCTACACACCATAATCGGAGCTGGAAGGAAAGCCATCTCGGTCGGTTCATTTAGTCTCGGTACGGCTGATTGTGTGGACTTCCTCTACAATTTCTGCGAGAAATGCCGCTAGTCATCACATACATTTTGTTTCAGTTGCTGAAGGCAAGTTGGTCCCTGCCACATAGAGTAATCCAAGTGATCAGAAATCAAGTCGACTATATTGTAGAGTCACGGCAAGGTACCGCCGGAACGCATTGCTGGATTAGACCACAACCCAGTGGGAGCAAGAATAAGATGACGCTGAAGAAAGAGAATCATCGAAAAAGAATATACCTAAGCTAGATGCCGGGCAAACTATGGAACAGCGAGATCCATTGTGCAACGGTAGAAAGAATGAATAACACATTTCGGTAAGCCAATCAGAAAAATCCAGCAAAAACAACGACGATCGCGGCAAAAATTTAAAACGTCTGCGAGGAAATATTACATGTAAATAAAACCCAAAGTTTAGGTCACCTTGGGCGACCGAAAAAAAATACTGCAATTGAGATTTGAAACGAAACTTGCAACAATGCACGAGGGAAAACAAGAAGGGTTGAGAAAAAGATAAGCAGAAAATGACTGAATGGTGTGAAACAATATGTAGGCATTGAGTTATTATAAGAGCAACACGATTCAACGGGAATTCATCGGAGCATCGGACCAGCAAAGCTAATGTTAGCGTCTGATATAATTTTGATAGAAGCAGGTGAGAAGATGGAATGGCGGGCACAATATGACAGCCAATTAACACGAAACAAGACAGATATTTCGCGATACTACCAACGGAAGTGCAAAGGGTTATTACTATGACATAATCTAGGAAAGCTGTAGGCTCAAATGCTATTTCCGTATCGAACTGCTGAGTGACAAAAATTTCGAAAAAATTCACAATAAGCTTCAGATTTACCGAAATGGACAAATTCCAGAACCGTGACCTTGCTTCGCTACAATCCTCAAACAAACAAAAAAAATACCTTTAAATATAATCAGTACCGGTTGAGTAGTCCCAAAAAGTGTCATCTCTTAAAGGTGTTCCTTCGAGTTATCCAGGATAGAATAAGAAAATTCTGTTATAATGATCGCAGTATTCCGAATGCGTGAGTAATGTTTTTCAATAAGTGTGAAAAATTTACGAATCTTTCCTTCCTTTCGAAAGAAAATAAATGCTAAGTGATCAATATGTAAAATTGAATTTAAAGTAAACTATAAAAATCCGCAGCTATTACCGCTTTTATTAAGGGGAAACTGTATAGTCTTTGATGAGTTCAATTAGCATTGGCCATAATTACGACGATGTAATTTTAAAAATTTTTTTTTTTTTTTTAGGTAATCACCTGTTCAAAAAGTATAACGTTTTTCCTCCCTTATAGTTTATTGCCGATACTACCCTTCGTAAAACGGCTTTCCGATAAAATTTTCTCGCTGTCTTGAATTAGTTCTTAATTAAACGAATGCCTAGACAATGAGCACGTAAGGAGCTTAGGTGCTTTCGTTTGTGAAAATTTATACTCCGATAAACACGTTTCCGGTGATTAAAATCGTCGGCAAATTCAAAATTTGATTTGAAAAACATTCTGTGAAGATAAATTTTGGAAATTTCTGAGAAGACCAACCAAATCATTTTTTTTCCATCGAAAATTGTTCTCTATAATGATTTTCACGTAAACTTCGGTAATATTGTCCCCCGTATTATATCAGATTTTATCGTTTGTGCCAGTATTACATAGACTCGCGAATTCAACATACTCTTCATAAAATGAAGTCGATTTGTTTCGTCCGACTTTCCGCTTTTTTTCATTTTCTACCTTTCAATTATTTTTCAAACAAAAGAATTAATTATTTCTCGAGTAGATTCAATGAACACGGCGACATTTTAAGATCAGCAGTTGGAAATTTTCGGGCAATGCCTTTTTTTTTTTTTTTTATTATGAATTATCGGCTTTTCCTTTACGTAAATTTCTCTTCTCCAGATTTTCATATTTTTCATTATATGCGATTTTATCGAATATTTTTGGAATAAAACATAAATTCGTTATTACATGGAACCCGATTATATTGGCGTACGGCTAATGTATGCGCGCGAGAAATGAAGTAAGAATTATTCGAATAAAAAATTATTCGACAAATTTAATATAAAATACTATTTTTATATTTTTCCCTGGGATTCCATAGACTTTGCTAATTTCAAGGGTCCTAGGTTGTCTCCGATTGCAGGTCGTCCCGTTTGAAAACTTTTTATTCTGGTAGAGAACTGGTTGATTCCGTTTCGCCGGCTTCTTGAAAAACGGTAAATAACCGGTTGAAAATAGAAAAATGTCTCCCCTTTTACATTAATTTCGCGCACATTAATGCTCTTCGCTTTCCGTAATTCACAAATATTGATTATTATATAATGTAGGACGGTGTCTCCTAGGAATATTCGAGTTTTCTGGCCAACGATGAATTCTGAAGAATTAGTTATTTAGCGCGTATAATAAATCAACTTAAAGATACACGGAAATCGTCCATTTTAAAAGTAGTTCTCTAGGGTCAACTCCCCCCGGAAGATTTCGAGTTCTGAAGTAAGGATTATTATTCCAGCAATCGGTATAGGAAGTCGACGTGGAACGGTAAATTAGCGCGCTGTAAGTATGTTTTTTTACGGAGTTGACGTAATGCAGCTCTTACGCAATATAAACGACAGAAGGAAATTGTAAATTAGAAATTATCACCCGCAAACGTAATGTCTATTAAAACTTTCTTCTGTCGCTCGTTCCCCATATCGCGTTTCCGCAAGTCATTTCAGTTATTTCCCGACGATCCTTAATAGCCTTCAACTCATTCTTTAGGGGAATTCTTCAATTGTATCCTCTCTCTAGCCTTTCCTTGATTATCTGCATTCTTCGCAGATATATCTCTAGTTTCATACTTTCATCGTAACGTAAAATAGATGAAAATAGCCAAAAAAAAATAATAATAAGGGGGGTTACGACTTATTATTATTAACCTACTAAATATTCCTTTGTGTGTTTCAGATTTTCAGAATTCCGGAACTAATATTAATTAAACATGCTGAAACTGCGAAAAATGAAGTAAAAGTCCGCGATGACTTAAAGAAGCACTTGGGGTTCTATCTATTTGGATTAAAAGTAGACACACTTTTATCTAGTAATATAGTTTTATGCGGCTTCGTAAAATGAAAAAAAAAAAAACTGAGTAATTTCTGGTGTTTCGTCAGTTTTTTTTTTTTTTGGGGGGTTATACATAAGTGAGATATATTTATATCCAACCTCTAGCAGATTTCATAATGAGTTGAAATTCGATATTTTGATTTGTGAAAGCTCACTTGTGAAGTCAAAGAGGGTGAAACATCATTAAAACTGATATCGATACAGTTATACCAAATAGATACATCGGTGTGGGGGAATAGTTGTAGTAGAATAGAGTGTGGACAACGGGACAAATATGCGAAGAGAAGAGGAATTATGGTTCCTTCGAAAAAGTATATCCGGAAATTTTACGCGATGTGTTTAATAGGAGTCACTGAGCGGCCGTAGTGAGATAATATGAAGACGTTACATGAGTAATTTAAAATGAATTTCAATTAGAACGATACTACTACAGAATAAATACGGACTTTTCAGAAATTCCGTTTTGACGTTAACCACATAAGGTGGTCGGACGAGAATGAGTAGAAAATCGAGGAATGTAACGTTTGGTTTAAAAGGTGGAAGCGAGTTGCAAAATTTTCAAAATGTCGTGTCATCTGCCAAAGAAGTCTAAATTGTAATTTAAAAATATTCTTTTTTAGAGAATATTATGTGCGTGTAAGACAAATTAAAAAATAGAGTAAATGTAGGTCGTCGATGAAAATCCAGGCTCAAACGGACCATCTTATGCAGTCGTATTATTTATATAAAATGTAAAGCATATTGACGAATCGATTTTGATGTCGTCAAACGTCCTGAGAATGGAAAAACATGTTTTTCAGACACGGATTAAGTACTATTGCTAGAACACGATCCGTGTTTTTGAAAAGTGTGCACTGCGTGGAGGTCAGTGTGTGGAGCGATATCGCATTGGTGAATATGTTGACGCATGCTAACTTTTTAACGTTACAACCTCTTCTAACTCAGGCCTTAATGTTCAAAAAGTGAGTGACGAAAATTTTCTTCAGAACCGTCTGCGGCAATCGTTAGCTCAGAATTAGGTCAACTGTTATCGTTCTGATAAGACTGTGGTTTCAGACGGGCAGTGAATCGTTAGTTTCGAGCGATTTAGTATGCCCCAAAACTGCCGTAGCAGCCGCACATTCGATCAGAGAATTTCAGGTGGCAATGGCACAAAGAAACTGAAAACATAAGCAAAAATTCAATGGTTGCAGTTGGTTTGTTAACTTTTTTCCTATTGAGGCTGGGGGGATTTACGCCATATGAAGTGACCTCCGAGAAGATAAAGAGCACGACCAAAAAAGCTCCTTACACTATCGCTAAATCATAATAGCTATTATTGCATTTCGTAAAAAGAGTGATTCTTAATCTTGATTAGACTATTTGGAGAGAGTTTCTAATCACTCCCATTCAAAAACTAGAAAAACTGATCGCAGAGGAATCTTCGTTTAGGACGATTTCTCTGGCTTCCTGCATTAGTAAGACATTCGAAATTATAATTAAATATTGTTCGCTATGGTGGATAATGAATGGGGATATTCTTTCTTCCCACACATATCTGGATTCCGCCCCGAACTTTAGATTGTTTAGCTTCAGTCTTTACCGATGTTTATACAAGGACTTTCTTGCGGCTTCTTTCCTGGATATAAAAAGGGAGCGTTCGACAACATCTCTCTACCTATCACCTATGTATTGTTATGGAAACATTTATGTGGTAACTTAGAATAGATATCTTCATTTTGGTAAATTCTACTACTAAAGAGGTAATGAAACGTACTTCATATCGAGCACTTGTGCAAGGATCTGAGTTCTATATCTTTTAAAATCTATGTAACTCGAATTTTTTGACAAACAGCTGGTTCCTCAGTCGCGCATGTTATCCTGTGCTGCCGACTTTATTATATATACAAAACAGAAAGATATGTTTGAGCATTTATTTTAAACCACTAAGTCTCAGTCAATATATATATATATATATACAGATGCTTCTGAGAGTATAGGACTCGATTAACACCCTCTAAATCGTCTGCCGCTGTTTT
This sequence comes from Icerya purchasi, assembly GCA_039619475.1. Lineage (NCBI taxonomy): Eukaryota > Metazoa > Arthropoda > Insecta > Hemiptera > Monophlebidae > Icerya > Icerya purchasi. Next base: position 251,915,999 of record CM077115.1, on the reverse strand, counting down.
TACCACACAATCATTTCATAGGTAACCCGTCAAAATTAAAATTCAAAATCAAACGATAGAGTTTATTAAATATGTGAAATATTTTGGTTTACAGCTCGATTCCAGGTTAACCTGAGGACCTTCCATACCAATGGACATTAGTTAACCAGACCCCATAAAAATTTATTCTCCATTAAAAGCAATTAGTAATCCCATTCACGCTAGGTTTGCTTTATAAAGTAATTCAAAGTTCATTCCAGCACTAATTCCTGTTTTTTCTTCCAGATACTTTAGTGTAACCTACGATATTCAATTGGTTAAATTAGTTATTAACATATGCTCCCATGGAGACCTAAACGAACGGAGTTACCTTATAATGTAATTAATTCAAAGCTCTTTATCCTAACCGCCTATAAGTTTTCATCGATGGGGCCAAATTTTATGGTTCTAAAAGAGTGGAGGCAGCGTTTATTATGCGTGACATCGCAGTGGAAAAATTTAAGTTTCCATCTGAAGCATCTATATTCACCGCAAAACTATTGGCTATTGGGTAAGGCTTGTGAATATTTATTCTTAATGCTTTGACGTATCATATGTTCTGATATAGACTTTTAGCTCTCCGACATAGCCATTTTAATTATAAAAGACACCCTTTTATTTACAATATCAAGATTAAATGTGTGTTTAGATAACGCAAAGGTGTAATTAAGATTTGTTGCTGGGTGCAAGTCATTGTAGCACGGGACTTAACGATCAAGCCGATGTTGCTACGAAACAGGCTAGCGAATCGGGTTATATACATTTCCATTTATACCATCAATTGATCTTATTGATACGGTTAGGAGCGGCAATAAGTCTAGACTGGATGCAGAATATAAAAAATTGTCCAACGGTAGGTAAAGTTTATAGTTCAGACTTCACTCCCGAAATTTCATTGGTTTCACCAGTATTATCCATCGATACTGGCTGGTCTAGTAAGAAAGTTTATCGAAATTATTCAGTTACGCATGGGACACTCCAGGGTGTCTTTAAATTTTCAAAATGCAGATCGATCTAAACAACACTGTAATAATTATGCGTCTGTTAATTTCAGAGAGGACATTAACCATCTATTATTTAACTGTGAATTATTTGAAGTGAAGATCAGTTCTTTTTAATGATTTAATGTTGGCATACATCCACCATATTGTATTATATACTTTGTTGCGATACGAGACCTCTTGCTTTGTTTAAATTTATTCAGAAAAATCAAATTTTAGTTTAAGTTAAGTAATTCTTCTTTTACATCGACTAATGCTAATCACATACCTATATAAAATAGTTATCACTATAAGGGCGAAAAATAGATGATTAAAAAAATATATACAAAAATGTACAAAAAAAAAAGTATATATAAAAAGATAATATTTTACTCTGAACACCAATTAGCTAGAGTATTTAATCGGTTACAGACATAAACCCAACCGTATGTAACGACTATTATACTATTTTATAAAGTATTGAACATTATCATTTTTAATATTAAATTGAATTCCATGCTTTGGCTCTTGAACTGAGCTCGACAATATAATCCACCTGGGGCTTGGTCAGTGTTTTCTCCTCCGAATTATTCTATACTGGCAGAGTCAGTTGTGGGTTATGTTAACACATTTATTGCCATGTTTGCTTGATATTTTTATATTTTGTAAGACGTAATATTAATTTTAATTGAATAACTTGGATAGATGCTGCGCTGGATAGATCCTACCCATGCGTATTCATTAATCCTTACTATCCCCGTAATAATAATAATAATCAAATCAAATTTATTATTATTATTATTATTGTTAATCAATGTAAATAAAACAAAATTTATGGTAGTCACCCGTAACCCAGCTCAAAAAGAAGATCTCTATATAGCCGGGAAGTCAGTTAAAAAAGTTGAACACTTCAGGTACCTGGGATCGATAATTAATAAAAAATTAGACTGCGATGAAGAGATTAAAATTCAGTGTGGAATCGCGAAGGAAGTATTCAGGAAACTTGGCACTTCCCTATTGCAACCTAAATTCCCCTTGGCTACGAGACTTCACGTTGTGAAATGTTACATATGGCCAGTCTTACTTTACGGACTAGAGACCTGGACCATAAAAAAGAAATCTGAGAATCGATTAAAAGCAGCTGAAATTTGGTTCCTGAGACGCCTACTAAAAATACCATGGATTGATAAAGTATCAAACAAAGAAGTACTCCAAAGAGCTGGCGTGGAAAGAGAGCTGTGGGATACCATCAAGAATAGGAAAACGGTATGTTTTGGTCACATCATCCGAGGAGAAAAGTATCGGCCACTACAAGTCATATTAGAAGGCAGAACGCAAGGCAAGCGACCAAGATGGAGAAGAAAATGTGGATGAATTGATAATGTAAAGGAATGGATGGGACTTCGTAGTTTCGGGGAGCTGGTTGAGGCAGCAAAAAGCAGAGCATTGAGAGCAGCCAACGCGTCATTGACGTAAGGCTCCCAGAAGAAGAAGATTATTATTGTTACAAAAATCCACAAATGCGCTTCTTTGCGCGAATAGTGGAACCAAAAATATAAGTAAATAAATGAACAAATAAAATATAAATGAAATCTTCTATAGCAATACAATCAAAAAAAAAAAATATCAAATAAGTAAATAGTGATAGGTAAATATATCAAACATAGTAAGATAAAACACGATAAATCTATAAGTACTGTACAAACATATAACGAAACAGCCTTAAAACTAAATCAATAATACTTCCAGAAGAATAATCAATAATAACTGAAACGGGCGCTTTTGACTTAAAACTAGAACAAATAAAAAGAATACAATAATATTATAGGTACAACAGCAATTTACATGTGCTAACCTAGTTGGGTTTCTGTTTCTTTTGTTTTTCTGTTTTTTGATATGCCGAAAGATCAATTTACTATTCTGTCCCTTCAATTAGCTCATGTTTACATTTCTATAAATCTATGCCTATACATACCTTAACCTACTACTAGCCTTACCCAGATATATTATTATATTACCAATGCACTAATTAGATTGCTCACAGTCATTAGATGTAACAGCCTGCATATAATAATAATAGTAATAATAATAACAAATAATAAATAATAAAAATAATAATGGTAATAGCAATGATTGTAATAGTAATTATGATATTTATAATGATTAAAAAGTTTGTTCTCATAACAGTATCAATTAATAATGTAACACTATTATTTACTATAATTTTAAGGGTTGTTAGATCATTGCTGCGAATGATAGATATTTAATGGTAGCTGCAATATACAGTTTTTTTTTATTGATGGTTTTGTACTAAGCATTTCATAATGTGATGATAATAATAATAATAATAATAAGAGAAATCAATCTTATTTCGTTTTGTGTTTATATTAATTTAATAATGGCCAAGTGATTTTCTGCTGGGCCAAAAAGAAAAAAAAAAAAAAATAGTACTTATTAATAATTATGCGATTTTTGCATGCGCTTTGGGTACAGTTTGCTTCCTTCCTCGCTTTTCTCGTTACTCTCTTGTGCTGTCTCCTTATATTTCACCCCTCCAATATCCAATTTGTTTGTGATCCCGATCACATAATGTTCGGGTGTTCGTCTTTTGCAACCGATCAATCTTTTTTTTATTCCTCCCTTTAACAAATTGGTACTCCCACTCTATACAGTGCTTCATTCATTCTCCCCCTTCCTTCTCCTTCTGTTGTCAAAGTTCTGAATTCTTTTTTGTCGGCTATCTCTGATCGTGTCCTCGTCGTTCGGATCGATTACGTGTGAAGTTGTTTGTTTCGCGTTGAGTAGTTATCGGTGTAATCTAGTCTATTTCGTCACGTTATCATATCAAATTATAAGATAAGAAGACCGATGAGTCTGTTCCTTTTTATTACCGATTCTATTTGCTTTATAATTTAATAACTATGCGTTTGTATATAATTTGTACATAACACCGGAATAATATTAGCAGGCTATTTATAGTGTATTATTTTCTATTCTTTACGACTTCATAGTTAATATTTAGAACTATGAACGAAAATTTAAAAAACTTGACCGGCAATTTAGACAAAATTGCGGAACATCTTGTAATAATTAGAATGTTGAAGAGACGGCAAATATCAACAAAAACCATGGATGAAGTTGAAGAGATGGCTGAATAATAAAAAGAGGTAGGATTAGAAAATGAAGAGTAATAGGAGTTGAGCCATGGTCTAGAATAAGTCAATTTTAAGGAAAGAAGAACAATATTTTGAGCAGAAAAGGTGTCTATAAATCTGCCACTGGAAATGGAAGAACGGGCTAAGGAATGCTAGTTTCCTCGAAAAATTTATTTCCCTCCAAAAATATCTTTTTTTTTTTTTTCGTCACCTAGAAGATTATTCATCGACTATCGAAACAACGAGAAAACAAAACATCTAATTCAGACTGGAATTTTTTTGTTAAGCGTCGCGGATGAGGTACCCAGATATATCTCCTAGAAGTTTTTCGCGTAATTTTCGATCAAGTCAATATAATTTTCTCATCCAGAATTTAGCGTATAGTCAGATTTCCGCGCTGGTACCTTCAACGATCTCTCCGCCGAGCTGTTGAGAATAATTTGAATGTAAACTTAAAACTACTGCCGCTATTTCAGAAAATGGCTTCATTAAATATTCGCAAGCGACGATTTGAAACCTGATCGAAATTTTATGTTGTAAAAATCGCTTTTAAAGTTTTTTGCGCATTAATAAAACGTGTTGACGTGTGCAAAAAGCGCCGACTGGATTCAGGGAGCTGATTGTGACACGAGAGAAATTCGCGGTAAACAGAATTCCTGTCGGTGCACAGTCAGAGTACGGCTTACATGCGACGAAACTTTTAATAGAACGCGAACAGGCCGGTTTCCATTCGGCGAAGCTTCATAAAATGAATGTGAACATTTTAGCGAGCCTTCGGTTATTCAAGGCGAATTGCTGAGTGAAAGTTGATTGAAGTTTCCTAAATTCGGCCAACATCAGAATCGTGTAACAAAAGAGGTGAAAGTGATTTAACTTTCTCGTCCCCTATCTATTTACTGGCACAAGTGCCGGAAAATTCAGCGAACATTCTGCTAACAAATTGTTCGCAGTTGCTAGTTTGCTTATTCCGATTCACATTCTCTTCATTTCGACTTTTACGCAACGTTCTTTTAGCTGCTCTGCCTACTCGGTGCTCGAACGTGATAGTAATCGTTCAGTCCATCAACTAGCCAGTTAGTACTTATTCTGCGAAGATGGGAGTCCGACGATCTCTTTCTGACATTGTCGTCTGAACATTTCGCGTTTCTAGCTAGATGCAAGCCCAGATTCTTCGAGACTCCCGAGTCGCAACTATTATATTTTTAAGACGTCTCTAATAAAATTAATGTAAATAAGGTTTCTAGATTTCGCATTACTCATACGGCGCGCACTAATAAGTAATGATGTAATCGTATGGTGACGACTAAAGGCGTTGGGACATGTAAATTAAGCGAATACAAATAAAAAAACTGAAAATAAAGTGAAAATCGATTACAATAGACGGAGCTGAGTGTTCGTCGTTACCAGCCAATATGGTATTTTATCACGTCCGAGAATTACCGTTGATAATTTTTTTTTCTTTTTTTTTTTTTTGCGTTATAGCGCTTTCCAATTGATTAAACACGTTCATTATATTAGGAGATATGAGCAGCCTTATGTGGTCAAGCAAAAAGCCAAATTCAAGAGGCAAGATCATAGAAAATGCAATTTACGCGTTCAGCCTCACATTGCTTAATTTAACGAAGCCAACTAATTATAACTTTTGTTATCGAACATGGTCTAACATTGACTTAGCCTTGTGCTCCCCTCGATTGAGCAGTAAAATACAATTTTATGTACATCATGACCTTGGTGCAAGTGATCAATTTCCGACTATTATAAAAAGCCAGTTACAACCAGAAACTATTACTTATGCCGGAAATAATGTAAATCTGTTGGCGAAGTATAAAAGAACTAACTGGTTAAATTACAAAGCTCGATGTTCGCTACAATGTTATACCACCGCATTGGGCAATATTGACAGCATTGTGCAGACGTTTACAAACGCACTCGTCGAGCGGGCAAAAATATGCTCACCATCTAATAAAACTATTATAAAAATTGGCAGCGTAAAAGTACCTTGCTGGTCTAAGGACTGTGCAACTGCAATCAGAAACAGACGGAACGCTTTAAACAAGTTAAAGTCGAACCGGAACATGGTTAACCATCTGAATTTTAGAAGATTACGAGCAGAAGCCAGGTATATTCTCAAACAAGCAAAATTAAACTGCCCGAGAACTCCTGGTACACCGACCAAAGTTGTACGGAAAAAAATTAAATCTATCGAAAAATCAACGTGCCATACTTTACACCAACATGTATAGAAATCGGTAGTAATATATGCAGTAATATTGACAAAATAAACGCCGCGTTTGCAGAATTTTTTACGATGTCAATTAAAGTTGGAAACCAATTTATAAACAATACAGAATTATCCAATACTACTAAAAATGCTACTTTTGGTCTTCATTTTACCAGCAACAACCGAGAACCATATAACCAACCTATCACGATGGAAGAACTGTGTACTGCCATTAAACGTACTAAGCCGAAAGCAGTCGGTTCGGATAATTTTCACATTTATCTTTTAAAATATGCACCTGACTTTATATTAAAAACTCTGCTTATAATTTACAATCGAATATGGTTCTCAGGTAATCTCCCGTTGCAGTGGAAAAATGCCATTATAACCCCACTATTCAAGACAAATTAGAATCCAACACTCCTCGATAGTTACAGGCCAATATCTCTTACATCAGTTCTATGTAAAGTGTTAGAAAAAATTATCAATGGCAGACTACTATGGGAAATCGAAACACGTAATTTATTTACAAATATTCAATATGGATTTCGGTCAGGACGATGTACCATATTGATCCGATCCTTGCGTTACAGCGCTCCATAAGTAAAGCTTTCTCCAGCAAGCACCACTTATTAGTCGTCTTTTTCGATTTCAGGAAAGCATTTGACAACATATGGAGATGCATAATTCTTTTAACCTTACACACTCCTGGAACTTCAAAGGTCGCCTTTGTACGTTTATTGCAAACTTCCTCTCTGATCGCCGTTTTCAAGTGAGGTTGGGATCCGTTCTGTCTGATCCGCATGCGGCAAGGACAGGAGTTCCCCTGGGATCCGTCCTCAGCCCAACACTGTTTAATATCGCGATAAATAATATTGTAAACCAAGTGCAAAAACCTGTAAAATCACTCCTTTTTGCAGACGATTTATGCATATTTCTTCCATGCACCGATATCAATTTAGGAGACAGCGTTCTGCAGAGTACGATTGATAGACTGCAACAATGGTCTGAAGATAATTGTTTTTCAACAACAAAAACCACAGCAACCCATTTCTATAGGCGGAAAAAATGCAATCGCATAGTAAGTCTAACTCTTAATAACAACCGTTTAGCATACATAAATAAAGTTAAAATATTTAAGAATGACATTTGACAGCAAACTCACTTGGAAAACACACATTAACGCATTGAAAACTAGCTGCGGTAAAAAACTAAACCTATTGCGGAAGCAATCGCATACAACCTACGGCGCAAGTAGACATAATCTATTAATGCTGTATCGTACCCTTGTAAGGTCCAAAGTCGATTATGGTGCACCAGCCTATGCTTCCGTTAACATATCGACCGTAAAATGTTTGGATACTATCTCCATCATACTGCTCTGCAGTTAGGCAACTAGAGGTTTCCGAACCTCCCCGATACCGAGTCTACCATGTGATTCAGCGGAGTGGCCATTAGATTTACGACGAACTCTTTCAGCATCATAAGGAGCACAGAGCCAAACTCTTCGGATGATATGTACTACTGAGAACCAGGACGGAACAACAATCGATCACGTTATGTCCATTCTACATCAGCTAAACATCCAAATTCCAGTACTGGTCCGGGACCCTAGGTGCAGCCGAGCCCAGTGCGGCATACAGAGCTTTAAAAATGCGGAAAACTCCGTTAAAACGATTAACAAACGTGCGTCAACTTTAAATGTAACGGTACCGTTTACCGACTTTAAACATCAGCTTAAATGCCATTTTAACAACATCTGGAACAACGATTGGCAAAATTTACCCACAGGAAATAAATTACGCTCCATAAAATCGACCACGAAACCATGGCTTTCCTCAAGCCGAGAAAGCAAAAAACAGGAAGTAACCTTATGCTGACTTGGGCACACTCGCCTTACACACACACACAGACACATCTATTAAATAAAGAACCTGCGCCCCAGTGCCGGACATGTGATTGTTAGTTAACTGTCGAACACCTACTGATTAAATGTCCAGTCTCTACGGCTAGTTCGACTCGTTACTGTGTTCATCGATTTAATCGAAATTGAATTCCGACAAAGACCGAACCCAGGCACTGAAGAGTCTGTCTGTAAAAATTGTAACAAAGCCTTGATATATGTTCCGTTTTTGTTTCATCTTTTTTTTGTTAACCAATTGCGAACATTTTCTCTGTCCTTTGTCGAACAAAGAAACAAATCCAAATTACTCCAGTAGAAAATTAGTTACAGCAACACGTGATAGAAACGAATAGTATTGGAACTGGCAGAATTCTATACAACTCTATAGCTAAATGTAAATTATAACCTGTTTAAAATGTATAAATATAACATAAACAAAATTTCTTAATAACAAAAAAAAAAAAAAAAAAGAAGAATAAATTAGTTTACTTTAATAAATTATAATGTACACGCCTTACTTCAATTAATTAAAGTAAATCAATTTATATTTAATTTTGTTTTTTATGGAGGAATTTATTTGTTTTATATTTATAACTTTATAGTTATTCTTGGCTGATTATAACAACATTGATTATAATGTTTAGTTGTCTTTTTTTTTTTTTTTTCGTCGCCAGCAAAAAAGCATTAACCCATCAACAAATAGATTATACAGTGTAGACCGAACTCTTAAAGGTATTAAAATTGTACACGTATGCTTATCGATGATACGAAAGAATGAAAAATAGGAACAACGAAGTATTAGGAAAATATATATAATACATAAGATGCAAAAAGGATAGGGTAAATTTACTTTAAGAAAGTTGTCATATCTTCAAGAACAGGCGTTTAAAAAAAAATAAATGTCATTTACATCGCGTATGTAACTGCAGCAACAGAAATAAAGTGGGATGGAGTAAGAAGAATACGGTGACGAATGACAGGAAGAAGGTTATATCCAAACCTAGCCGACATTATCGTAGAGCGATGTGAATACGGCGGAAAGATAAAAACCGAGAATAGAAAATGCTCGACGAGTTGAACAGACAGATTGAAGGAATTTTGATTGAGAAAGAAAGGTAGTTGTCACCGGAAAATTCGTAGTGAAATCAAGGTTTTTATGAGCTGTGAATTTGCTAACGGGAAAATTATTAAGACAGCTGCCGAGCAGGCAAGCAAGTCGACTTTTTCATTATCCTCACAATTGGCAGCCGAAAAAAAGTCGCTGTGAAAAAAGCGACAGGATACCAGGTTAAAAATACTATAGCGAATAAAAGGGTAGAAAAATCGAACGAGGGACCAGCACGTGAGGAAAATAGATTGCTAGCAGTGTACATTCGTAATGATCTTTTTTTGAATGCAACACCCTGTACCGTGTTTAACTGCTGTGGCTATTAAAGTACAAAGATGCACGGCTTGTTCTCATAGATAACTGCTTATTACACTAATTCTTGAAAAATAGGAATTTCCGTATGCAGATAACAAGTTATCGCTTATAGAACATTTAGCTTTAAAAGGTTTTTACAGGCTAAATTTTACAAAAAAAAAAAAAAAATCATCCACCTTTTTCTCTGAAAAAATAAAGTTTGTACAAAATACAAAACAAATTGTTTCCAGTTAAATGAAAAACTGCTCACAGGGTCATTGCAAATAATATCAAAAGACGACTACTACAATCATCATCTCGTTATAATAAAAAATCAAAAAATTAATAATTGCTACCAAAGTAAAAAAAATTGAACCTCTACCATCTTTATACCTAATGATTTTTCCTTCCTTTTTATCCTTTTATTAGATTTTACTTTTTGATTATCGCAGAATTTAGTAAAACATCGTGTATGAGCTATACAATTATAAATACAGAAAAGATTGTTTATTTATTTTTATTTATTTATTTTACGTGTCATATACAGCAACTTGGGGGCTAGAGACACGGCATGGAATTACAGAAATTACGAAAATTGAAAACATTGAAAAAAAGAGAGATTAACAAAG